>CM068746.1:39284713-39742213 GCA_035084275.1 Hydrolagus colliei
TATCGAATGCAAGGATTATCACTGCAGTACTAATATCAAAAGTGTCGTAACCTTTTGAGCTATAGAATTGGGACGTCTTCCCGACGTGAAAGACGCTATATAAATGTAACGTTTTGTGGTCGTTGTTGTTGTTGTATAGTATTGGCCAACTGATGCCTTTGTCACTTTGAGGAGCTACAAATCATCCAAGACTTTGATCCCATTTCTTCAGCAGATCAAATCCCTTTCCTGACTTCCACATCCCTTTTTGGCGTAAGTCAGCCAACATAAGTCATTCAATCACCTCCCACTCTTTTGTGTGTGTGTGTGGGGGGGGGGGGGGGGGGGGGGGAGAAACCTTACTTTGCTCAAATTAGCTGCTGTGTACTTACCTGCAAATACCACCCTCTCAAATAGCTGCACTTATAATAATTAGCAGGCAATCACCCTAAGTACAATATAATCCTCTCAAATCCATTAGACTCCTAAAGAGCTGAATTATCGTGGAGACTGGCAGTGTGGCTGTCAAGGCCCCGTGTGTTCGATGCGAGGGTTGAGCCATGAAGTGCACGAGCAGCGGGAGGCGAGGCCTCTCCCCTCCGCACGTGGTGCGTCTCACAGCATGCGTTGTGATAAAGAGTCAGCAGGAGTCAGACAGATGCCTTATTAATGAATCAGTGACAGAACTGTCTCTCCCAGATGGCCAAAGAACACAGCACGGGTCTAGGGAAGCACTTGTAAATCTCGATTATTCATTTCTGCAAGTGGGCCGGGGAGGTTTTATTATTAACAAAAAATAAAATTCATGAGAATGCCATCTTACCCCGTTGACACAAATTCGGTCAAAACTTTGACGTTTGGGCTGAAATTTTCTTTCTCACGCAGCATATTCAAAGCAATACTGCACTGTGAAATATTAAATTTGCCCACAGAAACCCATTACCTTAAGAGGATCCAAATCAGAATTCCATGCATCCCACCTACATATAGAAAAAGGTCCTCTTTTACCATTGATATACTTGGAAAGTAACACAATCTCTAGACTCACACTCCCCAACACAGTGAGTGGGGTGATTTTTTTTAATTGTCGGAGTTGCCATCCTTTCAGATGTAAACCTGACATCCCACATTCTAACCTGGGCGCTCTACTCGAAAAGAGAAGGAATTTTTCTCCCCCCAAATAAAATCGGAATCACTCAGTGGCTTATTGTGGGACATTGCTGTATGCAAATTGTGTTTGCCTATTAAATACAGTACTGAATACCGTAAAGTGTAATGGCTGAGTGATTTGTAGGTGAATGTTGAGTGGGCAGGAAGTGGGCTTTGCTAAATTGCACCTGACAAAACATTCACAGGAGGCAAACATCTGCCTCTGCAGGTCTACATAGCGTAGCGCTGACACCAATAAGTGAGGACAATTTTGCAGTTAATGTTCTACCATTGTTTTCCTTCACAAAGTAATTGTACACTCTTGGTAGAGAAATGCATAGAGAGAGTAGCAAGACCTCAGGCTTTGAGTTCTGTTCGATGGGGTGGAAGAATTCGAAAGGAAAGACATTCACACTCAAAATGGGTTTGGGTTTGAAAAGCATGTCAGACTCTTTCTCTCTCTCTCTCTCTCTCTCAAACAAGGCCTATAAAGAAATGGGAAATCAGAAAGAAGTGGTTTGTTAGAAAGTGACATCTCACCTTGTACTCCACAGAGGAATGCTTTACAGTCATAATTTTACAGTTCACCGGTGTGAAATGGACTTTGCTAAATAAAGTGCATTTAATAATAGTGCAAAAAAAGTGGGCTTTTTTTTATTTCGTCCCTTATAAATCTTGCCGAGTCGACACTGGATAATAATACGACCTAACCCAGAATGTGCGTCTTGCGATCGGTGCGGAGGAGATTTACATTCACAGACACGGCAGCTCTGGCGGTTTTTCATTTGCCGTCCGGTCAGCTATAGAAACGTGTCATCGTGCTGCTCAGATGCGTTGTTTGGTTTGTAAGGAGCCTGTGTTGCCGCTCTCCAAACCGCTCCTCAGAATTGGGCTCCCCTTAAAGGCCCACAGTGTAAAACACTCCACAAAAGAGTGGTGTCTCAGGCCGTGTAGTATTAATAATAATCTTGGCGTTTTCTACCTATCCTTGCACAGGGGCGGGGAGGGGGAGGACGTCCACAAGAACTTAGCTGGATTCGCTATAACGTGTAGTGACATCCAGGTTTGACTATTCTAACTCAACTGCAGGACTTCCCAACACCTCTCTCCTCAAGCTCCAGATGATATAGAACTCTGCGTCTCATGTCCTGTCCCATAACAGACTCCATGAGCCTATCCTTTGGGAGCTCCTGTGGCTCAGCGGTTAGAGCACTCGCCTTACAAGTTTGAGGCCTGTGTTTGAATCCAGGCAGATCAGGGCAAAACCTTGGGCAAATTTCCTTACTCCACACACATACCTAATAATAATCCATCCAAAAAAAACCACAATAATAAAAAATTGGTCATTTCAATCCACAACTGTTTGTGGGATGCTGCTGTGCGCAATTGGCTGCCGCGTTTCGCCCACAAATATAGTCAATTCACTTCACAGTATATTCTGTGAAGGGCTTTGAGACGTCGATAAGATGTGAAAAGCGCTATATCAAATGCAAGGATTATTATTATTATTTATTATTATTATTATATATAGCATTATTATCACCTCTATCCTCTCCGCCTTCACTGGATCTCCATCCTCAAAGGATCGAGTTCAAAATTCTCCTTCTCGCTTTCAAAGCCCTCCACACACAGTCTTGCGCCTCTCTGTTTCTGTCACCTACTGACGACCTTACCAACCTGTTCACTCCCTCTGCTCGGCAGGCACCGGCCTGCTCCATGTCTGCCTAACCATCGACTGTTGAGTCTCCAGCCTTTCTGCCTTTCACACCCTCTGCAACTCCATCCCGGAATCCGTTCGCCTTGACCCCTCCCTCGCCCCGTTGTCTCAAAACCCCTCTCAAGACCTTCCTCTTTCATCGTGCCTTCAGTCATCCTCCCACCCCCATCCACTCTTGCTCCATCCGCCTTGATTCCAACCCCCAGCTCAGTTGCAAACCCTTCATTGTCCCGTGCCTTGGGACATCATCCCATCACGAAAGATGTCATCTAAATGCAATTTGCTTTTGTGGTGAAGAACTGCCAGCAAAATATACAATCCATCCATGTATTTAAGAGAAAACATGATGCAAATATGAGGGAGAGAGGGAACAGAAAGGGGAGTGGGGCTGGCGGGGGCGGAGGCTAGTGAGGTATATAAACAGCAGCGTTGATGAGACAAGCTGAATGAACTGTGAAGCGAATTGAGATGTCCTCCAAGGCTCAGTATTATTATTATTTATTATTATCACCATCATCACCGGAGGGTTGTGGGGGTTAAAGAGAAAGAAAGGAAATTTTACGAGAAAAGTCCACGAGAAGAGAGAGCGCGTGTGGAAGTAAAATGACATAGTCAGACATCAGATGTCTGAAGCATTATAATCCATAAATAGTGACAATTTCGCTCTATCAAGTGCACTTTTAGGTTTGGGTTGCATTAATGACAGTGATGCCTCCACTTTGACAGCTTCCTATAAAGGTCGAGCATCCATGCCATCGAGGTGACTGCAGCTGTCAATAACCCAGCAGAGATTAAGGGTCGCAGCTGTGGAGATACTGTCACTTCTCAGCCACTGGAGCTAATGCGCACAATGTAATTAGCTATAAATAGAAGGCAACTTTCACACCGCTATCTCCCCCCCCCCCCCCCCCCCCCCCCCCCCCCACACACACACTCCCCTCTGTCTCTCGCTTTCTGATTGCGCTATTTTCCGCCTTTGGGCTTTGGAATTCGAGCAAATAGTAGCATTTCACAACAGTGGCATATTGCAGTTTTGCAGGGTTTAGGGAATAATCTGAGCCCCTACACACACACACTCACACACCCACACACCCACCCACACACCCCCACACACCCCCACACACCCCCACACACACACACACCCCCACACACACACACACACGCACACACGCACACACGCACACACGCACACACGCACACACGCACACACGCACACACGCACACACGCACACACGCACACACGCACACACGCACACACGCACACACGCACACACGCACACACGCACACACGCACACACGCACACACGCACACACGCACACACGCACACACGCACACACGCACACACGCACACACGCACACACGCACACACGCACACACGCACACACGCACACACGCACACACGCACACACGCACACACGCACACACACGCACACACACGCACACACACACACACGTGCGCATACCAAACATCAGCAGCACACAATTGGCAGATTGCTTTCCAGGGGCTAATAATTCCCCTCCCCCACCCCCAGCACAGATAAATGGAAGAACTGAATGATTGCATTTTGGTGTTCTGTGCTGTAAAGTTCTATGTGACTGGGATTGGAAACTGAGCTGAGCGGGATTTACGCTGGCATGTATCCCGAGAGAGACAGACCTATACTGTTGTCCGCTGCCCAAAAATGGGGGTGGAACAGGGGTGGGGGGGGGGCGGGGGTCAGATTGCAGTACGTGATGTGACAATTACAGCGCATCATTTGGCTAATCTTTATAATGAGGTGATCAGAGGGGAGGCTGCAAAGTGAAGGACATCGAGAGGCTGAATTCTGTTTGACAGTATCACTGAGTCAACAGGTGTGGTAGTGGTGGGGAGGAGTGGGGGGGGGGGGGGGGTGGGAGATGAGATTTCGACAACGAATCTGAAGTGATAACGCTCTTTTAAAAAAAAAGGCTTTCACCGTGTGAAGCGAGCGCTGCTGTCATGTTGTCCTTTAATCGCGCGTCACTTTGCACGGTTGAGAAGCTCATTAATGCACTAGTTTCTCGGGGAAGTGAAATTTGGACCTTTCGGTCAGGCCTGTAAGTGCCAAAGTCCTTCAACTCCTGAAGTCGGCGAAAAGGTCAGTGATTCATCAGAAAGGCAGGCAGACCGTCTAGACCATAGTTACACCATGGCTAATGTCATGCCACTTGCCACACGACTCAGCCGTCTGTACTTGGCACCGTAATAATATTGGCATCGACGGAACTCAGTGGAAATCAACCCCGGTCATACCTCTGGTACTCGCTGTCTTACAATCCCTGACAGTATCACAGTTACTTATTTTGTGGAGTCCTATGTAGTGTTTTGGTTACAATGCTCGCCTCGCCAGCGAGTGGGTTTGGATTCCTGGGCAGGGCAAAACCTTAGGCAACTTTCCTTATTCAACAACAACAACAACAACTTCGATTTATATAGCGCCCTCCGCGTCTCTGTTTACTTAGCAGTAACTAGGTTGTTAGCCGTTGGCGGATCGCTTTGCCGGGGATAATATTCCCTTCCAGGATAAATTTTCAATAAAAAAAAATACGAATTAATTTGGTCGCTCGATCCACGACTGCGTTTGTGTGCGACGCTGCCGTGCGCAATTGCCTGCCGCGTTTCGCCCACAAAATATACGGTTGGTTCACTTTACAGTATATTCTGTGAACCGCTTTGAAGCCGTCTCGAAAATGTTACACTGTATATGTATAGTATATAGTATATATACAGTATACAGTATATGGCGTGTTATTCAAATGCAAGGATCGTTCTTATTATGACTTTAAAAGAGGTTCGTGGTAAGCGTTCAGGGACGCTACATCTTGTGAAGGACATTATATAAATGCAAGTTGTTGTTGGTAAACGTGTGTGATTATTGTCGGGCGGTGGGTGGGTGGGTGGGTGGAGGTGGGGGCGGGGAGGTGGTTGTTAGATTCCAATGCCTGATGTTCCTTCATTCACTTCCAGTTGACCAGAGTTCCTGTGGAGACGTGCGGACAGTATAAGACTTGCACTGACTGCCTGGGTTCGGGGGACCCTCACTGCGGCTGGTGTGTGCTTCACAACAGGTGAGTGCGGAGATCTTCTCAGTGGCTCATTCGAGGCTATTGTGATCAGCTCGGGAGACAGCGATCCAGCTACCAGGACAGTGAGATTGACAAGCGGCAGTACTGTACCTATGGACACATACTCACCATGGACACATACTCACCATGGACACACAAAAGCAAGTGGTTGTTGTTGGCCAGTGTCTGACCCGACCAAATCTTTGCAAATCGTTTCGAGGACGTCGCCCCTGCACGGAGGGCGCTGTCGATAACTGCCAGTCAGTCGCTCGTCGCTGTTGTTCCTTTGTCTTCCAACGAGCCACACACAAAGTTTCCCCGCCAATCACGATTTTCCTTTGCCCTTCTTACGCCTCGGCAAAATTAATCCGCTGGGAGGAAACAAACGAGGAAGATGTGCTTTTTTTTTTTTTGTGTGTGTGTGTGTGTGTGTGTGTGTTTCTCTGTGTGTGTGTTTCGTGTGTGTGTGTGTGTCTTGGTGCTTTTTAACTTTGTAGACGAAAGGCAACGTTAGCAGGGACAGTGAGCTGGCTCTCGTGTCTACGGGCAGCTGGTGGTGTTAGGTTCCTGGTGTGAGGCACTGTGCCAAGGTGCTGTGGGGATAGATTTCCCAAGTCTGTGGACTAGTTTTACAGCTGGAAATCCGATGCCAGCAGCAGTGGCAGGAGAGAGAGCATTGATTGGAGTGAGCTGGGGAGTTGAGGCTGTGGCGAGTGACTCGTGTTGCCATCTCATCCCTCAGCCTCGCTTGCATCTGTGTAGCCAAGAGAGAAGCTCTTTAGGTTTGATAAATCATTTAGTTGGTGTAAATTGCAAGTGTAGATCTCTGTTCCACGGCCTCCTGGGGTTTGGGGAAGTGGGGGGGGGGAGGGGGGGGAGCTTGACGAGAAAACCAGAGAACTGTCACTGAGTGATACCGGGCGAGCCGAGGGCTGGGTTTGGCGGCTTGCGCTCCGAGGTCAAATCGGAGGTCGTTGGCTTCTGACGCTGAGAAAGTACATGGTAGAAAAGAGCAAGAGAAATAGAAAGCGAGGGGACTGGGTTTCCATTCCCGGATAGGGAAAGTTTCCTAACTCCGCATGCCTCCACAAGTTTACTGAGTACAGTAGTAAGCAGAAACCCTGGTTGTTAGTCGATTGGCTAGACCACTTTTTCAGGGTTAATAATCCCTTCAAAATAATAAACGAAATAAATAATAATCATTTAATATTAGTCAATCCACTTGTAAGTGTATTGTGTGAGGCGCCTTGACACGTTGCAATGCTGCCATAAGCCGCCATATCAAATGCAAGGATTCTTCTTGTGATTATTAGTCATTGTTATTGTAATGTAATAAACACTGTTTGCGAATAATAATAATTATTAGAGACAGACTTGAATTGAGACAAAAGAAATCTGGCTTCCGAATCAGGGCTGAAATTGTCTACCGTTCAAGTCTATGACTTCAGCAATCAACCAGTGACTGACTTGCTGCCCGCAGCGGCCTCCTCACAGGGTGGGGGATCTCTCTGATTGAACAGTTAGTCTCTCTCACGTTTTTTTTCCGAGGCGATGACCCTGCTAAAGGGAACAGATTTACTCCCCAGAGGGTTCAAGTCGTGTGCGGAAGCTCGTGTGTGATTGTCAGCTGATGCTTGAACCCAGCTCTCGGGGGCTTTAACTCCGGTCTGTATCCTTTCTGCAGCCAATTTGCTCCTAAATGCTATTATACTCCACTCAGCGAATCTGGTGGATTTTGGCCCCACAATCTTACATATATATATTTTTTACATTTGCTGCAATTTGAAACTCATAAATAAATATTTGACTGTAAATGTCAAATTAAATTACACGTTCAAAATGACACGGGCTGCTTCCAAATCCACGGGAATTAATTGCACGACTATCGGAAGAGGAGAGAGCTTGGCACGTAATTATTATTGTAATAATAAGAAGAAATATCCCTCACATTTGATACGGCATCATTTTTTACGCGGGTGAAATGTCTCACAGCACCTCACAGGATGTTACTCAGTCTAAAGAATAGCGGCGTGGTGTTTGCAAAGGCGAGTACAGCATTTGTTTTTGCGTTCGGCGATGGTCTCACAAAGCAGCCATTTCAGAGAGGTAGGGAGTCACCGGGGAGCGAAGGGATTTGAATACGAGCGTGAGGATCTGAAGGACGGCACCTCTGACAATGCAACAGGGATTGAGGGAGAGTGTTCCTGAGTTTGGGGGGGTGGGGGGGGGGGGGGTGTAGCGGCTGAAAGCGTGACCTTCCGATGATGGGGAGGAGGTGTTTGCGATGGACAAGCAGGAGGCCAGTGCCTGTCGAGCGTAGTTGCCGGGTGGTGGTTTTGTGGAGTAAAGAGGTCAGAAAGATAGGGAGTCGCCAGGGAGTGAAGGGATTTGAATACGAGTGTGAGGATCTTGAAGTCGATCCGTTCAGTAATGGGGAAGCAGTGGATCCTGCTCAGAACTGGTGTGTGACTGGGGCTACAGAGTTTGGTCAGAGTATGCGGGGAGACAGAGTTCTGAATCAACTGGATCTTTTGGATGGTGGAGTCAGGGAGACCTGCAACAAGTGAGTTGGATTCATCCGAGCGGGAGGTGACAAAAACGCATACACGAGGGTTTCAGCTGAGCGTCAGGAAGTCATTGCTGTTGACTGACTGTGTGACCTGAAACCCGACCATCAAAGTATAAAAAATCAGCTGGCGCTTAGGAAGTGAAAGGTGAGGCTGAGCACGTGGGCAGTCAACAAGGTCTACAGTGAGACTCTGTTATAAGCAAGATCGTACTGCAGTGAACTAGTATATAACAGAATGTAACAGGCTTAACAGGCTTTCCCCCCACACTCTCTCATTCATCACTGTGTCGCCCACATTCCCATTAAGGACCCAGAACAATCAGTACAAGTGCTTCAAAAGATCTTTCTGAGAAGTGGAAGAATACGGTTGATAAAATCACATGAATCGATGCAAGCAAAACAACCTGGGTTTGAATCCCTGGTGAAGCAAAACCTTAGGCAAGTTTCCTTAATCCACACGCCTGTGTTTGCCAGGCAGAAAGCAGGAACCCGGTCGATAGTTGATCGGCCGTTCGCTTTCTGGGGGTTAATAATCTCTCGCCCCCCCCCCCACCCCACCCACCTCCCTCCTCCCCCCCAAAAAAAAATGTCACTCCATCTACGACTGCTTGTGGGACGCTGATGTGCGCAATTGTCTTCCACATTTCGGCCACAAAATCCCCAGTAAATCCACTTTACCGTATACTCTGTGGAGCACTTTGAGACGCCTCGATGAAGTGACAAGATCCCATATCAAATGCGAGGATTATTATTCTGAGTGTTTCACTGCGAAAAGGGCTCTGTGTACGAAATTGGACGAGGTTAGCCTGGATTATTACATGGCTGCCTGCCCAGGTTAGGGAATAGCTGTCATCTCTCAGGGCGGAATGTGATCCAGCTAAGTCTCCGTCTAATTGATCTGTCTAAAAGTTCCCCTTACTTAGAGTTGTGAGGAGACCTGGGGTAACCTCTGATACAGCAATCTTGTTCCCATTCACAGACAAGGCCCTTAACTCCTTCGTTGCTTCGTTTTAACCTCTTATTGTTTTTCTCTCCCCGCCCACCCCACCCCCCCATCCCCACCCCACCCGACCTCACTCTGCACCTCTATCCTGTAGATTCATTTTTGGGTCAGCTGCGGAAAACCACACCAAACCAAATGTTTTGTGCGTCCGACCTACATGTAAAAATTTCCTGTGTATTTCCTGTGAATGGAAATGCTCCCTCTCGCTGGAAGGATGCTACTACTTACCTAATTCTAGAGAGTATTAGCTACAAGATGGCAAGGAGCTAATGCTTGAGGGACCTCAGAGTGTGTGTTGGAGTACTGCTGGAGTTTAAGCTGGCTAAGCAGTTTAAGCAGCTAAGCAGTGGAATCCTGTAGCTCAGTGGTTAGATCACTCGCCTCGCAAGCGAGAGGATCTGGCTTCAATACCTAGCAGGGCATGTTTCCTCACTCCACACGCCTCTGTTTACCTAGCAGTAAGTAAGTTGGAATCCGGTTGTTAGCCGATTGGCAGATCGCTTTCCTGAGGGGTAGGTAATAATTTCTTTAAAAGAAGGTTTAAAAATTGGTCACTGATTTGCGCAATTGGCTGCCGCATTTCACCCACAAAATATACTATAGTCAATTCACTTTACAGTGTATTCTGTCAAGTGCTTTGAAATATCTCAAAGATAAGGCGCTATATTAAATGTATGGATTATTATTTTTATTAAAGCCTCAGTCGAGGTGTTAGACAACAATACCAACAACAACTTTGATTTATGTAGCGCCCTCCACGCCGGACGGCGTCTCAGAGCGCTTCACAATAGCGGATCCCGGGACCGAGCCAGGGGCAGGGGCAGAAAGGTGACCAAAAGCGCTGTCGAAGAGAAAGGTCTTCAGCTGTGACCTGAAACTGGGAAGAGAGAGGGGACGAGGCGAAGGGAGTGAGGAAGGGAGTTCCAGAGCCTCGGGGCGTAGTGGCTGAAGGCACGGCCACCGAGGGTGGAGTGGAGGACTCGGGGCACATGGAGGAGGCCAGACCCAGAGGAGCGAAGGCAGCGGGTGCTGGGTTGGGGGGAGAGGAGATCAGAGAGATACGAGAGGTGCAGAGGAGTGGAGGGATTTAAAAACAAGGGTGAGGATCTTGAAGTCGATCCTCTCTGGGACAGGGAGCCAGTGAAGTCTGGCAAGGACTGGGGTAATGGGGGAGCGAAGCTTGGAGCGGGTGAGTATGTAGGCGGCAGAGTTTTGAATTAGCTGGATTTTGTAGATTGTGGTGGAGGGGAGACCGGCGAGGAGGGCGTTGCAATAATCCAGCCGACACTGTCGATGTCCAGCCCAGGAAACAAAGTTTAACAGAATCATATACATTTAATAATATTAATAATAATCCTTTTGCATTTGATATAGTGCTTTTCACATCTTCTAGACGTCTCAAAGCCCTTCACAGAATATATCGTAAAGTGAATTGACTATATATTTGTGGGCGAAACGCGGCAGCCAATTGCGCACAGAAATATCCCACGAACAGTCATGAATGATTGAAATGGATTGAAATAGAGAGGCAGAGGTGAGAGTCAAGGAATATAACCTTCGGGATGCCCTAGCTGAAGAAAAGACAGAGGTTCAGTTATGCCAAGATACCATTTGTGATCTTAGGTATTCGATTAAAAAAGAGCAGGAGGAGTGTATAGAGGATAGAGTAAAAAGTGACACTTTATGTGTGATGTGTGAAATGCTTTGTGATGTTTCAAAAAGAAACAAAGGGATTATTATCAAGGGGTTATTATCAGGCGTGTGGAGTAAGGAAACTTGTCCAAGGTTTTGCCCTGCCTGGGATTGAACCAAGGCAAGTGCTCTAACCATTGAGCAACAGGACTCCACAAATTCATTTACAGCCCAGAAAGAGGTATTTTGGCTCTCGAGTATCTTCAATTACCCCCTTGGTCTTAACCAACATAATGGCTTTACACCAGTGTCCTTTCACTGCCATAACTTGTGGTTCCATTTCCGTTCGGGTAGAACTTGTGGTGTCAGCCAGATGTCAGCCAGATGTCTGACACACGTGGACACCTATGTCCATGATTAAGGGTATCCAAATTTAATGGGATTAATCCACCCATAGAAACTTCCTCGTGTCTGGAATGGAATGCACATTCTCTGATCATAGAGATGCGCCCCGGTTAGCTAGTTCCGGAGTATTAGGTGCAAGTTTCCGAGAGTCAAAGCTCTGAAAGCCCAGGATCTGTATTGTGGTACTGCTGGAGTTCACCCAGCCAAAAGCACATCGCTTGGCATTTAAAGAGCACTGTCTGGCAAGCTTCCTGCTGAGAGTCAAAGAGAGAGAGAGAGAGAGAGTGCCAGAGAGGGAAAAATGGTGCAGAGATTAAAGAAATGCAAAGAGACTCACAGAGACGGAAAAATACCAGGAGAGGAAAGAAGTAGAAAGTGAGTGAGAGAGAGAGCGAGAGAGAGAGAGAGAGAGAGCAAAGCCTGAGAGAGAGAGAGCAAGAGAGAAGAGAGAAAGAAAAAAGTAGAGTTGTCACAGTGTCCTACTCTGATGATACCATGATTGGGTTTGTATGTTTCAGTCAGCGAGTGAGTATGTGTTTTGTACATAGACCAAGAAAAACAGATGGAGCACATACACAATGGTCCGGATGGCTTCCCATTGAAAAAAGAGCCTTAACACACCATTAAGACGTATCAAAGCGCTTCACCAGGATATACCTGTGTGAAGGGCAGTGTATTAATTTTGCCCACAAATATACGGTCAATTCACTTTACGCTATAACTCTGTGAAGCACTTTGGGACATCTAGAAGATGTGAAAAGCGCTATATCAAATGCAAGGATTATTATTGTTAATCTTGTAGTGTATGGGTTAGAACACTCGTCTCGTAAGCAAGAGGACCCGGGTTTGATTCAGGGGCAGAGCAAAAACCTTAGGCAAGTTTCGTTTCTCCGCACGCCTGTGTTTGCCTAGCAGTAAATTGGAACCCGGTTGTTAATTAATTGGCAGATCGCGTTCTCGGGGTAATAATCCTTCCCATAGGTGACTGTTTGTGGGACGCTGCTGTGCGCAATCGGCTGTCCACGAAACATATAATCGATTAATTTTATAGTATATTCCGTGAAGCGGTTTGAGACGTCTCAACAACGTGATAAGGTGCTGTACCAAATGCAAGGATTTTTATTATTAGTGATATTATTGTGAATAATACTGTAATGATGCAAGTTGTTATTGTTGCTTCGTTAAGTGACTGACAAGGGTCATTTTTATAATGAGTGCGCAATTCAACCTAGATACTATTCCTGCCACTCCGTGTGTTAATTTTTCCATTCAACCCCTCATTAAGGTACAGATTAAACACGTTGGTTTAAAAGTACATTATTCTGCAATTGCTGGAGTCTAGCCTGCGTAATTGTCCTTAAGCTGTCCTAACTAAATTACTCTTTGAGCTCTGGAGCACATTTTATAAGCACTCATTATTCTGATGATGTGCAAACACTAGGTGATCTATAAAACACAGGAAATTGATTTGTCACTCGAAGAGATTGTTGCCCTACTTTCGTGTATGTGTGGTGTGTGTGTTTGTGTGTGTGTGTTAAGGAGTGATGATGCCTTAATATGCCTATGCTAATGATGCCTCTCACAGAGCAAGAGTGTTGTCCTTAGAGCTGACTTGCAACCAGAAGTGTTTATTTTGAATGAAGTATGTGTTTTCATCCCCCGGCAGGACTGTCATTTTCTTACCTATTATTACCTTCTGATGTTTCACTCATTTAAATTGTGAGAGCAGACCTATGTCATCCACTCTCCTTCGAATCAAAACTTCCTAACAGTTTGATTCCTGTTAAGGGAAGCTGTTCGAGTAAATGGTGTACGGTGGCTCGAGGTGGGATATGCGATGTCTCAACGCGCTTCACGGGATATACAGTACAGTACAATTGAGTGAATGTGTATTTTGTGGATGAAATGCAGCATCATGTTTGCGCACAGCAGTGTCCCACAAACAACCATGGAGTGAGTAACCAGTTTTATTTCTGGGGGATGTTTAACGTATGCCTGAGTTTAACATCTCATCCCAAAGATGTAACATACTTTGAGGTATGGTCGACCTGATACAGCACTATATAAAAATACAAGTATTATTATTATTAAGAATAATACTATCAATAGAGGATTTAAGGAGATAGTCCCGAGGTTTGAGCAACAATGGGTTTCCAGTGTAACTTGGATTGTCACATTGGATCATTGTCTAAGACGCTCTGTTGGCATCATTTATTATTGAAAGGAAAGGTACGTGAATGAACAGGAAGAGAGACCCAAAGTCCTTCTGCTGCTTAGTGTGGGATGTTACTGAAGGTGAGCCAATTTGAATTGATAGCATCTGCAACAGATGGCGAATGGTCGGCTGTGATCAAGTAAAGGAATTAGATAGTTCTTTGATACGGAGCAGTGGTAAATAAAGAGTACGGGGGCGAGATTGAATTAAGTGACTTGGGTATGGAGAGAACCATACCTCTCCACCTACCCACCCTGAACATCACCGACGTGGGCTGTTTTAGGGAGGGATTATTACCCCCCAGGAAAGCGATCCATCATTCAATCAACAACTGGGTGCTAAAGGGCCAAAATGACTTGGTTTGTGTTGTTCGATTTCAAGATCCTCTCACTCATTTTCAAATCACTTAATTCTCTCGCACTTCTCTCCCTATCCGATCTACGTAGCACCCCCTGTACTCCACCACCCCCCGCCGCCCCCACCTGGCCGGCTCTGACCTCCTGTTTGGCCCGAGTCCCCTCTGTTCCACCATCAATGGCCGTGCCTTCAGCCACTGCGCCCCGAAACTCTGGAACTCTCTCGCTCAATCCTTCCAACTTGCCCACCCCCTTCCCTGCTCACTTTCAAATCCCGCCTAAACAGCTATCTTTTTGATTATAGTTCTCCCCCTCGCCTTGGCCCATTGTCAGACTCCTCCACTGTCATATGAAGGGCGCTATATAAACGCAAACTGTTGTTGTCAGATTTTGTATTGAATCAGGAAATCAGTGACTGTGTGTGGGCTCTGCCATGTGAGAGACCTCCTGGCGTGGCAGGTGCTTATGTAAATGCAAGTTGTTGTTGATAGACACTGGGGTCCATTCTGAACTCCAAACATAATGATCTGTTATGTCTTTCTCAACGATAATTCCCTATCATAAAGTAGCTATGAAAAGAGGAATCGGGGGGTGGGGGGGGGGGGGCTACTGATCAAAGACATTGTCAAAGAGATATATTTCTACAGGGTTACGAAGCCAGGGAGAGACGCAGGCATTTTAGGTGAGATTTTCAGGAGAATCGTAGCAATGGAGAAGAAAAAACAGGGGAGTAGAGGACATCAGAAGAGAAAAACACACAATGAGATTTTTTTCTACTCAGCTCCTGCTAACCCTGCAAGTCAAAGCTCTAATGGGGTGGTCCAAGATAGACAAGCTTGCCGGACAGTGGCAAGGTATTAGCTGGTTAGACTCCAGCAGTACCCTAAAGCACACTCTTGGGTCCTCAAGCCTCGACTCTTGTCAACCTACACCTAACACTCTTCTGGAATTAAGTGTCCCTCCGGGGAATGAGTGTGCATTCCCTTACAACAATCCTGTGTGTGTATTTTCCACGCGTAGGTGGGATGCACGGAATTCCTCCATCTTGTTCGGATGCACTTTAATGGTGATCCAGTCGCTGTCTGCGTGTGCCAGACATCAGGCTGACCAAAGTCACAAGGAACAAAGAAGCAGAGAGGTGACCGTCTGTAACAACAGATATTGAAATGACCAAAGGCACTGCCTTTGATGTTATTGATATCACAGCAAGAGGATCACTGCTGCACACCACTGAGTCAATGGGGTTCAGTTTATTCGCAAAGACATGTTCCTGGCTGTCTGGCTGTTTGGGTGAGGGTGTGTTTGGAAGAAAGGTTTGCGAACGGATCGACCGCTCTAACCTGTTTCTAACTCTGAAAATCGTAGATTGTGCACACTTTACTGATTACGTTTTGCCCATAAACGCCCATACACAATCAATTCACTTTGCAGTATATTCTGTGAAGCGCTTTGAGACGTCTCAATGACGTGATAAGGCGCTGTATCAAATGGCAGGATCGTTATTATTATAAGCAGGAAATACACAGATTGGAGAGGACCTCGGCTCAGATGTTATAAACCGATTCAGCTCAGGCAAAGTACGTGTGCAGTTATTCAATAGTGGAGTGTCACATTAATACAATATTGATTTTAGGGATATTACTGAGACCAGTACACACCCAGTATTAAAAAAACAATACACAGCCAAAAGCAGAACAGCTCATATTTTTCTCTCTCAGGCAACAAGCAACTCAAGCTCTTAACCCTTTCCTTAACCCTTTCCCTGTATATTGTGTGGGCAAAATGTGCCAGCACAATTGCACACAGCAATATCCCACAAACAGCTATGGAGCGAGTGACCAATTTTATTTTTTGGGAAAAAAAATTGTTGTCCAGGATACCGGGCAAGCGAAACTTCCGTCACTTGTCAAATAAAGCGATGAGTTCTTTAACGTCCACCCGAACAGGCAGACCAGACCTTGTTTTGACGTCTCGTCCGCAGGCTGTGAACTTCTTTGAGGTGCGTCGATGATATGATAAAAGCTATATCAAATACATAAGAAAATAATAGTATAAAAATGTGCAAGCTGAAAGAAGACCAAGGTCCATCCAGTTCGCCTTCCATCATCCTGGCAATGCATTGCTTGATATATTGTGTCCCAAACTATATATTTTATCTCAAGATTCAAATAATATTATGATTATTATTAATAATGAGCTCTGAACAGCAATTGGTCTCCAGCATAACTTGGATTGTCCCATAACCCGTGAGCACACAATAAGAATAATAATATAATAATAAATAATGCTTGCATTTGATATAGCACATCATCATGTCTTTATGAGATGTTTCAAAGCGCGTCACAGTGAATTGATGTTGTATTTTGTGGGTGAAATGTGCCAACCTATTGCAGCGCACAGCAGTCAGAGCCCTATAAACAGTTGTGGATTGTGTGACCAAATAATTTTTTTTAAATCAATATATATACAGTATATATAGTTTTTGAAGGAATTGGTACCTCGGGAAAAGTGATCCGCAAATCTACTAACAGCTGGGTTCCTACTTACTGCAAGGTGAACAGAGGCGGGTGGAGTAAGGAAAACGTGCCCGACATTTCATCCTGCCCGGGGAATCGAACCCAGGTCTGCTCGCTTCCAAAGTGAGTGCTCTAATTACTAAGCTGCAGATACAAGAGCGAAATCTGTGAGGGTGCAGAGTGCGGGCAGCTAGAGTACACAGCGGTCTGTATGTTTAACAAGCTGACCCATCACAGGTGACCTTGCCTGCCTTGTTTTGATACAGGTCTCTCAGCTAGAGACACAGCGTAGTATGTGAGAGCGCACTCGGGTGGTTCTGTGATGTTGATGTCCTGATATTCGGTCAATGTACAACTCTGTGTGTGACCACGTAACAGCTCACCATGGTCTCCAGACCATGAGACCCTGGTGCGCTTGCTTCGCTTGCCGTTCTCTTAAAGGTATACACCAACAAGAGAAATTATGTGTTGTGATGCCATCTGGTGTTGAACACTGTGAAGTCTTCAAGCAGAGAAATGCACGGGGATGAGGAGTGGAGACCTGAAATTCTCCCTTCCTGCAAGACCGTTTTGTGTTAAAAATTGAAGGCCGTGCAGGATTGAGGGAAAAGTCTCGAATTCACTGTGAATTTTGGAAACCGTTTTTTTCCCCGTGGTTTGTAGAATGAAATCGGCCTCCAAGTTCAAGATTAGATTTAAGAATTTTTTATTCACGTCATTCGATTCTAAGGTCCGATGGCTGAGACAAGGTGGAATTTAGGTCTTTATAGCACTGCCAGAGAGAAACAATACACATGTGGACAGGCGTACACCGGGTGGTTTGGGCTGCCAGAGCAGGGCTGGGGCAAGCAGGTTTACTTTTAACAAACTTCCAGTGAGAATGGTGAGAACTGAATAAACTTTGTGTTGATAATCCTGCAGCACAGTGCGTGATGTGAAGCGGATGCCATTTATAAAGTGCTTGATTCTAGGTAGAATAATTTGTTTAAACCCAAGCTGGATACATACTTGCTTAACAACGGAGTCAGGCGACGTATGTCTGCAGACACAGACACTGTTTTTGATCATCCGGATTTCTGACACACAATAGAAATCCATCAAGGGGCTGGAAGATAATTTTAAAAACATTGGTCACTCAATCTGCGAGTGTTTATGGGGCACTGCCGTGCGCAATTGGCTGCCATGTTTCACCCAGAAAATATACAGTCAATTCACTTTACAGAATATCCTGTGAAGCACTTTGAGGCATCTCAACGATGTTGCTATATCAAATGCAAGGATTATTATTATTATTAATTTAGTGCGGAGGAGAGCGGGGGTGGGTGAGGGAGAGGGTAAATTGGTAGTGTAAGGGAGCGGAAAGACCAAGAAAGGCACAACTGAGGTTACAAAAGCACAGACTGACTTCATGCCCCAACCCTGGGAAACCCTGTTTGTGTGTTTAATAAAGTTGGTTGCAGTGTAGCCTCGTCGTGCTGTGTACTTTGGAGCTGAGCCATTGACTCACACATCGAATCCAACAGCAACAGTACGCTAATTAAACCTGCCTGCAAGTTCAGGATGAATGAGCAATGTGCATCCTTGTGTTCACTGGAAACCAGTCCACAATCGTTTGTGTCAATTGCAGCCATTGATTATTTTTATCCCTTCTTCACTCTTCTCTCAAGTTGACCCAGGAGCTTAGCTCAAACAAACACACAATAAGTGGAATTTCTTAAATGAAACCTGCAGTACTTTTCTCTAGCCTGGATTCATTCAATCTCTTCTCGAAATATCCTGGCCAGCAACTGAATGTCACCCACCCTGCCAGAGTTAAGGGGGATGAGTTAGGGTGTCTTCATTCTTCTGTGAAAACATGTCTCAGAGGGTCACTTATAGAGGAATAGAAGATGCTAAATGGCATTGAGAACATATAACCAGACAGCACTGTACTTTCTGATCCACCAAAACAACAGCATAACAACAGGGCATAATTTCAGATAATTTCAGCCCTAGATTTCAGTCATGGGTTGTGAAAACCAATTTTAGGATAAACACAGAGAAAGATTTATTTACATGGAGGGTAATTAATTGTGTGTGTGTGTGCATGTGCATGTATGTGTTTCATGTGTGTGTATGCGTATATGTAATGGGGAACATAGTGTAATAAATATAGTATAATTGTGCAACAACCAGGTGTTTAACACAACAACTTGAGTGCTTTTAGTTTCACATTTCACAGAAGATTGGGGTCCCCAGGTGGAGGTGGGGCGGGGGGTATGAAGGGTCAGTGATCTAGATAGTTTCAGTCTTGAAATAAAACATCTCAGGAGGCAACTTATTATAAGCGTCTCCCTTTCTCTGAAGGTTAATTACTCGCGCTGTTTGAAGGTTAGAGTCTCTCACACTGGAGTTTGAGGTCTTTCACTCTCTGGATGTTGGGAACTCACCCCCCCCCCCCCCCCCCCCCCCCACCCTCCTCTCCAGCTGAGAGTCTTAAGGCAATGCTGCAGTCCCTGCGATTGTCTGCCTCTCTCTGCTCTGCCCCCTCCGTGCCAGGTGGGATGTCTTGTGGACGCAGCGTGGTGCTTGGCAGGCGTGAAGAATCTAAGCTGGAGGAGGAAGTGTGACAGGTGTGCTGTACCTGTCCTTGTGCCAAATCCGCCCCCTGCTGGGCAGCCAGGCTTGTGACGTGGGTGGCTTCCTTCATCTCCTGTCAACGGAGCGATCCCCGTTTTCAATTCTTTTTCGAGTCTAATTTGGGTGGCGTCAGGATTTGATTTGACGCACCAATTTGAGACTCGGGTAAAAGTTTTTGGTTTTGAGACACGCACTGAACTGCCCTGCGCAGCGGGAAATCTTACCTCAGGCACAGGGGACCTGAGGACTTGGGAGGTCCTCCCGACATGACCTGAAAGGCGCCCAAACAAATGTAATTTGTTGTTGTTGTTGTTGAGTAGGGAAGGAGCCGTTGGCTCGTTTGTATCTCTCACTGTCTGGCTTGTGACTGTGGTGGTGGTATGAGGGGCAGGGCAGGAGTGGGGGGCGGTGGGTGGGGGGGGGGGGGTGGGGGGAGGGAGGGAGTGGGGGGGTGTCCGCATTAGAGGATAACACCAAAGTAGAAAAAGATCAAGAGAATATTTACAGTCACCGAAGCACAAAGGAACAAAAGGGAGGAAAAAACAATTGCCAATTCATGATGGTGGGTGAGGATTCAGTTGTTATGGGGACAGTTTGTGGCATTTGGGGTGACAGTTGGGGTGACAGCTGGGGTGATAGTTGGTGACAGTTGGGTGGAGAGTTGGGGTGACAGCTAATGTGACAGTTGGTGACACTTGGTGAGAGTTGAGGTGAGAGTTAAGGAGAATTTAATGACAGTTTAGGTGACGGTTGATGCACAATTAATTGGCTTTGATTAACCTAATCCGGGTTAGGTACAAGTTGGCAAGAGCCCCATTGAATGCGATGGGGGTACAAAATTAAACCCCCAAAAAGATTATCCGTGAGGAGGAGGCGTAGGAGGGAGGTAGGTCCATTTGACACTTCTGTTGTGAAGGACAACAGCTCGGGTGAGTCAAAAATCCTAGAAGCTGCAAAGGTTCACATTAAAGTACTTATTCATTGCAGCGAAAGCCTATTCTGTCAGTGAGTGGAATGAGGAGCATTGTGACTGTCAGTATCAAAAAAGCTCTTGACAAGGTTTCCAAGTGAGCAGATTACATTGGGGTTTGGAATATCAGAGTCTTAGTTTGTGTTTTGAATTTACACTAAACCCAGGGTTATCTGAAATTATGCCCTGTTGTTATACAGGGTAGCATTTGATGTAATACTTGCATTTGATATTTAATAATACAAATAATAATAATCCCTGCATTTGATATAGCACTTTTCACATCTTCTGGACGCCTAAAAACGCTTCATGGAATATACTGCCGGGAACTGAACCCTGGTCTCTCGCTTGAAAGGCGAGTGTTCTAACCACTGAGCTACAGTGGTTAGATTCCAATAGCAGATGATCACATTGACGAGATGTCCCAAAGTGCTTCGTAGGATACACTGCAAAGTGGATTGACTGTATATTGTGTGCGTGAAACGGGGACAGAATCCCTGCTCCCACAAGCTGCATTCAGAACATCAGCCTGGACATGTGTCTTGAACTTGTAGCGTACTTTAAAGAAAAGTTGACACACAATATCCACGTAGTTTGGGGGTGGGCGAAGGGGTTTATTCCATCTCAGGACCAGGTTTAATCCCAAATGCGGACTTACAGTGGCCCCGTGCTCTCCATTTCATTGATGCATGCTGGCGTTCAGCCAAGAGTGGGGTTTGGGGGGGTGGGGGGGTGGGTGGGTGGGTGGATTAATAATTGCAATGTCTTTAGAAGGAGATTATCAAGGATTAATCTGCAGTTGATTACTGAGAACTTCTGCAACAGTGAATCTCTTCTGGAGTGCAATGGATACGTAGGAATGAGCGCGAGACCACAATCTACTTGATGGCTTGAAATGTAACTGGAAACTGAGAGCGATTAGATTGGTGCCTATATAACACTCCTGATTACTTTTCTCACTGATGATCCGGGCTGTAAACCTTACATGCAGTGGCTTTATCTATGGGAGGCTTCTGTTCACAAAGACACAAAGTGTGTCTAACGCATAAGAACGTAAGAATTTACTGGCAGAAAGAAGATGAGGGTCCATCCAGTTCACCTTCCACCAGCCTGTCAGTCACTTGCACATGTCCCAAACTATATACTACATTATTTCCTAAAGTAAATCCATCTAATTTGCTCTTGCATGAATGAACATTTTCTGCTTCCACCGCTTCATACATTCACTGCTCGGCCACTGATATAGGTTTCCGCAGATTTGTTTTGCATCCTCTGGTTCTACTGTTCTGGACAGTAGATAAACCAGCTTATTGTGGTCTATATTATCCAATCCCTTTAGAATCTTAAAAAACACAATCATATTGCCTGAGCGTATTGAGTTGATGGAAAATAGTCTCTATGTATTTGGGGACTTTGGTTACCATTAGTAGCCTGGCTCAGTGAGTAGCATGCTCGCTTCTGTGTCAGAGGGTTCAAGCCCCATGTACACATCGATTTTATAGCAGTGTTGGGGGAGTGTTGTAGTAACATGAGTGGACATTAAAAATCCCATGGCCCTGTATCAAAAATACACCCCAGAGATACTGGCAAGAACCCTCTGAATTAATTGGGACGTTCCCTCAATTGCTGTTGGCAGAAATGACTGGCCACAGATGAATTGCCTACATAAACACAACCAAAACTTTACAGTGTTTCAAAGCATTTGGATGTCACATGTACCATAAAAGTGCAAGCTCTCCCTTCACCATAAAAAGGTTTTAATAACCCTGAAGATTTAATAGAGCACCTTTCACACCGGGAGGATGTCTCAAGGGGACTTCACAGAAAGTACACTGAACCAGCGGTGAATGCGTACGATTGTAGGTGAATGCAGAAGCCAGTTTTCACACAGCAGTGTCCCACAAACACCCAATTAGGTGAATGACCATTTTTTTATATCGGGGGGGTTGTTGGCCAGGATTGTTGGGAGAAATTCCCTTCTCTGTTTTCCCGGCAAGCAGCGTTCCCGCGTCATGTAAAGTTGGAGTGTAATCGATGTGCAGTGACATATGCACTGGAGGATTAATGACTACGATTCTGCTTCTTGCAAGTTTAATGAGAAATAATCTCCGGGCAATTAGTGAGAAACTTTCCTGATGATATTTATTCTGATTTCTCTGCTGTGTTAAATCCTCCCCGACCCCCACCGCTCACTTCTCTCTTTTATTCATACTTTGTTTTTGCCTTGACTCCAACTACCCTCCTTCATTCTTCCCTGTTTCCACTTTCCTTTCTCTATGTCTTTCTTCCTGTTTAATTTATTGTCTGTCTGGCTCTGGCTCCCTTGCACTTTTTCTCTCTGTTGAGCTCTCTCTCGCTCGCTCTGCTGGTTTATCCTTTCTTCCCATCTCTGCAACTGTCTGCCTCAGTCCCTCTTCAACTGTTCCGACAGTCACCTCCTTTCTCCCCAGCCATCATCACACTATGCCACTGTTACTCCCACCCTCGCTCGTCTCCACTGGCTCCCCGTCATCCAGAGGATTGAATTCAAGATCCTTGTCCTCACTTTCAAGGCCATTCATGGCCTTGCCCCCGCCTATCTCTCTGACCTACTGTCTCCCTATCAGCCAGCTCGCTTCCTCGCTTCCTCCCTTTCCTACTTCAAGGCTGGTCTCAAGATCTTCGCGCTTTGGGATGTCCTCCCGACGTGAAAGGTGCAATATAAGTGCAATTTGTTGTTGTTACGCACTCCCAAGATGCTATCCCAAGTTGATGTTGTTCTTGCTGTTTTGCCTTACAAGTGGGAGACCTGGATTCAATTCCCGGCAAGTCAGGTCAGGGTGAAACCTTGGGCGAGTTTCCTTACTATACATACGCACACATTGATAATAATCCCTCAAAAAAGCACAATCATTGGTCATTTAGATCCACGACTGTTTTTTGGGGACACAGCTGTGCGCCATTGGCTGCCGCGTTTCACCCACAAATATACAGTCAATTCACGTTACAGTGTATCCTGTGAAGCGCTTTGAGACGTCTAGAAGATGTGGAAAGCGCTATATCAAATGAAAGGATTATTATTATTATTTGTGGGACACATCTATGCTGTGTCTTTCTACTAACCACACAGGCATCTTGCTCAATAACAAATTACCAACAACAACAACAACAATAAAAAATAACAAAATAACATTTGTATAGCTCCTTCCGCGTTGGGAGAACGTCTCAAGGAGCTGGACAGTCATTGTTTCGGCAAATTAACTAGGTGGATTAGAAATTGCCTTTGTGGTAAGACGTAGGCGGCAGTGATGAATGGCAGTCGGCCGGCCTTACAAACAGGAACCATTTCAGCCCCTCTGCCTCCAAGATCAATTCTGAGCAATTCTGTGCCCATTGATACAGAAATGGGGAGCTGGAGACGTGTCACACACAAAACTCTTCGGTAGTTAGGCTGTGAAACGGCAGCTGTATGGCCATACATGGATCTTTCTATTCCCAGTCAGCCGAGTGTGCCAGAGGCTTGATGGCAAGCTGCGTGGTGTTAGCTGGTAAAAGTCCAACAGTACCCCAAGCACACTCTTACAATAACAAATAATAATCCTTGCACTTAATATAGCACTTTTCACATCTTCCGGACGTCTCAAAGCACTTCACGGAGTATACTGTAAAGTGAATTGACTGTATATTTTGTGGGTGAAATGTGGAAGCCACTTGCGCACAGCAGGGTGTCACAAACAGTCATGGATTGAGTGACCAAATTCATATTATTTTTTTTCTTGAGGGATTATTATCTGGTGTGTGGAGTGAGGAAAGGTGCCAGAAATCAAACCCAGGTCTCTCGCTCGTGAGGCGAGTACTCTCACCACTGAGCTACAGGACTCGTGGGTCTCCAAGCCTTGGCTCTTGCCAATCAATCTGCACTTAATAAGTAGTCTCCAGAATTAGAGAGGCAGGAGAGTGCAGTCCTCCAGGGAGAGAGAGAGCGAGAGTGTATATTCCATTCCAGACATCTTTATGTGGCATGCATTTGTGTAACTCACGGAGTTACAAAGTGTTCTGGGGCTATTGAGTTGACAGAAGAATGTCAGACTGTCCCCCAATGTACTGTACAGTTCTGGTGACTGCAACATAAAGGGTTTGCCCAAGCCCCAGAGACAACGCCGAGGAGAGCAACAAGGAATTATCTCCAGTGTTAGAGGAAAGCTAGGAGCGAAAACAAACTAGGGTTCTCCAGTCTTGAGAGAAGGTGACTCAGAGGGGAGCTGATGGAGGTCTGTAGTAGCATTTTTGAATAGGATTGAAAAAGTAAACCCACATCAATACTGTACTTTAGGATGCACTAAGATAGTGAAACAAGAAGGCATTGGCTGTCGGGTTTCGCCCAAATAATAAACAGTCAATTCACTTGACAGTATATTCTGGTGAAGTGCTTTGAGGCATCTTACACGCATGATAAGGCGCTGTATCAAACTGCAAGGGTTATTATTGTGGGTATGATTGTTATTTTAAATGCAAGGTGTTGTGGTTGTCTCATGACTGCGTGTCAGTGCTGGATGTATTATGGCCAGCACTGAGTAGGGACAGGCTCTGCCGAAACAGCCATTAGTTAAGTTGCCTGGCAACTCAGATAGGAACGGTCATGTCAGTGATGAATCTCTCCCGCACAAACAGACCCCTTATAAATTGTCTGCATGTTCTGAATAAGCGTTGCGTCTCCCGTACAAACACTTGCTAGATAAATGGCTTGAAGGCTGCCATCGAGGTGATGCACATTCTCCCATAATAAAGATGGACAGAATGTTGACAGGCTGTTTATTTGTCTCAGTTAAGAGCTGAACTCAAACCCGTCCTCAACCAGAGACCACACTTGTGCCTTCTCCAGCGGAGGTCGCTGGACACAGATCCAAATGGGAACTCATCGGAGTCCTGTAGTGTATTGGTTAGAACGCTCGCCTCGCATGTAAGTAGGATTCGGGTTCGATTCCTAGGGAGCCTGTCCCGTTCACTAGCTGAAATAGCGTTCTCTCAGATTTGTTTCGAATTTACTCCCGCCTTCAATCACAGGCGTATCCTCTTGAGTTCCTCATCCTCTCGTCTCCTTAAGACCCATCTGCGCTGGTATTCAAGCACTCCCAAGACGCGACCATGGTTGAAGGGTGCTGTATGAATGCAAGTTGTTGTTGCTGCTCTGTTCTGGATGTGGATCATATTCTTTCCGACATAACACTGCAGTATATACCCTACTGTCTTTCTGACACGTTTGCTCGGTACTGACTGAAGCAGTTTGCTCCATTCCACTATATCATGAACCGCCTTCTAAATCAAATCACAAGATAACAATTTGTTTTCTTCCATAATAAATGGGGAAGTTAATTTAAAAAGGGAAACTGTCTCACTCTCTGTCTTTTACAGCGGAATATATTTTAATTTCCATGCCACCATTTCTCTGTAGAAATGAATAATTTCACGGTTGATAGTGACACGAATAATGGGACAGATAAATCCGATTTAATCTGTTGAAGATTTCGGAGGCTTTTCGGTAGAAGAAAACAAACGACAACAATGTACGTTTACATAGCAGCTTTCACATGAAAGTGGGGAGGGAAGAAGTGAGGCAGAGGAACTCGAGGATGGAGTTCTAGTGGGCATGCAGAATGGTTCAAAGCTCACCCTCTGAGTTTGAGGTGGGGGGTGTAATGCAGGCCTGTGTTTGCTCACCACCAACAACATCAAATTACAATTGTACTGTATAGCGCTTTTCACGTTGGGAGGATGGCTCAAATCGCTGGGCAGTCAGGGATTTTTGACCCGAACTGAGTGTTGGGAAAACAGAGGGAATTTTCTCCCAGTTCCCTGCCAACAATCCACCAGAAAAAATATGTGGTCGTTCACTTCATGGCTGTTTGCGGGACATTGCTTTTCGGGCAAACTACATAGTCACTACAGCTTGCAGTGAACAACACTTTGCAGTAACTCTTGTGAAGTGTTTTTGAGGCATCCTCCTGACAGATATGTAAGTCAGTTTGACTTTGAATGGTAGTGAATCTCTACCTCAGTGAAGATTAGGCGGAGGAAATAATAATAATAATAATACTTGTATTTGGCATTGTGCTTTTCATGTTTTTGAGACATGGCAAAGTGTTCACGGAATATATTGTAAAGTGAATTGCCCAAATGGAGGGATGGCTGAGGGGGTTGGGGAATGAACGACGGGATACAGTGGGTGAGCAGAAAGAGAAGGACTGCTTTCACCTTAGTTGAAAGCATTCTCGGTGACCTCTGTCCCTCACTGTTCTGTTAGTTGACCTTACTCTGTACTTGGACTGTATGGATGTCTTTGGCTCTTTGTTGCCTGTAGATAATTTGAAAGCTGAGGGCTGTACAACTACCCGTTAATGCACCATTCACTTGGACAATAAGACTCACCTCGGCGAGGTCCTCTGAGACTCGCCTTTCCAGCGTGTGCTAATTAAACCGCGCCAAGGCCATTGTGCAGCTTCTAACACAACGGTTTCTTGTTTATTTATCTATTTTAAGAGAAGGGAGAGGAACAAACCTCTCCGGTGGCGCAGGCAGCCAGAGAAACATCCGAGTTGCGAATCAGACGCAAGTTCATTGGTGATCAAGGAGAAGCACAAGGACGTGGGGAGTGGATACGAGATGTTTAAAGGAAGCGACATGCTTTCTCTGCCGCTCATAACACCTTGTTTTCTACCTTGAGATTCCCTCCGGGCCGAGTTCTCACCACCCCCACTGTAATAACAACGATAAAAATCCTTGCATTTGATATGGTGCCCTTGTTGCATCATTGAGACATCTAAAGCGCTTCCTCGGAATATATTGTAAAATGAATTGATTGTATAATTTGCGAGCGAAACCCGGCAGCATTGAGTCACCAAATTATTATTATTATTGTAGTTTGTTTTTGAAAGTCCCGGCAAGCCATTTGCCAATTGACAAACAACCGGGTTCCTACTTACTGCTAGATGAACAGAGGGGTGCGGAGAAAGGAAACCTGCCTCACGTTTCACCCTTTCCGTCACGTATGGTCTCGGCTGACGTTCCAATGCTGCGGTGGGGTGTGCTGCGAAGATAACAGATCGTGCCCCCAACAATACGGCAGATTCACTAAACCGAATTGCTATTGATGTGCGTGCAGACATTTGGTGTGAGATGGGGCAGAGGCAGGTGATGTAGTGGAGGTTTGCAGTGTTTGTGACAAAAAGCGAGGCTTAATCGGAACTCGGGGAATGATTTATAGGTTCAGTGGAGTGTCAGCCTGCATGTTAAGGTTACAAGGTTCCGAGTGAGGATTCATTAAATCCCCCTTGGCACCTGTAGGGTCAGGATTTATTTAATCCAACAATGGAAGATGATAGAATTTACCGGCGTTGGAGATTTGGAATGAAAAGTTTTCTAAGTCCATCCTGAATAAATGAGTACAACAGCTGATGGCCACTGTCATCACAGAGGTTCAATAGATCCAGGCTTCAGATAAGACAAGTTCTTATACGAAGCAGTGATTTAGTTTAATGAATCAAGATTCTATCCTCCCTCCCACATTCCCTCTCCCTCTCCCCCACCAACACCACCGAGATTGAAAGTTTAATATGCGCAGATTTAAATGGAATGGTCTGTAGGCAGGGGTCAAGTCGGTAGATGGAAAGGATTATGCGGAATGCAATTACGGAAACCAAATCTCATTTAGAATGTGTTGTTACAGAAAGCTTTGCGGTAAATAGTATTTTAATACTCGACCCTCCCGCAGTGTGGGTGGAGTTGTTTAGCGTAGTGGATAGAGCACTCGCCTCGCAAGCGAGAGGACCTGGGTTTGAATGCTGGGCAGGTGGAAACTTTAGATTTTCCTGATCCATATGCCTAAGTTTACTTAGCATTAAGTAGGAACCCAGTTGTTCGTTGATTAGCGGACTGCTTTGATCCCTTAAAAAAAAAAATATATATATATATATATACACACAATTGGGTCTCGACAAACCCATCACCGTGCTTAAGAATATCCAAGCTGAACTAGGAATCCCTTGCATTCCACCTACACACGGAAATCCCAGAAATAGATTGTTGGATTGAAATACCCACTCTCTCCCTGGAGGTTGGCACAGATTAAGAGCCAAAGCTTTGCAGACCTCTTTTAAACCAGAGTGTGCATTGGGGTACCTCTGGAGTCTAACCAGCTAAAACCATAGTGGTGTGAGGCATTGGCATGGCGGCTCTGAGATAAAGGTGAATGATATTGGGGAGCCTGGTGTTTGGGATGTTTTATCATTATAATCCAGCCCTGCCCGGTTTTATAATAGGAAGGAAAATAATAATCCTTGCATTTGATATAGCGCTTTTCATATCTTCTAGAGGTCTCAAAGCTCTTCACAGAATATACTGTAAAGTGGATCGACTGTATATTTGTGGACGAAACAAGGCAGGGAGCTAACAGTGAGGTAGTCAAGTGCGTTCTGCCGTGTGGGAGTGTATGTAGACAATAATAATATATAATAATAATACTTGCGTTTTAAACAGTGATATAGCCTTTCACGTCTGGAGAGCAACTCAAACTTAGTGACTGTGTTTCTTTAGGCGAACGCAACAGCCAATTTGCCTGTCTTTCTAATATACCAGTGGAACGCTCTCTGTGCATGTCATACACAGCGACACCCTCCCTGTGCCATGACAACTGCAGCCCACAGTTTCTCACTCTGTGTGCTGTCACACTTTGACACACTCGCTGTGCTCGGCCCCAACGCACCCTTATTGTCCCGTAGTCTTCACTGTCGCTGGTCGGATTCACTTGAAATAACATCATATCGATTACCCTTAACATTGCTGTGTGCTACGCTGCTCTCACATTGATTTTTAATAACTTTGCAGCCCTGAAACAATTATACGGTAAATCTGCCGTCACCTTGTACAATGGTTTATCCACCTGTCTAATCTCACTACAGTACTTTGCTTCTCCTCCTACTTCCTCCCTGTTTCTCCTCCTATCTCATCACATCCCGGACACTTTCCAGTGCCTGGTTCATTGGCTTTTTTTTAGCTATCCCATTCAAATCCCTCCACGGCCTCACCCCATCCTACCCTTTCCACCTTCTGCAATCCTACGTGGTGGGGTCCTGTATCTCGCCTCGCAAGAGAGAGAGACTTGGATTCGATTCCAGACAGAGCAAAACCGTGGGCAAGTTGCCTTACTCCACACGCCTGATAATAATCCCTCAAAAATAAACAATAATAAATTGGGTCATTTTCAATCCACGACGGTTTGTGGGACGCTGCTGTGCGCAAATGACTGCTGCGTTTTGCCGACAAATATACAGTGAATTCACTTTACAGTATATTCTGTAAACCGCTTTCAGATGTCTAGAAATGTATGGGGGGGTTTGAGATGGTTTGCATCCCTGAACCGACCTCTTGTGAATTCAATAGCAGCTGAGATGTACATGAATACGTACTGGGGGTGAACGGTTGGGCATTTTATCCAGTCTGTACTGTCATGTAGTGTAACACTCACCGAGCCACATGTGAGGTGTATAAGCATTGGATGTGAAATGCATTGACAGTGTAACCCAATGTGCAGATGTGGAGTACATTTAGACACCTGCAAATCACATTGGTGGTGCATTTGCAGATGTGCTCTTTCCACTTGGCCGCTCTTGCCACGTCGGTTTGCTTAACAAGATTCCCTTTGCTTCCTGATTGCATAGCATCGGCTAGATGAACAATGCTGCAAATTGTTTGACAATTGTGCTACCAAGCCTCCTGAGTCTTTCCTTTGTGCGTCCAAACCATGAAGGACCATCTTCTCGAGGACTTGCTCTCCAGTTTTAACCCTTGTTCCCCTCTTTTTGATCATGATCGAAGACCTTCCTCTTCAACTATGCTCACGGTCACCTCCCCCTTCGCTGGGCATTCAGGCTCAGTCATTGTTAAGCTCTCTGACCCGAGAAGATCTAGATTTGTGAATGGCTCTTTTAGTGTTGAACACCAGAAAGCATCACTTTGCACAGATAAGGGTCAATAGTTGGAATGGATTATCAGAAAGTAAGGTGGGTTGAAGTTGGCTGGGCCTTTGGACTGGCTAAAGAAATATTTAGAAGAATGAGATTGGAATGGCTGGAGACCTTGTGTGTCTATGCCCCTTTGGTCTTCTCATGATGTTTGTCTCTCTTTGGTTTCAGCTGCACCAGGAAAAATGAATGCAAACGTTCCACCGAGCTCCGTCGCTTCGCCTCCAACATCAAACAGTGTGTCCGACTCAATGTGCATCCAAGCAATATCTCTGTCTACCAGTACAGCGTCCCGGTAAGTAGACAAGCTTGACCGATGGAACCCACAAGCAACGAGGCACTAGCCTGGTTAAAAACATCCTGGGAATCATGTTACCGTAGAACTTAACAGCGCAGAAGAAGGCCATTCGGCCCATCATGTGTGTAGTCGTTCTTTTAAAGAGCATTCCTTTGAAATCCCATTTACCTGTACTTTCCCTTTACCTCTGTAGTTCATTCCCTTTCAGGTATTTCATCGCCTTGGGACATCCTCCTGACGTAAAAGGCGCCATACAAGTGTAATTTTGTTATTGTTGTATTCGTTCTCTTTTGAATGCACTCCAAACACTGCCCCTTGTGAAGGCTGCTATATAAATGCCAGTTATTTTTGTTGTTGAAAGCTAATATGAATTCTGCCTCAACCACTGCTCCCAGTAGGGCATTCCATACCCTAACCACTCTGGCTGTGTGAAAACAATTCTGCTAATCTGCCCATTTGCTCGTTTGCTAACTATCTTAATTTGATGCCTTGCAGTCGCTGATCGCTCACCAAACTCATTCCTTTCTCAGTGTAATCTGCCATTTTCTCACCATATTCCTCAATTCCACCACCTGCTTCCCCCCAGCTCCCTCTCCCAGAAATATGTCTAGTTACCTCATGAACTCATTTATACTGTTCACATCAATGATTATCTGAGTAAAAATAGATCTGCTTTGCTTCCCTCCCTCCTAACTGCCCAATTTCTCCCAATGATTCACTCCAGTGAACAATCTGAATACATCAATGTTGTGTCAGCCTGGCTCAGTTGGCAGAACTCTCTCCTCTATGTCAGAAAGTCATGGGTTCATCCCAAGGCCAAGACTTTGAACTTGTACAGTCTAGCATACGGTATTGCAGTTGAGATGTTAAACTGAGGTCCAGTCTGCCTGTTCAAGTGAATGTTTAAGATCCCATGGCATTATTTCAAAAGAGAAGGAAGTTTTTTTTCCATGTCCTGGCCAACGATCCCCCAACTAAAATGGGTCACTCACTCCATGGCTGTTTGTGGGACATTGCTGTGTGCAAATTGGCTGCTTCGTTTTCTTACCAATACGTACAGTTATTACACTTTACATTAAATCCTGTGAGGCCCTTTGAGTCCTCCTGACATGAAATATTAGATAGAAGAATTATTATTATAACTTGCTCAATCCCATTTATATACTCCACTTAGATGTCTCTTTCTACGCCTGAAGATAATAATAATAAGCCTTGCATTTGATATAGAGCCTTATCACGTTTTTGAGACGTCTCAAAGCGCTTCACAGAATAAATTGTAAAGAACAGTGACTTTAAGATTTGTAACGTATCTAGACATTGCTTAAAACCCTTGCCTCTATTCCTCGGGATCATCCTCATTGCTCTCCTCTGCCATGCTACTTAGACCTGGATGACCCCCACCCTGATTTTACATCTACCAAAACGGTACGCGATATTATATGTGTGTTAGTTGAATTGAAAGCCCTGTAATTTAGCTGGTATACAGAGATAACTAGTCTGTCTGCTGTAAGTACCAATTCACACTCCTCAAAAGCAAACCAATTATTCCTGTGCCACAAGCCTTCACACTCTATGTATTCAAATAGCTTCGCTGATATTCAGCGTTGCTGGAATCGATTCTATTGATACTACTGTGGCTGTTTGTGGGACGTTGCCGGGGAAATTGGCCACTGCATTTTTATTATCGTTTTTGTCATCACTATTCCTTTCTCCGTTCTGTTCCAATTTGCTGTGCACAATTGGCTGCCGTGTTTTGCTCACATATATACAGTCAATTCACTTGTGAATTCACAGTGAAAAGCGCTAAATCAAATGCAGAGATTATTATTATTATTATCGTTAATTGAAACAATGCCCATTGCCAACAAGTCCCCATTATTTCCAGTGTTCTTCCATCTCCTATAAGAGGTACTTGTCAGGCAGCTATTCTGTCTTGGGGAGAACAGAGAGGGCTAGCTCCAATGTGTGCCCGTTAATCACGATAACCTGATATCTTACCTTGATGCAATCTCGGTGAGAGATGGAAAACAATGTCAATGCTTTATCTTAAAAACCTAGGTTGTGAAATCACACCTTGCCAAACTCCATTTGCTCGTGAGAAATGACAGGTTCTATATTTCCAACAGTTAAATTCATGTCAGCCTCGCTCCCTTTCAAAAGTTATTTTGAGGCTCACTTTCGAAGAAACAAAAATCTTCAAATTCGCACTGGACCTTTAGAAGACAAGTTGTTATTTTTCCTGCCTGAAATTATTCATGCCATTTGCAAACCATTTACAATCAGGACTCAAACACACAGGCTCAATGGTACTCAATGAGTACCATCGGCGTTATTATTACACGGACTATGGCCACTGATTGAAAATCCCAACAGTTTGTCAGAATCTTGCCAGTCCTCTCTGGTGGTTTCGGTAGTCTGCTTCCTGAGCTAGGCAATGTTACCAGGGCACTACCTGCCTGGCTCATCGGCAGGGCGTGGAAAGGGGGGTAAATTGCTTTACAGAAAGATATGAAGCGCTTTGAGATGCCATCCGACGTGAAGGGCGCTCTATAAACGTTGAGTTGTTCTTGTTGTTGTCCTGGGCAATGCGTGGGATGCAACGAGGTGGCGTTGGGCACATCAAACATTCATTTTCGTTTGTAAAAAGAAGGAATGAAAAACAAAAAAGTGTTAATTCTGCAGAGGCTAGAAGTAGCTGAGGTTACAACTCAGCTAGGAATTTGAGATGCCCTTGAAAAATACCCCCAACCCTACATACACACAGACATTCACACGCACACACATATTCACACACACAGACATGCATCCTCACACACCCACACATTCACATTCACACACACATTCACATACACATTCACACACATACACATTTACACACACACACACATTCACATTCACACACACACACACACATTCACATACACATTCACACACATACACATTCACACACACACATTCACATACACACTCACACACACGTTGTCTCTCTCACACACACATGTACACACATACATTCACACATACATACGCACACACATGCCAGGCATCACCTCCTCTTTAAACCATAGCCCAGGAATGAGCGGTTTCCATGGTGACCAAATAGTGTATTGCTGGTCACATCTGTATCCAGCAAATCTTTTGATCTCAAAGGAATCACTTTCAGCAAGAGTTGATATTCAGATTCTTCCATTTCCCACCTCTGATTGTGATTTGTAATGTTTGATTTTCTTCGAGGGACCGAATAGACACGCGTTTGCTCAAACCTATGAGCATTTGTGGGACACAGCTGTGAGCCATTGGCTGCTGCATTTCACCCACAAAATACAGAGTCAATTCACTTTACGGTATATTCTGTGAAGCGCTTTGAGAAGTCACAATGACTTGATAAGTCCCTACATCAAATGCAAGGATTATTATTATCATAATAATATTATTGTCTTAACCAGATATTTCACTGGAATTGTCCACAGAACAGAACCTGAACAGCCCGTTTTTTCAGCCCAAATGCTTTTCTTTAATAATAATCATAATAAAAATCCTTCCAGGTATTTGCTTCCAAAATACACAGTCACTCCACTTGCATCCACAGTGCACCCAGTGACCGCCTCCCAACTGTGACAGCCTCCTTCTCCACTTTGGGACAGCCTCCCAATTTGAAAGTTTGGTTCATAAAGGGATTAAGGGGCATGGGGATAAAACAGGTAGCTGGAGTTAGAATGGAGTATCAGCCGTGATTGAATGGCGGGGCAGGCTTGATGGGCTGAATGGCCTACTCCTGGTCCTATTTCTTATGTTCTTACATCCCTTCATGTCCTGGCCCCTCACCATCGCTCTGATCTGCTCGTACTCCATTCTTGTACTCACCACCTTTGTTCAGCCGGAGCAAGTTTTCTATACATCTTTCGTCCCCTCCACTCCACCATTGGCGGCCGTGCTTTCAGCCACTGTGCCCCAGAGTCTCGAGACCCTTGTCTTAATCCCTATGTTTCCCTCCTCTTTGCCTGTCTTCAATTCACACCTGAAGACTTTCCTCTTCTATCATGCCTTCGGTCACGTCCCCTTCTTCTCCGTCTCAGCAGGCAAACCACGAGAAGGACGCTGTATAAATGCAAGTTGTCGTTGTTGCCCCCCCCCCCACACACGGCTTTGCAAATTTGAGCGCACCAGTGCTGAGATGCGCCTGTCAATGTCGAACGAGACCTGGATTGTTTTCGAGAGAAATAAAAGCCGATTTGTGTTTATTGTTCACTCGCTTGTCTCCTCAGCTGGAGCTCGAAGCTTACAACGTACCCGAGCTCTCGGCAGGCGTGAACTGCACCTTTGAAGATTTTGCTGAGATGAACGGACAGGTGATTGGGAATGTGATCAAGTGCAGTTCGCCTGCAGAGAAGCAAGTCCCTCGAATTCTCATCGATAAAGGTAAAGTTAATTTTCTCAGTGGAATTGTTTTCTTTCCTCAACTGTGAAAATGGAATTGACCTATCATTCAAGGCCTGAAATCTCCCGTCTTGGCTTTGACTGTTCAATGACAACAACAACAACAACATTACAGTTTGAAAGCACCTGTCACGTCCAGCGCTGGACAGTCAGTGTTTTGGACCCGAGCTGGGTTCGGGTTTGGGGAGGGTGGAGGGCAGGGCATGGGTGGGGAAGGATGCTGTTCAAAAGCGCGGTTGAAGAAGAGAGTCTTGAGACATGGAAATCCCAGAGATAGGTTGTTGGAATGGAACGCGCACTCCCTCCCTGGAGGGACACATCCTTCTTACCAAACTCCTGAGAGTATTAGGCGCAGGTTGGCAAGATCCCAGGCTGTGCATTGGGGTAACTGCTGGAGTCTAATCAACTAAAACCACAAAGCTTGCCATTGGTATTGCTGAGAATGTTGTAGAGGAACAACAACAACAGCAACAACAAAATTACATTTATAGAGGGCCTTCCACGTTGGGAGAACATCCCAAGGCGCTGAAAGCAACCTATTCTGTGATGTAACATGGCATTGCGTGAAGACTTTCTTACTGGACTCCAGTTCCTTGTAAGATACTTCACTTTTACCAAAGACCCATTAGATATTGAAAGGTTTGTTGGAAAATCACTGCTGCATTTACACTTAATAGAATTGGACCTATTAAATAATTGGGTCGGGGTGGGGAGTATCCTGTCTGCAGGTGTCCTGCTCTTCAGCAAGAACTGTTCTTGAGCAGAGTAACCTGCATTACTCCAAATAGAAAAATCAATAGCTGCTGAAACTATGTTTGACAGTTCAAGTATACACTCGTGTGGCTGATACTAAACTGATCAATAAAACACAGCCATCAGAATACCTTTGCAGTTAAATTGTCTGTTAGCATTATCTTATCATTCAGCTGACCCCTTCAATCAGCAATCAATCAATGGGGACAGGGCTATCGGTTGCCATCTTCACCCTCAGTGTCCAATTTTTATTAACAATAATAATAATAAATTAATCCTCGCATTTGATGTAGCAACGTATCACCTTGTTGAGTCATCCCATCGCGCTTCACAGAATACATTTCAAAGTGGATTAGCTGAATGTTTTTTTGTGGGCGAAACGCGGCAGCCAATTGCGCGCAGCAGTGTGCCACAAACAGTTGTGCGTTGAGTGACCCGGTTATTATTCCTGGAAGGTTTAATAGAACCCCGAAATGTGATCCGCCAAACAAGTTACTGGTTTCACAAGATCACAGGAGTGGTTTGGAGTGGTTTGATCTCTTGATCAAATGCAAGGCTTATTATTATTATTTGTTTAACTGCAGCTCACTCCCCCTTTTACAGCTCAATGATCACCCTCCCTCCCTCTCTCAATCCCTCCCTTGATAGCTACTCTAATTGACATCAGCAGTTTCATCAAAAACCCCAAGGGAACAGATCTGGGACCTCTTATGTCTCGAGGCTCAGTTCCACATTGGGCAGCGAATTCACTGACTGAACCATCTACAGACTCTTAAAACATCTTCACCCATGAAAGTGGTTCACTTGTAAACTCCGAATATTAAGCTGTGTGCGTTAGGTGCTTGACTGGATGAGTGTAAAGCATTTCTGAGCTGTGCATTATTCTGTGAGACACACGGCATTGGCAGGTAAAAGTCATGTGATTTTAACATACAATCAATTCACATTTTACAATATATAGTATAATAATAATCCTACATTTGCTAATAAAAAATAATAATCCTTGCATTTGCCTTAGCACGGCTTTGAGACATCTCATAACACTTCACTGTATATTTTGTGGGTGAAACACGGCAGCCAATTATTGCCTACGAACAGTAGGGAATTAGGTTACCAACTTCTTCTTATGAATAATAATTAATAATTCCTATTACCTGAAATTATTATTTAACGTCACACAGAATTGTGGAAAATTCTTAAATCCTTTAATAATAATATTTTGCGTGAAGGGTGTTGTGACGTAGCATGCAAGGATTATGATTACAGTATTACTGTGTTATTATTATTGCCGTACTATTATTATCAACGCCTTGGGATGTCTTCCTGATGAGAAAGGCGCTTTACAAATGTAATTTTGTTGTTGTTGATCTTGTTGCCATGTGTTGATCCATCATATTAATGAGAGACAACATCCTTTTTGTTTCACCTGATACTATTTTAATTTGAAATTAATTGACTGGCTAGTTAGCACAACTAATCAGACCAGTTGACGCTGTCTGACTGCTGGATAGGGAAGGGCAAGGTTTACATTTAAATTAATGGGAGATTCGATGGATTATAGCTGTTTTCTTTGCAAGGATAAATTTAAATAGGAATCAGCGAATAACCGTAACAAATACGAAACTACCAGAATTTTAATGGGCTGCAGTCAATGGAACAAGTTGGCTTTACAAACCAATTATGTGTTGGTTTTACAGAAAGCAATTTTGCTGTTTATTCAAACCATAATTAATGATGTTTAATCCTCGTGCATTGGGGTTTGGGTAAGAACGAATTGAGTTGAATAGAAAATCACATGTACTGTTCTTTTTTTATATCTTCCTATTTTCATTTTGAGTAAAACATTGCCTACAACATACGCAGAGTCACACCACTGTACAGCCTATATTGTGAAGACCTTCCTCTTTGACCATGCATTAGTTTGGTCGCTGTCCTATCCCCACCTTCCCTATGCTCCACCACTCCTGATCCCAAGCTAGCCCAGCTCAGATACACATCCTTGTCTGTTAAGTGCTTTGGGATGCCTTCCTTAACGTGAAAGATTTCTATGCAATTTGTTGTTGTTGTTCTTGCGAGGATTATTCCCGCAGTGAATCCCAGGCAAGGCTTAGATATACATAGTCTCTGTGAATAGTGATACAGTGGGGAATTACTCTACTCCTTCAATCCTTTGGCCCCCCTTTTACAGTCACGTGTGACATCCTCGGTTCTCTACAATGTGAAATTCTGTAGCTCAGTGGTTACAGCACTCACCTCACAAGCAAGTGGACCTGAGTTTGATTCCCAAGCAGCACAAAACATTAGGCAATTTTCCTTATTGCACACACCAATGTTTATCCAGCAGTAAGTAGGAAACCAGTTGTTAGTCGACTGGCAGATTGCTTTTTTGGGGGTAACAATCCCTTAAATAATAATTTGGTCACTCAAACTATGACTGTTTGTGGGCCACTGCTGTGCGCAATTGGCTGCCATATTTCGCCCACAAAATATACAGTCATTCAGTTTTCAATATATTCTTTGAAGCGCTTTGAGACGTCTCGAATATGTGATCAGGCGCTATATGAAATGCAAGGTTTATTATTATTATCTGTGTTCTTAGTCCTATGCTTTGGGTTACAATTAGAGATAGCCCGTCCAATTTTTCAGTCGCTAATCCTTTGGCCCAGGAGAGCTTGGATTTCAACTCCTCTTGGGAGACTAAATTAAGCAAATGAAACTAAATTAACCCACAGTCTATAATTTAGGAATTGGCATTGCTTGTCTTAAGATCTGGGCGAGGGCTGTATTGTCAGATGTGCTGCCCTTTGGATCAGACGTTATACTGAGCTGTGTGTTCAGTTGAGTATTAAAAATCCCACAGCCCGATTCCATAAAGGGAGGGCAGGTTCACCCGGTGTCCTGGACAACAGATAAAACTGATCACTTTGATTAACTTTGTGCCTGTTTATGGGAGATTAGTATGTGAAGATTATTATTATTATGATTGTCCATATTTTTTAAGCGCTGTGTGTAATTAACCTTAGCCCAGTGCTTTAGGAATGAACAGATTTTCTTTTCTTCCCACTGGCGTAGAATCCAACTCACTGTGACACTGTACAGCTGTGATGACTGTGTGTGAGGGAGAGCAAGCCACAGCTCGAAGCGGGTGTCCAATGTATATCGCATGCAAAACGATTTGCCCCCAAAATACACAGTCAATCTACATTACAGTATATTTTATGAAGTGCTTTGAGACGTCCCAACGACGTGATAAGGCGCCATATCAAATGCAAGGATTATTTTTATTATTAGAATGGTGCCATACAGGATACACTCACCTACAAATACACAGTCACTCCACTGTACAGTAAAATCCTTCTAGTAAAAAAAACTTGCATTTGATAAAGCTCCTCATTATGTCTTTGAGATTTTCAAAGATTTCACAGTATAGACCGTAAGGTGAATCGACTGTATATTTTGTGGGCAAACCAGTGAAACCCTGTGATCTGAAAGGGAGCTGTGTCAAATGCGGGGATGATAATAATAATATTTTCTGTATTATTATTAATAATAATATATAAATTCTGCCTGGAGGGAAATTATATACAGCATCCCCCATCTCCACCCCTCTTCCCCCGACCAAAACACTATGTCGAATGGTTGAAAGCTTCGGCAATGACAGATTAACAACCTACAAAGCACTGTAATTGTATATACGACTCCCACTGCCAGTGTTTCACACAGCGCCTACAGTGCAGGTACAGTCTATTGTAATAATAAATAATATCTTTGCAAAGGGAGAACAGCAGGTGGACAGGCACTAGGTGTTGTTCAGCAGACCATTAAAGTGAAGTATTTAACAAGGCTGTCAAGACAATCAGGAGCAGGTGGTTAACAACGGAGAGAGCTCGCAGGAAATTTATTATGTAAAAACGTAGATAGATTAATTGTCAGCCGTGATTTGCGGCGATTGATTTATCTCTCTTTTCTGGGGGTGGTGGGGGTGGAGGGTGCGAAATTAAGCACGCTGAACTCACGGTGCAAGCAACAAGCCAACACACAGGGCGTGGTTTATGCAGCGAGCGAGTCGGAGTTAACCCTTTTCCATCCTTCCCCACCTGTTAATTAATTCAGGCCCCACATTGGAGCTTCCGGTCTAGGCTGACCTCTCTCTCCTGTTCTGCCGTCAGGAGATGCCATCCTGTAGATTTGACGCGAAATCGTTCTCTTGTCTGCCTACTCGCTATATGGACATTGCAGATTCCTGTAGCGTAGGAGGTACGACACTCGCCTCACGAGTAAGAGGACCCGGGTTTGATTCTTAGGCAAGTTTCCTTACTCCACACGCCTCTGTTTACCCAGCAGTAAGCAGGAATCCAGTTGTTAATCAGTTGGCATATCGCTTTCTGGGAGTAACGATAATAATAAACCTCGCATTGGATCCAGATCGCGCCATTGAGACGTCTCAGATCGCTTCACAGAATGTAAAGTAGATTGACTGTGTATTTGGCAGAGAAATTGTGGCAGGTAGTTGTACATAGCAGTGTCCCATCAACAGCCGTGGATTGAGTGGCCACATTTTGTATTCGCGGGATTATTACAACAACTTCAACTACAACTTTGATTTATATTGCGCCCTCCATGCCGGACGGCGTCTCAGAGCGCTTCAAAATATAGGGCATTAGGACAAAAAGATCTGCCAAGATCTTCTAAACTATTGTTCCTGTTGTGGACCTCGCTGGTGCAAATTGTCTGCCTGCAAAGAACAATGATCCGCACTTCAGGATAATTAGTTGTGAAAGAAACACTTTGAGACTCTTTCAACATGATCCAAAAGGCTCTATAAAAAGGCGAGCTCTCTCTTCCAGTCTGGCGATCTCAACCTACCCTTCATATCTGCTCCATGCAACTAACAAATGGCATAATCGATGTAGAGTGGGGACGATAATTGCTTAATCAATGAGACGGGGAAAAAATGCAGAATACCAGAGCAGCGAGGGGCAGGAAGCGACACAGTCATCAATTAGGACAGAATTATCGCAAAATGAAATGTGCGGAAAAGAAGCTTTCTGTATTATAATCACGTTTTGAGGGATCAACAGAAACAGGAATAGAGTAACGCCTTCTGCACAAAGTACTCTCGTCGAAAAGCCATCGCAATATTGTCTAGTTAATTAGGGGCATCGTTCTCATGCGGAATTAACGCGAGCCTTACATTTGGTACATGTGACCTGTCCATGTGGCGAGGCCATTTCAAAGCACTTCTTCACGGGATTTTAGTTGGCCCTGTTTGTGTTGCCCGGCCTGACCCACTCCGCCATCGCCAAAGTGCAGGTTCAGCTTAACTCAAGTGGAGGAGCTAACCCTCCCTGGGCCAAACAGCCCCCACTCTCATGGTCATCATTTCTATCCTTCTTATTTCACCTCTTTACGGAGCCCTGTAGTGTATTGCTTCGGGCCCAGGTGGGCAGGGCAAAACCATGGGCAAGTTTCCTTACTCCGCACGGCTCCTCTGTTTACCTACCAGGAAGTAGGAACTCGGTCAGTCGTCTGACGGATTGATTTTTCGGGGTAATCCCTAAATAATAATAATTTAGTCAGTCAATCCACGACTGTTTGTGGGACTCTGCAATTGGCTGCCATGTTTCCCTGAGCCAGCTCTCCTTAACCTCGGCCATCCGCTTCCTTCCTCACTCACTCCCTCCCTCCCTCCCACACAACAAATGGCTCTGGTGTGAAATAAATCCATTTGCCAGTCCCAGTTTGATAGTGCGTCCAATTATTTCCATCGCTAAGCAGCCATTTTCTCTCTGGCCCTGATTTTAATTGCTTTGGATTTGCATGTATCCTGCAAACAATCGTGGGTGGGTGTGGTTCCTGGGCTCACCGCTTCTCAGGGAGGCAACAATTAATGATTCGGTCACTTGGCAATCACCTCTGCAATATTTACGGATCGTTTCATTAACTCATATTCATCAGTGGAGTTTGATTGCTCGGAATGGCTGTGTGATTACACGAATTTCCAGTTGAACAATTCGCATTTATGACTGAGCCCGCAGACCGAATCAGTCAGTCACTTACTCATTTTGCACGCGTTAGACTGTTGAAATGCATCCGTTAAGTATCTGCCCGAGATGGGAATAAGTAGAGCATAAATTAAAAGATGATACGTATACACAAACCTCATGCATTGTGAAATATTCATTTGGGGTATTTTCTCTCCTATTATTTGCTGTACGTGGAGATTGATGTAGTCGTAGGATTTTTCAATTAAACCTTTCATTAAAAGATTTGCAGCACTATTAGAGCGTAAAGTGCATTGACTTGAGCTGGGATGACTGAAGTGGGGAGTTTAGATTGAATTATTATTTATTATTTTAAACATTTATTATTATTATATTATAATTACTTTGAACATAGAGGTGAGTGTTTAACCATAGACTGCAGGAGGCAGTGAAGGCATATTGTAATAATAATAATAATTATCACACACACCTATACACACTCCTATATTTACCTGTCCTAGCAGTAAGTAGAAACCCGGTTGTTAGTTGTTTGGCAGATCGCTTTCCCGGGGTACTAATAATTCTCAAAAAAATATTGAGGTTATTCAATCCACGACTGTTTGTGGGACTCTGCTGTGTGCAATTGGCTGCTGCGTTTTGCCCACAAAATATACGGTCAATTCACTTTACAGTGTATCCCGTGAAGCGCTTTGAGACGTCTAGAAGACGTGAAACGCACGATATCAAATGCAAGGATTGTTACTGTTATTATTATCATCCTTGCAATTGATATAGCGCCTCATCAGCTCGTTGTGGCATCTAAAAGCGCTTCGTAGGATAATACTCTTAAGTAGATTAACTGTGTATTTTGAGGGCCAGGAATGGTTAAGCATCTTGCGACAACCCGCTGACAAGAATGGAACTATATAAATGTAAATTTGTTTTGCCTTGTTTTGTACATTTGGAGAAATATAGGGAAGGGGAATGATATAAAATGTTACGTGGAAAGCTGATTGTAATGGGACCAAATGTCACCACAAGAACAATGGACGGAATAGCAAACATTTTACCTTGTCTTGCTTCAAGACAGTGTAAAATTGCCCCCCCCCCCACCCCCACCCCCAATATGTATTTGATCATCTCAGTCTGTTCCAATCCTTATAAACTCTAGATTTTTTTTTCAAGGAGTTAATCAATATAGCATCAACTGCTTTGACTGGGAATCGGTTCCAGATCCTCAGTGTAAATTGAATGTCCTCTTATATTTTATATGGAATCAATCTTTTTTTCCATTTCCTCTGCTGTTTGATAGCAATGTCGATGTTGCCTGCTGTGTGTGTGTGTGTGTGTGTGTGTGTGTGTGTGTGTGATTTCATTGCCGGTTACCTCACCGCACTGTCTTTCCTTTGCCCCCACCGCATAATTGTGGTTTCCGCAATCTCTTTTATTTCCCCCTCCCGTCTAAAGGATCTTGTTACAGTGCAGCTTTATGAGAAAGAAGATGGAGCTAACCTGGTTACACGCCAACCCACTACCTCTTGCCTCTGCTTGACTGGCCTCGGCCGGCCTCCAGCTAGTCTCTCGTGCCATCCTTTCCACTATTGGTAGCCACGAAACTCTGGGATACTCTCCCTCGATCCCTGCGCCTTGCCCCCTCCTGCCCCATCATCAGGCCTGAAGACCTTCCTCTTCGCCCGAGCTTATGGATACATCCCCACTCCATCCGTCTCAGCGTTCCGCTCCTCCCCTGTCCAGCGCTCGGGCGCTTACCCTGAATGGGGGCCGTGAGTTCACTTTTTGAGGTCAGCCCTGTGGAAACCCATCACGGCGCTTAAAAGCGTCCAAACCCAACTGAGAGTTTCACACACACATCGTCTTAAGTATGGAAATTTCTGTGGGGCGGAAACCAACGTGCTGGATGGACGCGCCCTGCTTTGCTTAATCGGGCTCATGTTGGGTCATTGCTTGGTAGCACAAGAGAGTGTGTCGGGGTAACTGCTGTTATTAAGCCAGTTAAAACTACAGAGCTTATCTGCGAGAGCACTGTCTTGACAAGCTTCCCGCTGCTTGTCCAGCTACGATACATCTGCCCATCAAGATTTTGGCTCACAACTTTTTAACAGGAGTTAAGATGGAAGAATCCCTGCCTGCAGTGATCTGTCTGCCTGATCCAAGTCCTACCACTGAACTAGACTAGCTATGCAATCATTAACAGTGCCCTTGAGTAGTATGGACCCGCCTGGCTCAGGAACCGGACTACTGAGACCGCCACAGATGATTGACTTGATTCCAACATTCGGTTGCCGCGCACGTAACCTTGGAGCCAGCTTAGCTCCCAAGTAGACACCCGCTTAGCTCTCCCCAACCTCCCCCCCTCGCCCCCCCCCCCCCCCAACCCAACCCAAGAGTATTTTGCGGGCAGACACGGAGGCCAATTTGGGCCGGACAATGTTCCACAAACAGCTGCGAAAGTGGTGAAAGAAGTGACGGAAGAGTAATTCTGAAGCTGAGCTCCGCAGGGAGATAGACCCGCTTTTGTTTTGTGATTTTCTTTGATGGTGATTATTATTATTATTATTATTATTGTTAATCTTTTGGTCTTTTCATGTCTGAAGGATTGTATTGTCCTTTGATTACTCGGGGTACGCCCCTGGAGTTTTTGGGAACATGAGCCTTTTATTCTTCTCAAAAAAAAACTCACACAAATGATTCGACTTATTAATAACCGAAAGCAGCTTGCCTCGCGCTACGCTCGGCTTTGGGTAGAAACTGAGAAGCGACTCGCATCTGTCAGTGTGCCTCCGTAGTGGTATCTGTTACATTGTGCTGCAAACGTTGGAACGGGCTGCGAGCCCACACTGTGGCAGAGGAAACCGAGGCTCGATCGAGAACGAGACTCGGAGGAATGGAGGGATTTTGTGTCGTTTTGTCGAGTCCGGCGATCCTCACTAACGCTCACAGCCAAAGACCGCTCTCGCTTGTTAAAGAGCTCCTCTCAGACACTGCCGATGCCCTGCGCGTTCTTTGATAAGAATTATAATTATTTTATTTGATACGGATTATCAAATCCCCCTCACCCCCCCCCCCCCCACCCACCATCCCACCTCACCACCATATTCGGGTCCTAACCCTTTACTGTTCAGCGCCTTGTGACGTCCTCCCGACCCGAAAGGCGCTCTCACAAATGTAATTTTGTTGTTGTTGTTGTTTCACTTCGGGAGAATGCCTCAAAGCGCTTCGCAAGGATTTTGCTGCAAGCTGTAGCAACTGTATTTTGCACACAAAGCCACGAACAGCCGTGAAGTGAGTGACAAGTTTTATCTGGAGGATCATTGGCCAGGACATTATTCTTTTCGAATAGCTCCACGGGATCATTAACCTCCACTTGGAACAAGCGGACGGGAACCCGGTTTACATGTCCCACGTGGAAGAAGACACCTCCAGTGCTTGTGCGTCGACACGAGTGAAGGTCTGATCATAATCCTTGCATTTGGCATAGAGCTTTATCAAGTCGTTGAGTCTCAAAGCGCTTCCCAGAATATACCTTAAAGTGGATTGACTGTATAACTTGTGGGAGATGCGGCAGCCAATTACGCACAGTGTCCCGCAAACAGTGGTGGATTGAGTGACCAAGTTATTATTTTAGATATACTGTATATTGTTTTGAAGGGATTATAACAACCGGGTTCCTACTTACTGCCGGATAAACAGAGGCGTGTGGAGTGAGGAAAATTGCCTGTTCGGGAATCAAAGCTGATTTCTCTTGCTTGCGAAGCAGGTGCCTCTAACCTGTACTCTTCATGACTCCACAAGTAATCTGAATGCAGTCGGCGGATTAGACCAATGATCCTCCTGGTCTGTGGAACGCTCACACTGAGTATCAATCCTACTACTTTGAGCCATGGGGGACATGTTAAACAAGAGACAGAGGTATTTAGTTAACTGCAGCTTCCCATCTCATGCACTCATCATACCAGCGGAAGTGGGTGTTTAATATAAAATACATGAAAATAACATTATTTTTCCCCCCTGTTAAAAAAATAAAATACAAAGTAATCCTGAGTTAATAGCCCCCGAATCGTCCCTGATAAAGTGAGAGTAATTGCCACGTCCTTTTTGGTTAAGTGCACTTAAGAGCTTTCATCTCTTTAATATTAAGTGTAACGTTAACAGGGCTGTCAATCACTGCCCGGGGAAAGATACTGAGATCAGCAGCTGAGATAGTGCAAAGATGATACTCTTATTATGTTAACACAGGGACTGGATGTCAGTCCCTTGGATACAGGTGACACAGAGGCCTGAAGGGAAGGCCCATTTCCACACTCCGGATAATTGGCACCCAATCTTCTCCCACTTGCAGCCGTGCATTTTCAGTTATCGAAGCTCCTAGCCATTCTCGACGATTGAATCCAGTAAATGGAGTTTAGCTCCTTAGATAACCCCAGAGAGATTTGCCAGTCCACGAAGCAACAGGGAACATTTGAATTTTTCAGACTTACATATCAGACACCTACCCACACACTGATACCCTACTTGAATACAAAGTCGCTGACTGAGATCTCAGATTGACTGTTTCAAGTTATAAGTTTACATGTTTAAACATTGGGAAAGTTTCCTTACTCCACCCGCCTCTGTTTACCCAGCAGTAAGTAAGATCTCAAACATTTGTCATTTTGGCAGATCATTTTCTGAGGGTAATACAACAACAACAACAACAACAACCACAAAATTACATGGATACAGGGCCTTTCACATCGGGAGGACGTCCCAAGGCACTGAACAGTTGGGATGGGACCCGAGCAATATTTTTAAATAAAAATAATAATAGTTTGGTCACTCAATCCACGACTGTTTTTGGGACACACTCTGTGTGCGTAATTGGCTGCCAAAAATATACAATCAATTCAGTTTACAATAAGTTCTGTGAAATGATTTGAGATGTCTCAAAGACACGGTAAGGCGCAATATCAAATGCAAGGATTATTATGATTATCACTGGTAATAACTAACAAATGGAGCGTTCCAATATCCCCCTCCCTTAGCATGTAACCCCCGGTAGTTGGGGTTTTTGAGCAGAAACCAAACAGATGGCAAACACCAAGAGACGTAGTCAGAGGATGAGAGTGGACAAGATATTTCCATGGCCGATACAGTAATCCATTGTTCACCGTGGTGTGAAATGGGAAAAAATATTAATGAGGATTTTTAACAGGTTTTACTGCCCATGAAATCAGCCGAAGCTGCTTTGGAACTGTCGTGCCATTAGATGTGCAATTCTAATTCATTTGGGATCAGTACTTTTGCTTCGGAAACATGACTGGACTCTTGAAAAGGGCCTCATTGGGATAAATAGTTTCAGGGTTTTTCTCGTACGTCAATGAATCACGCGACGATTCACATTTATAAAGAGCCTTTTGCGTCACTGGGACGACTCAGAGACTCAGGGACATTGTGTAGTTGGCTGAGAGGATGTCACTGAGGAGATGGGGTGGAGAAGGTACGGTCACAAATATTATAAAAATAATAATAATCCTCAAATTTGATTTAGCGTCTTACCAAGTCATTGAGGCATCTCAAAGAGCTTCATGGCACTTATACGTAAAGTGGAGCGACTGTGTCATTTCTGGGCGAAATCACACAAGGCCCCATTTGTGGCATCCAACAACGACTGGCGTTCATACATCTCTCTTCATGTTGGAGTAGTGTCTCGGAGTACTACCTCATCCCACCTCACTGACTACATCAATCACTCGGGAACCCAACAGAGGAACCAAATCAACAAAGAACCATCAAGTTGAGCCAGAGTTGAACAACATCAAGGCTCCTGCAACATGCTCGGCTTGTTACATTGGCTCTTATTCAGCACATTTACTCCAGTCCTCTGCTCTTCCCTTTGCACTGACATTTTGATAGATGTACCAGTGAAGGAGCTGGGTGGTGGGGGGTGGAGGCAGAGGGAGGGGGTTTTGTGGCTGTGTTCCTAGTACTAGCAGCCTGTGCTGAATGAGTGGGATGGTGTGTGGTTGCTGAGTACAACAGTTAATCCAGGGCACCGTCCCAGGAGCTAAGAACAGCCTGTTCTTTCTGGAAACCAGCCACCGTTCTGCCATTTGTACGCACTTGCTCGTAGGGAGTCTCTGTAAGACGGTATGAGGTTGCAGACAGTACTGCGGGTGGCAAGAGATGGCATTGAGTGTGTGTGAGTGTGTTTCCCTTGTCTCTGTTGGTTCTGTTCTTGCCTTGTCATCATTCTTCATCTTCAAGATCCACGGTCGTGTGTTTAAATCCCTCCGCTCCTCTGTGCCCACCCCACTTCGCTAACCTCCACTCTCCTCATAGCAGTACCCCCGCTGCCTCCCCTCTCCTGGGCCCTGCCTCCTCCTTTTGTCCCCCGAATTCTCCACTCCACAATCAGCAGCCGTGCTTTCAGCCACTACGCCCTGAAACTTTGGAACTGCCTCCCACAACCCCTTCACTTCGCGCCCTCCTTTCCCATCTGCAGGTCACGCCTGAAAAGTTTTCTCTTCGACCTGATAAGGCGCTCTATCAACTGCGAGTTACTATTGTCAATGCCATTAATAGCATTATAATTGACTTTGAAATTTAGACAGAATTGAAAAGTTTGCCAGCAATTCTCAACGACCTGGAGATTACAGGACAATGATCTTGAGGTTAAATAAAGTGACATTTCAGCTCTACAGCTGTCTGATTTATGATTCGGTGGCTGTTCCTTAAATGAGAGCAGAGATGCTGAGTAAAAGTGAGACATTTACTCACCCTTGTTAAACCCCTCCTTCTCTCACTGCAGTACACTTGGTCATGATTGGTATTAATTGGTAGTAACAATTGCCATAACAATCGGTGTTGGAGTCGGGATTGTGACAACGAAACAGACAATATTTCACCTCTAAAGGAAAAAAAAATCAATGGGAGGCAATGGGAAACAGTGAATGAAAGTCACAATTCTTCAGAACTGTTGAATTCTTAGAAAATTCTTTCTTGATTGAACACGTTTGACTGAACCAATTCAAGAGAGAGAGAGTGAGATATACGAGAGCGGGGAGGGGGGGTGGTGCTGGGCTTTGAACAGAATATGCTCTCGCATATTTTAAGTCTCGGAAGACTGTTCAAACTCCGACTGGGGGCCTGCTCGTCGGTTCCGCATCATCCATCATCGGGTACAAATCCCCCTCAAACTCATGTTGAGGTTTTGGCTTGTTCACGCAGTGGAAACTCTTGCCAGTGGAGCGATGGCGACTGAAGCGGCAGACTTGCCCAGCTGCGCTGTTAATGATGCTGTGACTTTGCTAAAGGGCTGTGTTTCTCATTGTCTTTCCCGCAGGCGATCACCAAGTGGTCCAGCTCTACCTGAAGTCGAAGGAAACGGGCATCACGTTTGCCAGCACCAGCTTTGTCTTCTATAACTGCAGCGTCCACCATTCGTAAGTTGTCTCGCCTACAGCCCTTTACTCTTAAGTAACACAACCCTTTGTTCCTCAGATCTCCCAAACTTTGAAGCGTTTTATATAGCGTCGTAGTTAGAGAACCCTCCCCCCCGTCCCCTTCACAACTGGAGCACTCAGGTTCACTTCACAATCAGGGAGGAACATTTTTGCAGGTTTCCTTACTCTACACACTTTGGGTAGGTAACATTCCCGTCAAAAATTAACATAGAAAATTAGGTCACTCAATCCATGACAGTGTCTGGGACACCCCTGTGTGAAATTAACTGCCACGTTTCACCCACAAAGAATACAGGTAGGCCCTGCCAATGATTTATTGCACCTCCAGCCCATACATGGAGATGTCAGTCGAGACAGCGAGTTCAAAGTCTCGATGTGGCTTGAACCTCTGACCTTCCAACTCAGAGGTGGAGAGGCTTAGTATCAGAACGTGGTCGTTCCCATTAATATTCTGTCAGGATATTGTAGAGAGAGAGGGAATGATGAGACAAAGCTGTGGCAGCCCTTGTGTTACTGACGTGAAATTCATGTCGTATATTTATTGTGGTCTCCATGGTCCTATAACGCTGCTTCCAAACTGGAAAGCAATTCTCTATACTCTCTCGTAATACTTGACAAAGTTTTAATCTGCAGCAAATGCCATCGCAATTGCCTCTCCATCTTCCGCCGTCATCGTAACCTGCCCATCCATTAACGTTAATTATCGGAGCTTCGGGAAACATAAGAAAGCGTGAAATCAGAAGACAGTTGTGTGGCCAATTGAATGAACTTCTTATGCAGAGCCGGTATATCTCATATACCCTGTTCCTCCCGCAACTCGTGCACTCACTCATTCCCACTCCTGGGGAAATATTTGGCCATAAATTCAACCTTTTGTTCATCCCACTTCCAATGATCTCCAACAATTCCTCCTCGCTGTATATGCATTCTGTGGAATAAAAAAACCCATCGTACCATTTCAAAGTATTACACAAACCATTGCTGAATGGTAAAACAACGTTCAACCCAACTAGTCAATGCCGGTGTTTTGCCTCCTAACCCTCTCTCTCATTCCTCCTCTATTCCCTTCACCCTCATTTCGCCCAGTTCGGGGGAAACCGTAGGCAAATTTCCTTACGTCTGTTTACCCAGCAGTAAGTAGTAACCTGTTTGTTAGTCAATTGGCGGATCGCTTTTCTTGGCGTAATAATCCCTATATTTTTTAAAAATTGGTCACTCAATCCATGACTGTTTGAGGAACACTGCTGTGCTCACTTGTCTGGTGCGTTTAGCCCACAACATGTACAGTCAATTCACTTAGCAGTATATTCTGTGAAGCTCGTTGCGATGTCCTAACGACGTGATAAGGCACTATATCAGATGCAAGGATTATTATTATTATTACTAAGTACTGTTTTTTATTATCAGTTACCTGAGCATACACCAGGGAATCTAAGAGAGGGATTTCCGGACTGTATGTCTTAGGTTCACACTGGACAATGTTATCAGCGCTAACCTGAGCAGGTCGCATTTTCTTAAACTAAAATATTTATTTTGTGGGAATGAATGCTGCATTGTTATAAACCTTCACCATCAAGGAGAGAATCGCAATACATTATTAATCCCTTTATTATTCTATCTGCACTGCGGCGTTTTTTTTAACTTTATATTAATGTGGTCAGCAAAACTTTTAAATAAAACATTAAATAAATAGACTGCGGTTAGAGCGCTTAAATTCTCACTGTAGATATGCAGACTTTTCATTTGAAGGGCAGATTGAGGTGAATGTTTTTTTATCTCTGGGTGAAGTGAAAGTGCTAGCCTCCAAGGAGCTATTATTTAATATTTTCTCTTATATAAAGTGATACAAGCCTGAAACAGGCCATTCAATCTAACTGGTCCATGGAAGTCCTCCACACAAGTCGCACGCCCCTCACCCAACTCTACTGTTTCTGGAGTCCTGCAGCATTTTGGTTGGAGCACTGCACACCGACCAATTATCTGCACTGTGTCCTTATTGGCAACGGGGTTGTGAAATAAATGAAGGGAGAGACTTAGAAAATCAGATGTAGCACATACACGATGGTCTGAATGGCCTCCCACTGAAACTTTCTATTTCCGATAACGACAACACCAATAACAATCCTTTCATTTGGTATAGCACCTCATCACGTCGTTAAGATCACTCGGCAGATCACTTTCCGAGGCTAATAAATACCTTAAAAAAACAACAAAAGTATTACAGTAATAGTACACACTGTCATGCGCAATTGGCTGCTGGGTAAAAGTCAATCTAACAGTCAATCCAACTGAAATATTCGCCAATACTCCAAATGACCATAATAGTCTTTGTGTTTGATACAGTGCCTATAATGTTGAGAATGTCTCAGCACGCTTCACACAGTAAGCTGCAGTAACTGTGTATATGTGGAGGCAAACCTCAGTGGTATTGATTCTCAATCTTCAGAGCCACTGGGCAAAAGCTTTGCTCCTTATTATTTGGAGAGGTGGTTAATGCCGACACCTATCTGTATTTTCTGAACCCTTACTCTTACATCATATCATGTACCAAATTTCTTTCCCTCCCTCCCTCCCTCCCTCCCTCCCCACATCATATATCAAGACTGGCATGTTTTGTTGCTGCTCAGAATGCAATCTAATTGTGTTTCCTTGCTGTTTGTCGGTCCAAACAGGTGCCTGTCGTGTGTCAACAGCCCCTACCAATGTCACTGGTGTAAATATCGGCACATGTGCACACACAATCCCCAGACATGCTCCTTCCAGGAGGGAAGAGTCAACATCTCTGAGGTAAGGAGTCTTCCTGACCCTCTCTGTGGCTGAGGCAGCCGAGGTCTTCACCTTTCACGGGAAAGTAAGCGTGAGATGAGGTGTCGAGTCTTTCTACGCAGCGACAACACTCGACCATCTTCCTCATTCCCACAGCAGAATTAACCTGCCTTTTGAACGCAAATGTAAAATATGCCAATGCTTTTTTTGTTACAAAAGTAATTTTTTAAAAAATACAAAGAGACTCCCTTGACCATTAGTAAATTGATCTGTTCAGCGATAGGGAGACAATGGTGCCTGGCTAGAACTGGTGTGATGGGGGTACGGAGATTGGCGCAGCTGAGTATGAGGGCAAGGCAGTTTTGGATCAGCTAAATGTTGCTCAGAGCCTTGGGACATCCTCCCAACGTGAAAGGTGCTATATAAATGTAACTTTGTTGCTGTTGTTGTTGTGGGTAGCAAAGCTGGGGAGATCGTCGAAGAGGGCATTTGAATAGTAAAGGCAGGTGTAAAAAGCGCGATACCAAACGCCAGGATGATTAAACAACAGGTGTTTTGTAAAACTGAATCGGGATTGACGTGTTACATTGGGATTGACTTGGAGAGCTCAGTTTCACAGGATTTGCAGTCTATTTACGGACTGACTACCAAGCTTTCTGACTTGATAGCACGGACTATCAAGCACGGTTTCTGTGGGGGTATTATCTTAACATACCTGACTCAGCAAACACAGGTCTGAAACTTTGCCTGGCGAGGGGTTGGTTTTCGTTGCTGAGCTCGGGGCATTGAAATCACTGAACTATCCCCAAATTACCCATGTTCTTTGGACCATTGCCTTATAATTGTCGGCGTTCTTAATTTGGAGGTCGATTTTCTGCAGAAAACCAGTTAAGATTCCAAATTAAGACTGATTAAGAATCCTCCACGCCGTCTTAAGAGCTCCATCTATTCTGTCCTTTGGGAGAGATGTTAAATTGAGGTCCTGTCTACCTGCTCAGCTGGACACTATAGATATCCCACATCACTGTTGATCTTGACTTCAAGATCCTCACCCTTGTTTTCAAATCCCTCCACTCCTCTTGCACCCCCCTATCTCTCTGATCTCCTCTCCCCCCAACCCAGCACCCGCTGCCTTCGCTCCACCGGGTCTGGCCTCCTCCATGTCCCCCCGAATCCTCCGCTCCACCCTCGGTGGCCGTGCCTTCAGCCACTATGACCCAAGGCTCTGGAACTCCCTTCCTCACTCCCTTCGCCTCGCCCCCTCTCTTCTCAGTTTCAGGTCACTGTTAAAGACCTTTCTCTTCGACCGCACCTTTGGTCACCTTTCTGCCCCTGCCCCTGGCTCGGTCCCGGGATCCGTTATTGTGAAGCGCTCTGAGATGCCGTCCGGCGTGGAGGGCGCTGTATAAATCCAAGTTGTTGTTGTTGAAACACCGATTGTCCAGCGCCTTATTGTCCACCTCACATCAGGATGTCCTCCTGATGTGAATGGCGTTCTACAAATGTAATTTTAATGTAGTTGTTGTTTTCTTTGCTATAGGTTCTCTGTCTCTCTCTCTCCACAAAGAGTCTGAAAGTATCAGACTCAGGTTAGGGTGCATTGAAGGCTGAGGCCCCCTGAGTGTGGGTTGTGGGATACCGTTTAACAAAAGTTGAACAAAAAAGGCATGAAATGGATCATCGGGAGAAACTCCCTTCTCTTTCGTATAGTTTCATACGATCGTCCACGTCCGTCAGAACTAGCAGAATAGACTTAGTGGCACCTCTGACATTGTTGCACTCTCCCACAGCACTTATCTAGAGTGTCAGCCTCGCCTATGTGATTGCAAAGTCAGATATGAGAGTCAGGGCTGACCCCAGTTTTGGTGGGTGGGGGGAGTATGGCTTCAAACAACTGTAAAACTATGTCTTTAACCATGCATTTACTCTCTGCGAGAGTTTCTCTCGCCTCTTTATAGGTCTCGTCCCTCACCCCCTCTACCCCCCTCCTCCCACTGTCTGATATCTCACTCTTCTTCTGTTTTGTCACCAGCTTAAATGAAAAGCTGGTTGGCAACATGATTGAAAGACGAGCAATTCCCGAATATAGTGTCTGGGACCTTAAGCCCTGGAGTTAAATCACAGTGCTTCACAGGGAAGCCCGTGCTTCCTATTTTAGGTGAGTCTGAGATGGGGTAGGGTGGAGTTCAACCTCAAAGGCCACAAGAATCAGAATTTGGAAGTGAGGGAGGAAATAGCCTTAATCTTGTGTACAATAAATCCACGTTTGCTTTTTTTCTCTCCAGTGGGTGACAGGAGTTTGATGTATAGATGTTGCTTCCCCAATGTAATAAGTAATTTGCTGTCAGTCAGCTAAGCTATTGATTTTGATGTGATGGTGGTAGAAGGGATGGAAGTGCGGAGGGGCTGGGATGGTGGGGGGGTGGGGGGGAGGGGGGGTGGCAGTGGGTAGGGAAGAGAAAGGGAGAGAACGTTTTACTATTTATTAGCTGCCAAGATTGTGGGTATTTAGGTGTCAGCCTGACCCAATCGGTAGCACTCTCTCGCCTGAATCAGAAGATTGTGGGTTCAACCCCACGTCAGGGCTTTGAACACATGTAAAGTGACTCTGTGTTTTTTTAACAAGCAAACGTGGCTTTCAGTTTATCTATGGCAATGTCGCAGGGGGAGGGTGGGGGGGGGGAGGAAATCACGTTACAAAGAGTTGTTTGGACGTGGAAAGCCAGACGTGGAAGGTGAGGGACTGTCAGCTTTTAAGAGCGAATCTGATCAATATCTTTAAGAAGGAGAAATGTGAAAGAGTCTGAGGAGAAATCAGGAGATGGGTTGAAGCTGATAACTCATTCAGAGAGTTGGCAGAGACATGTTTGATGTATCCTTCTGGGATGTGTATCTTGCATAGTTTCTGACTCAGAGTAACATGAAGACCCACTGGATGCTTGCCACCCAGTGTTGGACACTGGGAGCTGAAATCGAGTGTTAAATGGGGCGACACTCTACAATGACTGTTTCGCAGGAGGCTACACAGCAAGTCGGGGGTGATTGACAAACCTAATTAACACACATGGGTCGTGGGTTTGAATGTGAGGCAGTAACGAGGTTATTGTTAATTCAGAAATCTTCCCGCAGTCTGTGAATTCAATAGCCTCAGATCTTATTCCTGCTGTTTTGGGAGCTTGCCCAGAGCTCGATAGAACATATAAAATCCAGACAGGTTTTATTTAGTGCGTTTGTGTGTGTGTGTGTATGTGTGTGTATGAGAGAGTGGGTGAGCGTCTTTACAGCAGACAGTCGAGGGATGCGCTGTAGATCAATGATTTACACAGAACGCTTATCGTATCCTTCAGCCGGCTCTCGGATCAAATGGAGATCTTTCTTTCTTTCCCGTTTGTCTGGTCAGACCATTTTCCATTGCAAACATGTCAGAAACAGGGGCTTTGGTTACATACTAGTAAACTATTAAACGCTCCTAATCTCTGCCCCAATGCGAATACAAGTTATTGTATTTTATGTAGCCCCCTTTGTTGTTATAGTTGATCAGCGAGTTTGAACCCTGGCCAATAACGCAAGCGTCTTTTAGGTGTCTTTTATTCCCCTTTATTCCTCCTTTATCAGTTCCCACTCATCTCGGCAGCTGAGAAACCAGTAATAAGGTCAGTAATTTGCATTTGATATAGTGCCTCTCACATTGGGTCTTCACAGGTCTTCAAAGTACCTGATAGGATTTTGCCATGAAGTGTAGTGACTGCGTATTTGGCAAACAAATTTACCACAGGCTGTCATAAACAGCCTGTGAAGGGAATGACACAATTTATTTGAGGGATTGTTATCCAGGACACCAAGAGAAACTCCCCTCTCTTTTCAAATAGGACCATGGAATCTTTAGCCTCCACCTTAACAGTCACACGGGCCCTCAGTTTAGTGTCCCATCCGAATGGCCTCACCTCTGACAATGCAACATCCCCCATCACAACATTGGTGCGTCAGCTTAGACTATGTGATTCCAAGCTCCCACTTGGAGGGGGCTTGATTGCACAACCTTCTGTCTCAAGAGGAGAGAGCGCTGCCAATGAACCGTTTATTATCTAAGATTAGGTTTCATTCGAATCAGCCAACAGGTGAAACAGGTCACATCAAGAACAATGTCCCCTCTTTCCCAAAGATGCATTGCTCCATCTAGTGCTGTGACTGAGAACTAGTGAAAGTCAGAAAGTGGGAGCCGAGTAGCACTTCCTCCCTTCCTCTCACAAGCCTGACGTTTAATATTAATAACAGTAATAATCCTCGAGTTTGATAAAGCGCCTTATCACGTTGTCATCGTGACGTCTCAAGGCGCTTCACAGAATATACTGTAATGTGAATTGACTGTGTATTTGGTGGGCGAAAGGCGGCAGCCAATTGCGCACAGTAGTGGCCCCACAAACAGTCGTGGATTGAGTGACCAAATTATTTTGGGGGGTGGAAGATGATAGGAGGGATCTTTACCCACAGAAACAGATTCGTCAATTGACTAACAACCAGGTTGCTGCTAGGCTCAGCTGCTTGAAACGTCCCCCAAGTGTAATTTTGTTGTTGTTGTTGTAGGCTAACAGAGGCGAGTGGAGTAAATAAACTTGCCTAATTCCTGGCCAGGTTGAATCACAGTGTGTCAAGGCGTTGCTGATGTCTACGCAGTTCAGCCTAGCTCATCAACAAGACTTGGAAGGACAGACCAGTCTCTGGAGGGGGGCAGAGAATGATCTCTCTCAGCTCCTGTTAACCCTGCAAGCCAAAGCCTCAGCCTCAATAGGCTGGTCCTAGCTGGGCAAGCAGCGGGGAACTTTTGGTCATCGTTCCCCCCCTTCTTCACATACCCTCTTACCCCCACATCACCCAGTTTAGCTGTGTGAAGTTACTTTGAGACACCCACCAGATGTGAAAGGGCACTACATAAATGCAAATTGTCGATGTTGTTGCATCGATATGGACTGAATTGCTAATGGTGTGACAGAACAGTGTTTATAAGAACATAAGAACATATGAAATAGGAGCAGGAGTAGGCCATTCGGCCCATTGAGCCTGCCCCACCATTCAATCATGGCTGATATTCTATTCTAACTTCAGCTACCTGCCTTATCCCCATACCCCTTAATCCCTTTATAAATGTGAAATCTATCTAAATCAGTCTTGAATATGTTCAAGGACTGAGCATCAACAACCCTTTGGGGTAAAGAATTCCATACATTCACCATCCTCTGAGTGAAGAAGGTTTTTCTCAACTCAGTGTGAAGGGGCTGACCCCTAACTTTAAGACTGTGACCCCTGGTTTTAGATTCTCCAACCAGGGGAAACAATCTCGCACTATCTACTTTGTCGTGCTCCTTAATAATCTTATAGGTTTCTATAAAATCCCCTCTAATTCTGCTGTATTCCAGAGAATATAGGCCCAAATTCATCAACCTATCATCATAACTGTTCAATCACATCTTCACACTGACACTGTGTGTGTCTCGAGTTAATGAATAGTCTTCTCGGAGATAGAAGCGGAGGAAAACAGGCCTTTGCTTTCAGTGAGAATAATCCATCTGCCAGCTTTCTAATAAAAGTAATGAAACAATCAAAGGAGCCACATCAAAGGCAAAGTGTAGAGGCAGGTCCAACCTGGCATGTTAACTCACCCGTACCTTGGGGGGTAAGGATATCTCTTTGTAAAACACAGTAAATGCCACTTGTGTGGCTAGGATGCAGCTGTATAAAGTGTGGTGGTTTAACTGATATCCGGATCTTGTCCGTTTTGCTGGCGAGATTCCAAACAATTACAGTTGTATTCATTTCGAGCAGAAATTATAGCTTTGGTCTTCTTACAATTGCAACACAATAGTCATTTATGCTTCACCTTTCATGTTGGGAGGACATCTCAAAAGTACTTTACATTCCTGAGCTGGGGAGGGCGGTGGGTGGGGTGGGGGGGTGGGCAGATGGAAAAGGGATACGCGGTGAGGGGAACAGCTGACCGAAAGAGCGGTCGAACGGGTCAAATCTCGAGTCGTTGATATTTCGTCACCGAACGACTTTGTGATTGAAGCGTTGAATCCCAGCTTGACGTGCCTCTCAATGTCTCAACCCAGGGTAACAGTTGCTTTTTTCCCCCTCCGAGTGTAGGCGTAAAAGATGTGGCAAGTATTTTGATGATAACGACAGGACTCCTTTGGAGGCCAGAATTGTCCCATAAACAGTGTTGACACTCACAGTGTGCCTATGCCAGTCGATGTGGTTGTGAGCTTGGCTCTGGATCACCCTCACCTCAAGGTCACAAGATTGTAGATTCAAGCACCATGTTAGAACTTTGAACCAGTCGTGTGCATTGTGTTGTTGGAGGTCCCATCTGACTGTTCAGGTGGATGTTAATGATCATTTGATGCCATTTAACGAGACAAGAGCGTTTCTCTCTCCCAGTGTCCTGGCCAACAAACCCTTGCCAGATAAAATGGATTCATGGCTGTTTGTGGGATTATAATAATCCTTGCATTTGATAAAGCGCTTCACAGAATATACTGCAAAGTGAATTGACTGCATATTTGTGGGCAAAACGCGGCAGCCAGTTGCGCACAGAAGTATCCCCACAAACAATCGTGGATTGAAATGACAGATTTTTATTATTGTATTGTTTTTGTGGACGGATTATTATTAGGCGTGTGAAGTAAGGAAACTTGCCCAAGGTTTCGCCCTGATCTGCCTGGATTCGAACACAGGTCTCACACTTGTAAGGCGAGTGCTCTCACCACCACTGAGCTACAGTAGCTCCACCATGAGGATATCTCGTCACCTCAGCCCATGGTCAGCTCTACTCTTTACCTGGCTTGGTGTCAAGCTCCGTCATTGTTAAGCGCTCCGAGACACCACCCCGCTAAAAATCCGGTAAAGGATTTCGAGACATCCTCCAGACTCGAAAAGTGCAGGGATTATTTTTATTATTTAAAATTTCCCAGAATTTCTGTAAATTCAAATCTCTCTAGTTTATTCACACGCTGTTGTCCATAAAACCCGAATGCGCGCTGCACAGTATTGGGAGCATTGGATGGCATTCCTCGCCCGAGTGTAATATTAATATGTCAGATTAATTATGCAAATAAACTAAAGAGAAGGTGTAAATAGAGAGGCGATTGCCTCCAGAGGACATTGCTAGTATGGTTTACTGGAGATTAATTAAATAAATTCAGTCAATGCTACATCCTTCGACTCCATTAACTCTCCTGTGCCTCAAACCCGAACCCCGGACTTTTCAGGTGATTGGTCTAATAATGTTCTGAAGCTCTAGGGAGTTTTTCCTGGTTTTCTGGCCAACAATCCCCCCTCCAGACAAACACGATCATTCACTTCACCATTGCTTGTGGGACACTTGTGTGCAAATTAGTTGTTGCCGGTTTCCCCTACAAAGTACACAGCCACTTCACTGAAAACGTGTGAGTCCCGAAGCATATTGGTTTGAGCGCTCGCCTCGCAATCGAGAGGACATAGTTTCGATTCCCGGGCAAGGACAAAACCTTAGACAAGCTTCCTTACTCCACACACCCCACCCTCTGTTTTCCTAGCAGTAAGTACAGTACTAGGAACCCAGTTGTAAGTCGATTGTCTGGATTGCTTATCGGGGGTAATAATCCCTCAAAAAAAAGAATGGGTTGCTTATTCCATAACTGTTTGTGAGACATAATTGGCCGCCTCGTTTCGCCCCCAAAATACACAGTCACTACACTTTACGATATATTCCGTGAAGCTCTTTGAGACGTTGCAACGGTTCTATATCGAGTGAAAGGATTATTATTATTATTTTTAAAAACTGTTGGAATACCGCAAATTCATTTTGCAGTTATCTCTGTCCTCGAATCAGCCCCCAGACCCCCCTTCACACACAATGAACACAAATTGTGATGGAAACCAAATGAAAGAATAGAGGACCAGGTGACAAGGTTAAAGTCTTGTAGCTGTTGCTGATGGTTTGGGGAGATATCTTCAGTGATTCCAGTGTGTAAGTGGCTTGCTTGACCTTTTGTCATGAATGTTGACATATTTTATGCGGGGAGCGATATAACAAAAAAATACACTCGGAAGATTTAATTTTTCCTGCTTCACACGAGACGTCAACCAAGGCCAATAGTAGGGATAAAGTCTCATTAAATTTCAATTACTTAACATGACAGTCACGCTAAGCTGATAAAACCCAACATTGTATACAGTTGTCAATTCTCCATACAGACCCTTCAGTCCTATCTATAATGGATTTTTTTCTTTCTGTTTTAAGCCTTTTCATATGCAAACGAACCCGTCTTTTAGCAAATAGGCAGGATTCAGTCAGGGTTTTAATGAACTCAAGAGTCAGCCTTGCCGTGACATTAGAGCTCGGCTCACAGTAACCGCCAGGCCCGGTGGTTTATCTGCTCTCGGTGAATTTACTGCAGATAAGGAGTGTGTGGTGAAGAAATTATTCGGCTTAACATGACGTGTTTCGGAGTTTGACAAATCGTTCAATTCAGCCTCCACTTGGAAGATTGCACAAGATCCTTCAAGCCGACTGCTGTTTAGTTTGTTCGGATCGCCATTGTTTCACAAGATATATATATTTTTAGAAAAAGATCCTTGCATTTGATACAGCGACTTATCGCCTTGTCGGGACATCTCAAAGCACTTCACAGGAATACGCTATAAAGTGGAGTAATACAAACCGAGGTTTGGGAATTCAGAGCAAATTTTAAGAATCTCCCCACAGCTGTTGGGGTGCGCAATTGGCTGCTGCGTTTTCCCCACAATATACACAGTCAATTCCCTTTGAAGTATATTCTGTGAAGCGCTTTGAGACGTCACAATGACTAGACCAAATCAAAGTATTGGCATTATTATTAATAATAAGATAAAATGGGTCTTCACAGGCCAAGATTAGGTGGAATATCAGGCCTCTGTTGAACTCTTCAAGTAGATTCCCTATACCTTTCTCATGAGTATCTATGCTATGCATAGATACATGTTAGGCCCTTGCCTAACATGTGTTCTCAGCTGCCTGTTGGGCATTTTACATTTGCACTTATAATGGGAAATAAAACAGTGTCGAATTTAATTGTTATTCACTGTCAGTCATACCATAGTAACACTGAAGATCATATACTGTACTACAAGTCTGGTATTCCCTGATTTCTTCATCATTAGTGCAGGAGTGGGTATATTTTACTCTTAAGCACAGTGGTTAGCAAGTGAGAGGACCCAGGTTCGATTCCCGGACAGGGCGAAACCTTGAAGATGTTTCCTTTACTCCACACGCCTCTTGTTTCCGCTGCGCGCAATTGGCTACAACGTATCGCCCACAAATATACAGTACAGTCCAGTCATTTCACTTCACAGTATATTCTGCGAAGAGCTTTAAGATGCCTAGAAGACGTGAAAAGCTCTGTATCAGATACAGGCATTGTTATGATTATTCTTTACCGAAAAATTCACTCTTCATTCAGAAGCCGGTTCTTTTTAAGAACTGCAATAAACCGGCTTCCAAACTGCGGTTGCATTAAAAAGTTTTTAATTACAAAACGAAACAGCCGGGTGAAATACGACCCTCTTTTGTGGGGTGATGATGGCAAAGTGACTGAGGTGCCTTTTTGTTGTTGGAAGTATTTCATTCACACCTTTGAAATGTTTCATTGTCCCTCAGCCTCTCCGCGATGCTCTGAGGAGCTGTTGCTCAACGAAACTTTGCATCCTCCTTCCCCCAAGTTCTAGCCGGGCTTCGGGTCACGTCTGAAGACTTTCCACTTTGACCGCGCTTCTGGTTACCTCCCCCACTCGTACTCTTCCACTGCCTAGCGCTCTGGGACGCTGCCCCGCGCGAGGGGAGGGATATCACTACGGCTTGTTGTGCTGTAGTTGTGGCTCAGTTTTGTTCTTCCGGTCCTTTCTCTGCAGGATTGTCCGCAGCTCCTTCCTGTCGTGAAGCTCCTGGTGCCGGTCGGGGAGGTGAAGCCAATCACTCTGAAAGCAAAGAACCTTCCGCAGCCTCAGTCTGGCCAACGAGGGTACGAGTGCATCCTGAACATACAAGGGGTGGAGCAGAGGGTCCCGGCATTGAGGTTCAACAGCTCCAGCGTCCAGTGTCAGAACATTTCAGTAAGTCACACATTGTACACATACTCACAGTATCGTGCTGTACGTCTGCCCATGATTGTACCGTTGCTCAGTGTATGTGTATATCATTGCTATGTGTGTGTGCACTATTGCTGTGTGTGTATATCATTGCGGTGTGTGTATGTGTGTATACCATTGCTTATGTGTAATTGCTGTGTGTGTGTGTGTTTGTATGTATTTTTGTACCATTGATTCGTACACATACCATTTCTATATGTGTGGGTATACGTGTGTGTACTACTGCTGTGTGTGTGTGTACCATAGCTGTGTATGTGTGTGTGTGTGTACCATTTCTGTGTGTGTGTGTGTGTGTATATACCATTGCTGTGTTTGTCCCAGTGTGACTGCAAAGCTTTGTTTCCGCCTGAATGTTCCTCAAAGCCGATATCGAAAATCAAAGGCCCGGGCCTTCTTCCGACTGCTATTGTTTTAAAACGATGTGACGGGGGGGGCTCACGTTTCGAGTTTAAACATGATTTTGTTTCTGCTAATTCTTGCGCAAACAGATGCAGTGCAGGTAAACAATGCCACACTGTGGTGAGCTTACTGTACAATGGGGTCCATTCAGACAAACCACAGTTACAACATTGTGCTTTAGAGAGGTATCGCGTTGCAGACAGATTTTTCTGAAAGGTAACTTCACCTTTAAATTGGAGCCCCGATGCATTAGAGCGCTCGCTTCGCAAATGAGAGGACCTGGGTTCAATTCCCAGTCAGGGCGAAACCTGAGAGAAGTTTCCTTGATACTCACAGCTCTGTTTACCTAGCAGTAATAGTAATAATAATAATCCTTACATTTGATATCGCGCTTTTCACGTCTTCTAGACGTCTCAAAGTGCTTCACACAGAATCCTGTAAAGTGAATTGACTGTCTATTTGTGGGCGAAATGCGGCAGCCAATTGCTCACAGCAGCGTCTCACAAACAGTCATAGATTGAAATGACCAATTTATTATTGTTTGTTTGAGGGAATATTATAAGGTGTGTAGTAAATAGGTACGCAATTGTTAATCGATTGATGGATTGCTTACTGGGGCTAATAATATTAAAAATATATTAAAAATAATAATAATAGTTTGGTCACTCAATCCACGACTGTTTGTGGGACACTGCTGTGTGCGATAGGCTGCGAAGTTTTGAGTTTCAAGATATACGGTCAATTCACTTTATAGTATAGTATATTCTGTGGAGTGTTTTGAGACGTTTCAATGCTATATCAAGTGCAAGGATTATTATGATGATTATTGCGTTGTGGATACAAATTTTTGAAAGGTAGCTTCACCTTTAAAGGTGCAGTGGCTTTGCTGTGGGGGTGACAGAAGAGTAACCCAACTTTATAAAGGGTCACCGCGTTTTAAGACCCTCTACCGTACTCTGACTTGTCAGTCTTTGAGTCCGAACACAGAGCTGAGATATTATAGGAACGGAGGAAATGAGAGACACAAAACAAGACCAAGGTTCATCTTGTCGGCTTTCAAGCCATCCTGGTCGGCAAATGCTACAATAATAGAGATGTTGACAGCAATTAATTCCACGTGGATTAATGCAGCAACTCGAAGATGTGGGAACTTTAGATTCAAAGCTGCCTAGTTCTTGCCTCACCCGACTCTCAGAACTGACACCTTAGAGGAGAAGACTTACCTCTGGCTCCAGAGGGAGAGTGAGCATAGAGCACTCTGACGGTAACAATTAGGGGCCTTACATTGTGTACAGCCCTGTGCTATGGTGTTCCTGCACCACTCCAGCAGTGGATTGTATTTGAGGGATGTGATCTTGTATGCTGCTCGGTTGCTCAGCTCTGCGCTGCCTGTAATTGTGCGACTGTGTGTGTCTGGTTCCAGTATTCCTACGAGGAGACGGAAGTCAATAATCTCCCTGTGGATCTCTCGGTGGTCTGGAACGGGAATTTCAGCATCGACAACCCTGCGCGTAACAAAGGTGAGAAGCCAATCTGCAAATGAAATTCCGCCCAGGACCAGATGGACTCCGTTTACTCCTGATTTCAGAGAGCCAACAATTCGGCAAATTGTTGAATTCAGTCTTAACTTCAGTCTTAATTCAGTTGCCCACAAATATACAGTCAGTTTTCCTGCTCTCCTTCCCTCCTACCCTGACCCCTCACCTCTTTCCCCCCCTCTCCCCTAACCCCACTTCCATGACTGTTTGTGGGACACTGTTGTGCGCAATTTGGCTGCCGCGTTTCACCCACAAATATACAGTCATTTTTCCTACTCTCCTTCCCCCCCCCCCCCCCCCCCTGCACTGGTCCCTTCTGTTCAGCGCATTGAGACATCCTCCCAATGTAACGAGCGCTATATAAATGTCATTTTGATTGATTGGTTAACTTTGAAACTGGTTTTCTATAGTCCTTCGGGCGGATGGTAAACCGAGTTCCTGCCTGTGCCTGTTCAGGTGGACGTTAAAGATCCCGCCATGATATTCCAAAAGAGAAGGCAGTTTCTCTGCCTGTGTCCTGGTCAAAAATCCCCCCCCCCCTCATATAAAATTGGTCACTCACTTCATGGATGTTTGTGGGCAAATTGGCTGCCGCATTCGCCCTACAAACAATACACAGTCACTACAGTAAAGTCCGGTGAAGCTCTTTTGAGACGTTCTCCCGGCGTGAAATGCCTTACATCAAATGTAAGGAATATGATTATTTCTATTAACAATAAAACTCACTTCAAACAATTAAAATAAACAAAGTAAAATCTGGACCCAGATGGGATTTCTATCTATTATACCATGAGCTGTGTTCATGCAGTAGTGGTGTAGATCATTTGTTTTGTGTGTCTACTTGTCTCATTGTACTCAGTCAAAGGCTATTTTATTCCACAGAGCCAATGTTTCTGCTTTAATCTACACACATTGCTGTTTTTCTTGTTGTTTCCATCTATTGGACGTCTCATAGGAAGCTGCCAATTTAGTCCTGAAATTACATAGTGATATAGCATGGAAGCAGACCGTTTTGAGTCCTGTAGTGTAGTGGTTAAAGCACTCGCCTCCGAGCGAGAGGACCTGGGTTCGATTCCCAGGCAGGGTGAAACCTTAGACAAGTTTCCTTTCTCCACACACCTCTGTTTACCTGGCTGTAGATAGTAACCCAGTTGTTAGTTGATTGGCGGCTCGCTTTCCCGGGAGTAATAATCCCTTCATAAAAACAAACCCCAAAAGTAATTTTAAAAAAAGTAATAACTTGGTCAATATCTCCATGTCTGTTTGTGGGATGCCGCTTTGTGCAATTGGCTGCCTGGTTTCACCCAGAAAATACACAGTCAATCCACTTTACGGTATATTCCCGTGAAGTGCTTTGAGACATCTCAGCGAGATGATAAGGCGCTTGTTGTTCTTGCTGTTGTCTTGTGAATGCGTTGTTGTTGTTGTTGTTGTTGTTGAGTTGAGCTTACCTCACTCGGTGTGTTGTCTCTCATCCCTCTCAGTTCACCTGTACAAGTGCGGAGTGATGCGGGAGAGCTGCGGCCTGTGCCTGAAGGCCGACCCCGACTTCGAGTGTGGCTGGTGTCAAGGCGAGGACCGCTGTGCGCTCAGACAGCACTGCCCCGGCCCCGAGGAGCAGTGGCTGGAACATTCCAGAATAAATCGCAAATGCCCGTACCCTCGCATAACTGAGGTAACGGCCACCGTGTGGGATGAGGGGGAAAGTCATTTTGAATAAGAGATGGTAGTGGGTCCGAGCCTGGCCTTGTGGGTGGGTGGGGGGGGGGGGGGGGGGGGGGTGATGTCCCAACGACAACAACTTGCATTTATATACCGTCTTTCACTTGGGGGTAGTTTCCTAGTTTCCCCAGGGCGCTTGGCAGTGACGGAGTCTGACCAGGAGCCAGGAGCCAGGAGAGGGAGAGGAGAAGTGACCGTAAATACATCCAAAAAGTCCCACTGATCACCCATGTTTTCCACAAAGCGCCTTCCCCTACCTCCACCCCACCCCACCCCCTCCCACACAGCCCCCCCCACCCCCCACCACCACCATTAGACCCCGGGATTTGTTGAGATTTCTCAAGTCAGAAGCTTGATGTGGGTTTGACATTGTGTGACTCTGAACTCACGCACGGTCAACACACTCGGCTGCACTGTTGGAGGTACCAGTTTCTCTCTCCTGGTGACCTTGTCCAACAAGTTACCAATTGGTAGACTCTTTCCTTGGCTGTTTGTGGGATGTCGCTTTGGGTAAATTGACAGGCCCCGTTCGCCTACAAACTACACAGCTGTTACACTTTTTCGTAATTCCTGTGAAGGGCTTTGAGATGCTTACATTAAGAAAGGTTCTGTATCAAACGTGAGGATTATATTATTAAGGGACAAGCAAGACAGCAATCTTCTGGGGTGGATTGTCAACCTTATAAAGTCATCAGGCAGATTACCTCCTTAATGCCCATCCGACATGCTAGAATAACAACTGTAATTTATATCGCATTCACCCAGCGGCTTTTATCGTGTCAGCGGGGTGTCTTAACACATGCGGAAACCCATCACCGTGCTTAAGAGTATCCAAACCGTACTAAGAATTCTGCGCTTTCCACCTACACATGGAAATATCAGAGATAGATTGTGGGAAATCTCTCCACTAATGCGTCTGCCCTTCCAAGTCCTGCCTTTGAGGCAGGATGGCTGTGTTGTCAACAACACTGCCCAGGAGTAAAAAGGGTGTGGGTGGGTGGGTGACGAATCAGCTGGGTGGTCCCATTGAGATATAGAGCCCAGAGCACACCTTGTACTGCCTCGCTTCCTCCCAGCTCATTCACCAAACTGAATGAGGCACCTTATCACACGTCGAGACTGAGCACTGTGTAAGTAAAGCTGCCGTTATTAGGGAGCGAGAGAAGGAACGAGGGGGAGTTTGTGTGTGTGTGTGTGTGTGTCTCCTACACAGCACCTGTTGTGTTTTTTTTCAATCCCGTCGGAATAGTAGGACCGTGGTCGGAACTATCCCATCTCGCTTCATCGGGATGGCCCCCATTCCTCAAGCTTCAATCCCAGCTGTGGAAACTTGGCAGCTCAGACCTGCATCACGTTTCCCAATGCATTCCGTGTGTTAAATTACTCTCATGGCTCTGACTGGCTCCAACCATTCTGCACACACACAGAGAATTGATAAAAAACAGCGAGGGTCATTAAGCAATGGGATAAGGGGGTGTGGGGGGACTTTTACATTAACCTCTGAAACTCCATCCCCAAGTCCCTCCGCCTCGCCCCATCCCTCTTTTCCTTCAAGACCCACCTAACGCCCTCTTTCACTGTGTTTTCGATCAACCTCCTTCCTCCCCTCCACCTCCTCTCCACCCCACCCTCCCCCCACCCTCCCAATCCCTACCCCCCCAGCTCGGTCTAGCATACTCCCTGTCCGGCGCCTTGGGACCTCCTCCCAATGTGAAAGTTGCTCTCTTCAATTGAAATTTTGTTGTTATTGTGAAATGCAATCTACAAAACTCGGGTGAGTTTTGAGAAAAGCCTCCAGCAAATACGGCGTTAAATAATAACAATCCTTCAAATACATTTTACAGTATATCCTGTGATGCGCTTAAAGACATCTCAGAGACATAGTAAGGCGTTACATCAAAATGCAAGGGTTATATAATTATTAGTGTTGAAACAGTTTGTTAACCTCTGCCTTGTCGAATTCTTTCACAACCGTAAACACCTCGATCAGCCCTCTCTCAACCGAAACATCCTCAGAGAGAACACAGACACATGCACATACAGACCCAGTTGTTCTTAATAGCTGTATTTTCTCAACCCTGGTGACATTGTAGTGAACCTACCCCGCGCTCTCTCTCCTATGTTACAACCCCCTTGCTGCAAGGCTAGAGCGATACGTGGTTTGACCAAAGGCGAAACGTAAAGGCAGAACGCTGAGCCGTCTGTGAGGAGAGGGTCACGGACGAAAGGCTTAACGTATCTCCTCAATCAGGGTGACGTTTGACCAGCCGTACACCACCACTTCCCTGTTTCACATCAGGTTTATAATGCATCAATAGCAAATAAATTGTCCAGTCATGAAAAAAGCTGTATGAAACGCAAGGATTTTAATGTGTTTATTATACCATCCCTGCATTTAATATAGTGCCTTATCGTGTGTTCTGGACGTCCCAAAGCGCCTATCACACAATATACTATAAAATGAAGTAAATTGTAATGTGTATTTAGTGGGTGAAACGCGGCAGCTAATTACGCACATGGATTGAGAGAACAGTCATGGATTGAGCCATCAAATCATTCTTTGGAAAGCTTTAGTACCCCCCAGAAAGTGACTCACATTATTATTATCAATATTTATTTAATAATATTATTATTCAGGAAAACGCAGCAGCTAATCCGAGCCATGAACATCCCCTGAACAGTACACCGAGCAGCCAATTCATTTGAATTTGAGGTTTAAATGGGACACAGAGGGATTACAAGCCCAGATGAAACAAGAAAGGATCCACGTTTCTTTGAAAATAACCGTGAAGCAGATTTACAGAATTTTCTTTTGATAATCTTAAAGCACGTCACACGCAGTTCCGTGATGGATGGATGTCACGAGGAGAGCGTCTTATAAATAAAAATCATTTCTCTCCTTTTCCTCGCCCGCCGCCTGCACTCCCCTCCCTCCCTCCCTCCCTCCCTCCCTCCCTCCCTCCCTCCCTCCCTCCCTCCCTCCCTCCCTCCCTCCTCCCTCCCTCCCTCCCTCCCTCCCTCCCTCCCTCCCTCCCTCCCTCCCTCCCCTCCCTCCCTCCCCTCCCTCCCTCCCTCCCTCCCTCCCTCACCCCCTCCCCCAGCCCATTCCCGTGACCTTCTGCTTCAAATACCCAACCCCAGCTGTAGTACAAATTGAGAGGTCCCTTTGTACACGTGTCTGCCCTGACAGTCCTGCAGTCAACATCTGTGCAATGAAATTCGCCTGCGGTGCATTGTTAAAGATGCTGAACAGTGAGTGTTCAGAGTGCTGTGCTGTGTGCTCTTTGTCAGCCCGGTGACCCCCTACAGAACCCTGCCTAATGCGGAGATGCCCCCGCCTCACCCCTACCCACCCCTCCCCCCCACCCCCCCCCACCCCCCCCCCCTCACACACATCCACAGCACTTTGAATTCTCCTTTCCTTTATTTTCTTTCTCGAAAGGCGAGTTAGTGCGACTGCAACGAGCTGATGAATGCATTGCGTCTGTTTCTCTCCCGCAATCTCGGCGGCGAGAGGCACTGAGGGCCTAAATCACACTGCAGTCACACCGCAGAGGGTCAGTCATACTGCAATGGTTGGCTCAGGAATAAGTGGAGTTCCTATAGCTCAGTGGTTAGAGCACTCGCCTCGCAAGCAAGTGGACCTGGGTTTGATTCCCAGGCAGGGCGAAACATTAAGCAAGTTTCCTCACTCCGCACGCCTCTGTTTACCTAGCAGTAAATTGGAACCCGGTTGTTAGTTGATTGGCGGATCACTTTCCAGGGAGGTAATCGTCACTTCAAAATAAATAAGTATATATTACTATAAGAATAATAATTTGGGCTAAACCCGTGTTGTCCTTACAGCCTTTTTACTGCCTTGATGCCTCAGCACTAGAGGCATTGAGAATCTGAATGTCCCAGCGCTGAAAGGATTAAATCTCGATGCATCCGGAACTCATACAGATGAAGATGTCACACTGTTTGTAGCCGGCAGGGGAATGGTGGGTGGGGCGGGGTATGAGATGGGGGGGGGGGGGGGGGGGGGGCGGTGTATGATGCTGGAAAGGAGAGGAACAGGGGGAATGACATAAAAGCATCAACAAATTAGGTCTTTCTTCTGTATCAGAAGTTCTGAGAGCAGCTTTCATCAATGATTAAACAAGCGAGGAGAACTGTGTGTGATGATGAGCATTCTGCTGTCTGGTGGAAGGCGTAGATTAGCCAAAGGCACAAAAGGGGATGGGTGGAACCTCTGTGTAACTCTGGCCCGAGGGGTAGCAGTGTGATCGTGATCCGATGACAGAAATGACTCCGCACTGATTTGCAGCAGCATTAAACTGCATTCATTTAAAAGTGCTGCGAGACTCTACCCTGCATGAAGGGTGCTACATAAATACACATTGTTGGTGTTAAGTTAACAAGCAGAAAACATCTCCCTCTCCTCCCGTGGCACGTGTAGCTATTACAATGCAGTTATTATCGGTTAGAAGCGGTTAAAATCTTGTGAAGCGCTTTGAGATGCCTCGATGACACATTAAATAGCCATGTCAATGGTAAGGATTATTAAGTCTAAGAACGTGTGGAACTTCAAACGCCACTCTATGTGTAAGAATTGGAATTTTTATAATAATAATAATCCTTGAATTTGACACAGCACCCGTCACGCAGGAATGGGATAAATAATTATTACGTCGAGTGATACTGCACAGAAACAAGCATTTTTCTTCCACCCACGCTCTCCCCTCTATTCCCTTCTCCCTCATCGCCTCGCAAGCGAGAGGAAGACTGGTTTGATTCTCGTGCAGGGTGAAACTTTAAGGCTAGTTTCCTAACTCCAAATGCTTCTGTTCACTTAGTAACCACTTTAGATAACAAACAAAAAAGTGGTTGTTTAATCCATGACTGTTTGTGGGACACTGCCATCCATTTTGCCCACAAAATACACTGTCGGTTCACTTTTTTAATGTGAAGCACTTTGAGACATCTCAACAAATTGATTAGGTGCTATATCGAATGCAAGGATTATTATATAATATTATAATATTATCATTCGGTTTGCTCTTGTTGATGGTTTAATCACAGCTTCTGGCAGTGAGGTGGAGATTCTGACCTCCCTGCCAGTGTGTGAAGAGGTTCCTCCTGAACTCCCCGCTAATCCACTTGCTTGTTGTTAATTATTTATTCCAGATAAGGCCGATTAAAGGGCCCAGGGAAGGTGGTACAAAACTGACTATCTACGGGGAGAACCTTGGCCTGAACTTCTGGGAGATTGAAGACTTTGTGCGTGTGGCAGGCGTGGACTGTACCGCTCTGTCTGAGGGCTACATCCCAGCGGAACAGTAAGCAGCCTTCACACCTCGTTACGTGTCGGATTGCCAAGTGGTATTGTGCATTCCCACAGTTGGGAATCACTGGACAGTCTGAGGGACATGTCTGCAATGGGCGATGCCACACAACACTGGCACCAGCTGGTGGAACGTGGGACTAATTTGCAGTGTTGTTCAGAACAGTCACTGGGAACTGGGATTCTTCCCCTACAAACCAGGGCGCCATTGGATCGGGTGGTCCCAAATGGGCAAGTAGTTGGAAGTTTGCCAGACAGTACATTCAATGGCAAGCTTTACGGTTTGGGCTGGTTAAACCCCCAGCAATTACACCCCCAACTTACTCTGAAGTCCCCAAGTTTTCGTCTCTCGCCAACCTGCTCTTAATACTGTCTCGTATTAGATCAGTCTCCCTCTGGGGAGCGCACATTCTATTTCCTGATACATGAGAAATTCAATAATTCAATAAACCTGCATTTATATAATGCCTTCAAGACGAGCACCTCTGAGCGTTCTACACGATAAAATTGATGGTTAGGTAGGATGTAACGCAAATAATGTAACGTTTATGCTGCATAGGCAAACGTAATAGGCTAATCCGCCCCAGTAAACAGCCTACAAACAGCAGGGAGGTCATTTGAATGTGGGACTAACTAAATTTGGATAGGAGAGGAATATGAATCAGGGAGATGGCCTACAAATTAAACAGTCACTACACTTTGTAGAAAAATCCTGTGAAGCGCTTTGAGGCATCTGATATCAATTGCAAGGATTATTATTGTCATTGTTACTATGACTATTATACCAAATGCCAAGATTTATTATCATCATTGTTTAATCTCTGAGAGCAGGCTGTTGATCCTATCTCTTGCTTTCCCACAGGATCGTGTGTGAGATGGGGGTGGCAAGGCCCAATCAGTTCAATGGCTTTGTTGAGGTCTGTGTCGATGAGTGCAAGCGCGAGTTCATGGCCAGGTCGACGCAGCACTACAGATTTGTGGTGAGTTCCTGGTCTGGTTAAGTATCCAGCTCTCTTTGATCAAGGGTGGAGTAACTTGATCCGGAATTTCACCCCGTCTTCGCCTTGTGACTTGGCTTTTTACTATGGAACTCCATCCCTCAGTCCCGTTGCCTCGCTCCCTCCATCGCCTCATGACCCTTCTCCTGGACCACTCCTTCAGACACCCTCCTACACCTACCCTCCCTGTCCTCCACCCCTCCTGATCCCACCCCCACCAGCTCAAGTCCAAATCCCTGACTGTCCAGCGATTTTGTGACATCGCCTGACGTGAACAACAACAACAAAATTACCTTTGTATAGCGCCTTTCATGTCAGGAGGACGTCCCAAGGCACTGGAGAGATTACTGCTTCAGACCTGAGCTGAGGACGGTGGGGGGACGGAGGGTGGAGGGGGAAGGAGTCGCCGATGGGACTATCGAACAAGAGAGTCTTAAGATGAGACTTGAAGGAAGGTGCGAGGCGGAGGGACTTCGGGATGGAGTTCCAGAGGTTGGGGGCAGAGTGACTGACGGCTCGCCCGCCAATGGTTGGAAAGGCACAATGCAAATGTAACTTGTTGTCTGATGTTGCACATCGGGCGCTGCCAGCCTCAACATCCAAGGCTGCACTCTCCACCTCACAAAGCCAATCAGGAACCTCGGCATCATGTTCGATCAAAAACTTTCCTTCCTCCCCCACATCCGCACCTTGACCGGCACCACCTATTTCCATCTGCGCAACATTGCCAGGCTCTGCAACTATCTTACCCCCCGCGCTGCCGAAACACTTGTGCACGCATACATCACCTCACGGCTGGATTACGGAAATTCTCTCCTAGTTGGCCTCCCCAGTTCCTCCATTCACAGGCTGCAGGCCATCCAAAACTCTGCAGCCCGTGTACTATCCCGCACCCGCCTCCGCGACCACATAACCCCCACCCTCGCCCGTCTCCACTGGCTCCCCATCCTCCAGAGGATCGAGTTCAAGATCCTCGTCCTCACCTACAAGGCCTTACACGGCCTTGCCCCGCCCTATTTAACCGATTTACTCTCCCCCTACACGCCCACCCGGACCCTCCGTTCATCAGGACTTGGCCTGCTCCAAGCCCCCCGCCCGAACTGCCCCACCATCGGAGGCCGGGCCTTCAGTTTCTCCGCTCCCACCCTATGGAATGCCATCCCTCAATCCCTCCGTTTCGTCTCTTCCCTTTCCTCTTTCAAGGCCGGTTTGAAGACTTTCCTCTTCGATCGTGCCTTTTGTTCCACCCCGAACTCTTTTACCTCCCCTTCGTGTTTCACCCCTTCCCAAACACTCCCCTCCCAGCTCGGGTCACACGCCTCCTGTGCAGCGCCTTGGGACGTCCTCCCGACGTGAAAGGCGCTCTATAAATGTAATTTGTTGTTGTTGTTGTTGTCTTTCAAATGGAAGTGTGAGCAGGATTGTGGAATACTTGTGACATCCAGTCCATATTTGGAAAAGCTTTTTCTTTTGAACTATATTTTGAAGGATTCGGTTAAAGGGCAGCACACTCCTGAATTAAGACTGGACCACCATAAATTTTGCAGTTAAATGGCCTTGCATGTTAGAGCTAATACAATTTCAGGCTTGAAAGTCTTCAAATATGATTAGTTTTAACATGCGTGTAGTGAATATATGATACAGTATTGTATGAATAATATATATGTTTAACTATATTCTGTTGCATTTTTATTATAATATATTGTATTATAAATGTAATCTTCCCTCCTTTTCATTTTGCAAGCACAGGTCTTGTAACTCATATAAGCATATAATTCTGTCTGTCTGTCTGTCTGTCTGTCTGTCTGTCTGTCTGTCTGTCTGTCTGTCTGTCTGTCTGTCTGTCTGTCTGTCTGTCTGTCTGTCTGTCTGTCTGTCTGTCTGTCTGTCTGTCTGTCTGTCTGTCTGTCTGTCTGTCTGTCTGTCTGTCTGTCTGTCTGTCTGTCTGTCTGTCTGTCTGTCTGTCTGTCTGTCTGTCTGTCTGTCTGTCTGTCTGTCTGTCTGTCTGTCTGTCTGTCTGTCTGTCTGTCTGTCTGTCTGTCTGTCTGTCTGTCTGTCTGTCTGTCTGTCTGTCTGTCTGTCTGTCTGTCTGTCTGTCTGTCTAGTCTAATGATGGTTTCAATCCTTTCAGCGCCCCACTCTGACCAATCTGATGCCAACAAAGGGCCCGGTATCAGGCGGAACAATGGTCACAATAAGGGGCAGTAACCTGGATGCCGGAAGTAGTGTGTCAGTCATGTTCGGAGACCAGCCGTGCGAGTTTGACAGGTCGGTGCAACAACAACAACAAAATTGCACTTATACAGCGCCTTTCACATCGGGAGGACGTCCCAAAGCGCTGAACAGTCAGGCCGGGACTCGAGCGGGGGGGTGGGTAGAGTCAGGTTAGGGGGAAGGGGAAGGAGAGTGGGAGAGGGGGAAGAGTTAGTGGGGCAGCCGAAGGCGCGGTCGAAGAGGAAGGTCTTGAGACCGGCCTTGAAGAAGGAAAGGGAGGAAGCGAGGCAGAGGGGCTGCGGGATGGAGTTCCACAGTGTGGGAGCAGAGATGGGCGAGGGTGGGGGTGATGTGATCGCGAAGCCTGGTACGGGAGAGAACATGAGCTGCGGTGGACTGTAAGAGGTGCACTTTAAAAGGACCAACAGTTTGTCGAATTGCTCTTTATCCCATGCAAAGGGTGTGGGTAATCAGATAGTTGGCATTTTTCGCCCACAACATACACACTCACAGACGTTTCAATGGCGCTATAACAAATGCAAGGATTATTATTTTTTATTGAAGCATTTGCCTTTGGAATTACTAGGGTAACATACGTTTATGGTACAATGCAGTTTACATTTCAAATCGGGCGGACGCCTCAAAGCGCTTCACAGTGCTTGATGAAAACCCAAACAAGGAGTGCGAGCTGAAGGGTGGGGGGGGGGGGGTGGGGAGTGGTAATGATAGGGAGAGATGGCTAAAGATGCGGGTCAAAGAGGAAAGTCTTGAGATGGACCTTCGAAGAGGTGAGGGAGGGCCAAATTACAGAGAGCGAGGACAGAAAGCCTGATGGCCTAACCTCCGATGGAGGGATGGGGGAGATACGAAGCAGATCAGGGACTGCTGAACAGAAGGAGTGGGTCAGGGTCTTTGGGGAGAGGTCACCAGTGGGGTGGGGGGGGAAACGGATGTACCATAATCTTGTTCCTATGAAACCAACCTGTGCCTTTGTCTAATACTTTCTGGAATTAGGTAAGCAGGTCGCAACACTCTAGGGAGAGAGTGCAAATTTCATTCCGACAATCTATCTGTGGGATTTCCAAGTGTGGGTGGGAGGCGTGGAATGCTCAGCTTGGTTAGGATACTCAGACAGACGGTGACGGATTTCCATCTGTGTCAGACACCCGGCTGACCCCACAAAAAATGTTGACATGAATCTCTTTGGGCCCCGTAACAGGAGATTTGGGGGTGAGATCGTTTGCAGCTCCACCACCTCACCACAGGGCCCGGGGAACGTCAGTGTGTCGGTGGGGGTGGACAACGCACGCATCAGGGAACAGCTGCGATTCGAATACGTGGAGGATCCGACCATCCACAGGGTCGAGCCGGACTGGAGCATCGTCAGGTAATTATCATAACCAATTGGGTCACTTCAAACCACAACGGTTTGTAGGACACTGCTGTGCGCAATTGACTGCCGCGATTCCTCCCACCAAATATGCAGTCAGTTCACTTCACGGTATATCCTGTGAAACCTTTTGAGAGGTCAAGAAGGCATGATGATAATAATAATAATAATTGCTGGATTGGATATAGCGCTTTTTCACATATTCTAGATGTCTCAAAGCACTTCGTAGAATATACTGTAAAGTGAATTGACTGTATGTTTGTGGGCGAAACACGATGGGTAATTGCGCTGAGGTGTCCCACAAACAGTTGTGGATCAAAGTGACCAATTTATTATTTTTTTTGTACTTCTTGAGGGATTATTATCAGCCGTGTGGAGTAAGGCAACTTGCCCAAGGTTTTGACCTGCCGGGAATCAAACCCAGATCCTCTCGCTAGTAAGGCAAGTGCACTAACCGCTGAGATACAAAACTCCACGAGTGATAAGGCACTATTTCAAATGCCAGGATTATTATTACTATTATTATAACTTTTTATACTATTATAACTATTGTTACATTAAAAATTGGTCATTTCATCCCTCACCTGTTTGTGGGACACTGCTGTGCGCAATTGGCTGCCATGTTTCGCCCACAGTTGTACAGTCAATTCACTTTACAGTATATTCTGTGAAGCGCTTTGAGACGTCCAGAAGACGTGAAAAGCGCTACATCGAATGCAAGGATTATTATTGTTATTATCTGACAATGGATTTTGTGTTGGAGTGAGTTCAGCAAACGCTTTTCTTCTCGTTTCCTAGTGGCAGCACGCCCGTGACAGTGTGGGGGACTAACCTGGACATCATTCAGCACCCCAAAATCCGAGCCAAGCACAGCGGAGTGGAAACCATTAACGTACGTACAAGTACTTTGTGTTTAGTCATTGCTGTGCTTTTCCTTCCTGCAAAGCACACAGTCACCGCACCACTTTACCACAAAAATCACGTTGAAGAGGTTTGCGAAACTCCCCCTCCCAACCCCCTGCCCCCACCCCCTACGTGAAAGGTGCTATATCAAATGCAAAGATAGTTTGATGCTTCTGTGGTTTTCATTTTCCTACCCCACCGCCCCAATCCACAAACCACCATTTCATGTTTTTGTTTAGGATTTCCAGCATCTTCAGTATTTTGAGTTTTTGTTCACCTTTTTAATGTTCTTTGACTCTTTCCAATAATTCTTCCGAAAGATAGATGGTAATAAAAAAAAATGTTGTGGGATAAAAAAATATATTATTTTTTTTGCCAACAAAATACACACGTCAGTTCACTTCACAGTATATCCTGTGAAGCGCTTTGAGACATCTCAAATGCAAGGATTATTATTATTATTACTATTTGCTTGCGTTGACCATTTGCCCTGTGAGCAGGTGGCTGTTCAAAGGAGTTATGTTAAACAGGCTTTTGGAGATGCAACAGAGCATCGGAAATCACAGTAACAGTTTTTGCCTGAAGCGCTGGTTGAAGCAGATAGTATAGCTGCATTTAAGAGGAAGTTAGATATAGAGGTGACGGAGAAGAGAATAGAATGGTTTGGGAGGGAATAAGGAATGGATGGAGTACAGTCATAAAGTATGGACTACAGTAAATGCCTGAAAATCAGCCTTGTCTTAACTTATCACTAAGGCTTAAGTCACTGCTGTCACTAACCCAGCCACATTTTTTGATGTATTGATACAAATGTCTCACTGCCACTCCCGATAACCAGTCACTGAGCCCTTTCTCCTTGGAGTTACCGATTATTGGGATGAATGTCCCAATGTTTTTCCGTGCGGCACAGTGCGGGTAAATCTGTGCAGGTAGACCAATTGGTTCATCTCACCTACTCACCCAATGTCCCCAAAACACATTCCCGTCTGATCTTCAGATATTCTCCAATGTTTTCCATTCCCAAGAATTCCTTCCCCTTTTCTTCCTTGTGATATCGCTTGTAGTTCATCTTCCCTCTGACCAGCAGTAGCCACTTTATGGACATATCTCGAATGGTGGAATTGAGAGGTTGAGAGGATGTTTGGAATGGGCACGAAGGCTAAACAACTGGAGTGTCGCATCCTGATTCCAGAAAGCATTAGACACAGGTTGGCAAGAGCCAAGGCTCGGGGATCCTAGAGTGGAAAGGTTCATTGAGTGTTTGCGGCTCTGAAGGTGGCCATTGGGACCACCGTGCTAGTGACAATGTCAGCTCTCCCAAAGGAGCTGTTGGCTTTAATCCCATTGCCTCCTGCGCTTTCCCCCACAGACCTCCCTTATGTTCCTAATAGTCTTAAAGCAGGAACTGTGAGGTCTTGCTGTGTTCATCTACAGAAAGCGATCAGATCTCCTTAACATCACAGTGCTTGCAGTGCACAGCTCTCTATTGCGCTAAGTGGATTTCATTAGCTCCATGTTTGCACTGATGGATGCAGTTTAATATCAGTCCTGACATCTACTATCTGTGCAGAGTCTCTCCCAGGCAGTTATGGATTGGTCAGAATACATTACTAATCCACTATAAGGTGTCTTGACATGATTATGTTTTCATATTCTCTGAATATTTTATATACAGTGATGTGTTACACGCTAACCCATTTAGATAATCCCTTTCTAATCTTGGCCATGCCAGCAAATTTTTGCCTTGAGTGTAATTTGCACCATTAGATATGAAGCTGCGATGTTATAGTAGGTAATAACACAGCCATTACACTATCTCCGTTCGCATTGTAACCAATTCCTTGTTCATTTGTTCCGTGTTGTATTTCACTGTTGTTCAATCATTATCAATATTCAGTGGAGCCCATTTATCAGACGCTGATCTCTGCAACTCTACCAAACTGTACGTAGAGATAAAGCACTAATGATCAAATTGACTTCTGTTTTCAATGAGAAATCTTCATGAAGCTTCAATACCCAGAGGTCAACGCCAAGATAGGAATGTGTAGAAGGGAAGGCGAGATAGATAACACCAATCTTAGCTTTTGAAGCTGGAATATAATCTTTGAATTTGCATTTGTTGAAGGGCCTTATCACATCATTGAGACATGTCATAGCACTTCACAGAATATACTGTATAGTGGAGTGACCGTGTATTTTAAGCGTGCCCACAACTGTCTTTCACAAACAGCCATGTAGTGAGCGAATTTTTTAGAATTTTATAACACATTCAACTTGCCAACTACAACAAGATTTTTATAATACACAAAATATTAATTAACATACAGAAATGGAAGGTGGTTTCATGGATATTAATAAAACATTAATATTAATGATATCAATAGGATATTGTTGGAGAATGAGGAAGGAAATTAGTCTCGCAATCTTGAGTCCTGGAAATGAACAAGTTCAGATAGGAGATGGTGGATTGGTATCTGATTTCAACTCAACTGGGGTACAGGGGGAGTGTTTTGGACAATATATTTGGAGCATGACCTTGGATTATTGTCTCCACCTCTTCAACATTGGAGCATCAGCCTAGGTCATGCAAATTGAATAATAATCCTTGCATTTGATACAGCAAATTATGACTTTGTCAAGATCGATCAATCGATCGATCAATCAAAATTTACACTTATATAGCGCCTTTCATGTCGAGAGGACGTCCCAAAGCGCTGTACAGTCAGGTGGGAACAAGGGCAGGGGTGGGGAGGAGGAGGGGCAGGCTGAAGAAGAGTAGGAAGATTGACTGCATATTTGTGGGCGAATGTTTTCAAAGTGTTTCAAAGAATATTTTGTAAGGTGGGTTGACTGTGTACTTTTGTGAGCGAAACAAAGTTCGAGTCCTGATGTGGGGCTTGCTGACCTCAGAATGGAGAGTGCCACCACCTGAGCCGAGCCAGGCTGACACCACCTAAGTAAAAAGTGAAGAGTATTTTCTCTCTGGCAGGAATGGGAACATAGGGCTTTTGTCAGTACCTATGGAGCCATTATTCATCACAAGTCGCTAATCCCCGGAGAGGCAGGATGGAAATTGGGGGAGAATAAAAACAGCTCCATAAAATTCAACAAGGTTACCTGGAGATTACTGATATCTCTGTCTGTTTTATTCATTTTCTATTCTGCATTATTTATAGGTGTGCTTCTCAAAGTTTTACCATGCCGCTTGCAGTTGGTAGCGTTTACACGTCAGGCAATGCGGAATGTCACATCCAGATCGAATCTCAGTGAAGGCTCATTCTGTGGAAAGGCACGGGATACGGGATTAGGGATCAGAGATTGGTAGCGAATCTTTACACTCACCTCACGTTTCCACAATATGCACAGAAAGGCATTGCTGCTTTAATGACCCACCGAGAGAAGATCAAATGCAGGTGCAGTTATAAATAACAAGCGAAAAATAAATCCTTCCATACATAGTTTCCGCACATCCTGATGTTTTATGGAGGACAGTGTTCAGGAATTGCAGAATAAACGAATCGACTTAAATATAAGTTAATCAGTGGTAGATCGAATAGAGAGTTTCGGAAGAACTTCTTCAAACACGTAGTAGGAATGTGGAGCTCACTGCCGGTAACTGTGGTTGAAATCAAATGAGTTTGTTTTACAGTAACAACAACAACACAATTATTTATATATATATATATATATACACAGCACCTTTCACATTGGGAGGACGTCCCAAGGCGCTGAACAGTCAGAGCGGAACCTGAGCAAGGGAGAGGGTAGGGGCGGGAGAGAGTTAGGCGGGGAGGGAGAGAGCTGGGAGGGCAGCAGAAGGCACGGTCGAAGAGGAGTGGCCGGCCTTGAAGGAGGCGAGGGAGGGAGTGAGGCGAAGAGACTGTGAGATGGAGTTCCTGAGTGTGGAGGCAGAGACGCTGAAATGTAAAGCTGGTGTACACTTGAGAGAGAAAGAGCTGTAGCAAATATACCATTAAATATAGTAATAATAATCCTTGCATTTGATATCGCGCCTGATCACGCAGTTGAGATGTCTCAAAGTACTTCATACGATATACTGTAAAGTGAATTGACCGTATATTTTGTGGGTGAAACGCAGCAAACAATTGTGCACAGGAGTGTCCCACAAACAATCATGGATTGAATGACCAAATTATTATTATTTCTTTTGAGGGATCATTATCAAGCAATCCACCAATCGACTTAACAATCGGGTTCCTTCTTACTGGTTAAACAGAAGCAGTGTGGACTAAGGAAACTTTGCTCAGGGAATTGAATCCGGGTCCTCTCTCTTGTAAAACAAGTGTTGTAACATTTCTTTACTGTTGTTTGTTTGTGTATTTTTTTAACCAGACATGCACAGTGCACAACCTAACTTCCATGACCTGCCAGGCCCCAGCTCTGGCCATCAGTCAGAACCTACAGACTGACAACGTGGAACACCCTGACGAGTTTGGGTTCATCCTGGACAACGTTCAGGGGTTGCTGGTCTACAACAACACCAAGTTCATCTACTACCCCAACCCGGTCTTTGAACCTTTCAGTAGCTCGGGGGTCCTGGAACTGAAGCCTGGCTCTCCCATTATGTTGAAGGTGAGAGGCCTTTTTGGTCACTGCAGCTCTTATGTCCACTGACTTCTGACCTGGCGTCAGAATAATGGAGAATGATCCTACTTGATGCCTTATTCTTGCTTTGTTTTTTGATCGAAATCCCTAGGGTCGTAACCTCATCCCTCCCGTCACTGCCGGTAACGTGAAGCTGAATTACACGGTGCTGATCGGAGAGAAGCCGTGCACGGTGACGGTGTCCGACACTCAGCTCCTCTGCGAGTCTCCGAATCTGACCGGACGCCACAAAGTCCTGGTGAGTGGGAGTTGAGCGGGAGGTTCGGCCAACAAAACCTGGGAGTTGGCCTGACCCAAACTTGCCGCTGCTGCTGCTCAGTGTTCCCATATCGTCTCCATCTCTGTTACAGTGTACGGCATCGCTTCCATCGTGCTATCGGTTACTGGCAGCAGTTTAAACAACCCTGTTATCTGATGATTAACATTGCACAATTTTTGCATTGATGCAAGCAGGGATTATTCCCACGCAACGTCTGTCAATTCTGCAAGCCAAAATCCTAACGGGTAATGTGGCACTAGCTGGACAAGCCTTGTTAGTGGGAAGGCTTGCCAGGCAGTTACTCCCAACAGTAACTAAGCTATGGTAAGCTTTGTGGTTTTACTGGTTAAATTCCAGCAATTCCCCCAACGCATACTCTGGGGTCCCCGAATCGTGCCTTTAAAATAGTTTTTTAGGGTCAGGCAGGTGTCTGACATACACAGAAATCCCATCACAGTGTTTAAGAGTATCCAAATCCAGCTGAGAATTCTATGGATCCCACCTACACGTGGCAATCCTAGAGATAGATTGTCGGAATAGAATGCGCACTCTCTCTCTCTCTCTCTCTCTCTCTCTCTCTCTCTCTCTCTCTCTCTCTCTCTCTCTCTCTCTCTCCCTGGATGGACGCAGTCTGTTTACCTAATTCCGGAGAGTGTTAGGTGCAAGTTGGCAAGAGCCAAGGCTTGGGGGGAAACCCTTTCAAAATCGAGGTTCAGTCCAACTTTTGGACAATCTTTCATTTCACTCTTAATTTGTGATCCTTTTCAAGAACTGCAAAAACCCCTCGACTCAAATGAAAATAAAACGCTGCCTCGTCTTAAATTTTGAATTTCAGCCTCTTAAGGCTAAGATCTTGAGAGATTTTTATTCCTCTGGAGAGGAGTTAATGTAGAAAATATCCCTATCGCTTTTTTTTTATTCTTTCCCTGGGAATTGGTGCTTGATTGTCTTTCAGACCAGCACCATTTTATTGAAGCTTTGAAGAATAAAACAAAGGAAAGCAGAGACTGTAATATATTCCGGCGTTCCGATGTTAGAATAGGGACCGCGCGCGAATGTACTTAGAATATTAACTTATTGTGAAATGTTGCTTTTAATCTTTCTGTAAATAATTCATATAATTTAGCCTTAGGCTGCAAATCCGCAATCAAGTGACTGGCGGCTTTGTTACCTCCTGTCTGTCACTATGTCTTCAGTATCTGTCTGTCTGTCTGTCTGTCTGTCTGTCTGTCTGTCTGACTGACTGACCGACTGACTTTCAGTCTGTTTGATTCTCTGAATCCTGGCTGTCTGACTGTCCAATCAGTTTGTCAGGTGGTCAGGTTTCCTGTGTTTGTATGTGAGTTTGTATCTGTCTCTAGGGCTGTCCATCTGTTTCTCTAGTGTCTAGTCTGTTGACCTATCAACCTGACCATTTGTGTGTCGGTTGGCCGTTATGTCTGTCCGTCACTGTTAAGCGCTCTGAGACACTACTCGGAGTGGAGGGCGCTATATAAGCGCAAGTCATTCTGATCTGCCTGTTTGCCTACCAGCCAGTCTATCTTATCAGTGTGTCTGCAAGTTTCTGCCGCTAAGTCTGATCTCTCTCCCCTTCTCCCTTTCCCAACTACCAAGGCACGGGTGGGCGGCATGGAGTATTCCCCCGGCATTGTGCACATCTTTCCCGACAGCCCGCTGAGTTTCCCAGCTATCATCAGCATCGGAGCCGCCGGTGGCCTCCTCATCATCTTCATCATCGTGGTGCTGATCGCCTACAAGAGGAAGTCTCGGGAGAGCGATCTAACGCTGAAGAGACTGCAGATGCAGATGGATAACCTGGAGTCCCGGGTAGCTTTGGAATGCAAAGAAGGTAGATCTGGACGCTTCATCACTTCTTCTAATGGCCTGTCAGCGCGTAACAACATTATCATGTGGCAGATCTTCAATAAGGGTACATGGACTCCATTGCCCGGCTCATAGTGTAGGCTGATAGGAGCTATCTGATGGCTGTTTTTATTGTCGTCTCAAAGCACCTCGAGACACTACCCACATGTGAAAGGCGCTTAGATAAACGCGAACAGTTGTTGTTGTTGTGTTTAGTTCCTGTCTTCACTGGGTTGTGAGTATCAGCACTGAGCACTGGTCAGTGAATACTGACCAGAGTATCTGTGATATATCATCATGATGTTAATCCTCGCATTTGATATAGCGCCTTATCGTGTCATTGAGACATCTCAAGGCGCTCCACATAGGATAAACTGTAGAGTAGATTGACTATGTATTTTGTGTGAAACTCGACAGCCAGTTGATTTGTTTTACAGTACACTCTGTGATGCGCTTTGAGGCGTGTAAACGATATGGTAAGACACCATATCAAATGCAAGGATTATTACCAAAAGGCATTAAAATCATAAAGTTTACATCTCCCCCCACAAAAGCCATCTAGTCAATTTTAATGTTTTGATGACCAGAACTGTATGCAGTCCTTTGGGTGTTGCCTGAAAAGATTATTTTTTATAGCTTTGAGATTGATACCTGGGGATCTGAATTCAACTGATTCCGTAGCTTAGTGGTTAGAGCACTCGCCTCTCAAGTGAGAGAACCCGAGTTTGATTCTCAGTCAGGACAAAAGCTTAGGCTAGTTTCCTTGCTCCACCGGCATCTATTTACCTAACAGTAAATTGGACCCCAGTTGTTATCAATTGGCGGATCACTTTCTGAGGGTAATAATCCATCTTACATTTAAAAAAACAGTAATTTGGTTACTCAATCCATGACTGTTTGTGGGACACTGTTGTGTGCAATCAGCTGCCACATTTTGCCCACAAAATACACAGTCAATTTAGTTTACAATATATTCTGTGAAGCGTTTTGAGATGTCTCAAAGGAGCGGTAAGGTGCTATTATTATTATTATTATTTATCTGACAAGTGTAGCCCAGAATACTGTTTGCCTTGTTTATTGCTGCCTCACACTGGTATTGTGAATGATGATGGGTCGACTTACTCTCTCTCAGAGTCGCCCTTTGGCAAATTGTATCACATCCAGGGGAGTACTTGTGTGTGTGTGTTTTGTTCATGTCTCTGATATACAGTACTGTACTGTATCTTGCATTCATATTTGCTGGGTGAATGTGTGGATGTCTTGCTGAAAGATCCTAAGGGAGGAGATAAAACAACAATCATTCCTGTTTGCTTTTATAGAAGACAAGAGATCATTATCTCATCAGCGTGTCTGAGTGTTGTGTTATGGAACTGATTACTTCATTACGATGATGGCTTTGTACTGAATCAGGTCACAGAGGCTTCTGCTGGGCCCATTATAATTGTGCCACGCTTTTCTTCAACAGCCTTCGCAGAGCTTCAGACTGACATTAATGAGTTGACCAGCGATTTAGATGCCACGGGAATCCCCTTCTTAGAGTACAGGACGTACACCATGCGGGTTCTCTTTCCCGGGATCGAAGATCATCCCGTACTCAGGGAACTGGAGGTGAGTCAGTGAGTGAGTGCTGCCGGCAGGGGCAGGGAACGGACGAGGGATTGAGATCTCGCTTCCCTTCACCCACAAAATGAATCGACGTGCAGTCAAATTACTTTACCGCGTATTCCGTGAATCACTTTGAGATCTCTAGAAGATGGGTTAACAACAACTTGAACTTATGTAGCGCCCTCCAGCGGGAAAGGTGGAGCTCCTGTGGCTCAGTGGTTAGAGCACTTGTCTTGCAAGCTGGGGAGACCAAGCTGGGGAGATCTGTGTTCGAATCCAGGCAGGTCAGGGCGAAACCTTGGGCAGGATTCCTTACTCCACACGCCTAATAATAATCCCTCCAAAAAAAAACACAATAATAAAATTGGTCATTTCAATCCACGACTGTTTGTGGGGGACACTGCTGTGCGCAATTGGCTGCCGTGATTCACCCACAAATATACAGTCAATTCACTTTACAGTAAATTCTGTGAAGCGCTTTGGGACGTCGATAAGATGTGAAAAGCGCTACATCAAATACAATATTATTATTATATTATTTATTATTGAAGGTGGAGGGACTGAGGGAGAGGGCTGCAGAGTTTTGGGGTATAGTGGTTGAAAGTGCGACCCCCGATGGTGAGGCAGAAGGGTGCGAGGGATGAACAGGAGACCAGTGCCAGTAGGCTGTATCCAATGCAAGGATTATCCTTATTTTTGTTGATGCCTCAGCACTTTGAGATGTTATCCTGTGTAAAGGACAGGTATATAAACACAACTTCTTGTTGTTGGTGTTGTTGGTGGTGGTGGTGGTGGTGATGGATTCTGTTATTATCTCATCAATATAATACCTCACCTGGTTACTCCCCACACCAACTCCCCACAGTTGCTTCTGCTCGGCTGGGCTATATAAATGCCAAGTTGTCGTTGATCCGCTTCCCGCACAATCACTGAGCCTGTGAACTAGTTTCTCAAGCAGTCCTGGCCAACCAGCTGAATGTGAATCAGCGTTCTCCCCATGGCTGTTTCTGGAACATTGCTCTACAAAAATTGGCTGCTGCATTCTCCTGCAAATGACTATATTTAACAGTAATTACAGTGGAGGGCTTTGGGAGGTTGTAACATAAGATGCTAATCACTCTTATCGTAAAGATATTGTGGTGTAAGACAAACTCAAGTGGTCTACGAGCAGAGGCTATTTTGCACTTACTGTATAATACTCCTCGCGTTTGATATCAGTCACATCAGAACATCTCAAAGCACTCAACAGGTATTTGCTCTCAAGTGTAGTGACTGTGTATTTTTGAAGCCGAAAGCGGCAGCCAATTGGTGTGGATCAGAGTCCCGCAAACGTCCTCGAGGTGAATGACTAATTTGAGGAGGATTGTTGACCAGCAACATTTAATGTAACCTAATCATGCAGACCAGGCAGAAAGCAGCCACTGTCTGTCTACCTTTCTGCATGACTGTCTTTGTGTCTGAGTGTCAGACTGTATTTTTATATGACTGTCTGGCTGTCTGACTGTCCTGCCCTGGTTCTGCGTGTATCTGATGGCACATTTGAATAGATTTTAGTTTGAAAGAAGTGGCAGATGGGAACCACGAGAGAGCTTGTAAAATCAACAGGATTTTAATTTGAGACTTTGTTACAACAGGATTTTAACACAACTTCCCCTTTTTAAGTAACGTATTAAATTTGCTGTTAATTTGCTGTTAATGTGTTGGTGCGGACGTTTGTTCAGGTTTTGGTTTTATTTTTGTCTGGCGGCAGCTGGCACTGAAATCCCCATCCCCGGTGTGTAACAAAACAACAGAAGGATATTTAATGCCTTGAGGCATTGTAACAGGACACGGACAACTTGCTCTAGTTTTGTCCTGAAAAGAACAATTTGCTAAATTCCCATAGACAGGATACCCGTAAAAGCTGCTTCATATATTGGAAGAGATATAATAACGAATTGACTATATATTTTGTGGGTGAAATGTACTACTGTAGTGTATATATATGAGATATGCTGTGAACATGAGTGTTGCTGCCCCCCCCCCCACCCCCCCCCCCCACTCGCCCCCTCGTACTGCTCACTGATACTCTGTCACAGAACATGGTATAGCTGCAAATCCAAATATTTGCTCCTTCTCCCAAGTATGTGTGTAGGAATGATACCCTTGTTTGGTCAGGCCTGGCACTGCACTCAGGGCTTCCGCTGATTCCAGTGCCAATTGACTCCTCTGGATTAATGTGTGGAATTATCCTGGGCATCCACTGAGAAAGCCTAACGCTTAATCCTCTTATTAGAAGAGTTTCCCACTGTGACAAAATGCAGCTTTTCCTCTCGGTTTCTGAATGCCTCCACTCCGAGTGCCGACAGCAGCGTAAAGCTGCCCTCTCGCCCTGGCGAACGCCACAGAAACAGTGACACATGCAGCTATCCTTGTGTTCCGATGTAGCTAGCGTTTATATGATGTCCAAACGTCAAAGTGCTTCAAAAGGATTTTTTGTCCTGCGTCTCTTCCCTACCAAATTGTACGGTGAGAGCAATTCTAAGAGAATAACACAGAGGGCAAGTCAGGATGGGCAGCAAAGGAAACAAGTGATGCATTGGAGGGGATATGTTGATTGAAGAGGAACTGATAATAATAATAACGATATTTGCATTTATCAAGTCATTAAGATGTCTCAAAGCACTTCACAGGATTTAATGTCATGTGGATTGACTTGTGTATTTTTACATCAAAACAGCAGTCACTGGGAACACTCAGCAGGTCAGGCAGCATCTAAGGAGAGAGTAAAGTGAGTTCACGTTTTAGGTATCTGACTTTTCGTCAGATCAAGTGGAAGAAGCTTGTTCATTCAGAGAGGTTGGGCAGTGGATGGGGGTGACGCAAGGTAGAAATCAGGTAGAATAGAACAGGAATTGAAGGTATTTGAAAGGCAGAACAAAGATTGTGAAGTCAGTCCATTGGGCAATTGCAGCCAATGAAGCCTGCCAATGATAGGAGTGATGGGCTAGAGGAGTCTGGCAAAAGGAACCACATGATACGCTTGTGGAATGCCTTTTGCATAGGATGAAAGCTCGGAGTGTTGAGACAAAGACAAGACTGTTAATCCCTTAAAATTCATTGCCTCATGTCTCGCAGGGCGTAGCGGGGCGTAGCAGCCTTGCACTAATGGTGTGCATAACACAGGTGTCAAAGGAAAGTAGCTGTGGGCAATTTTGTTATCTTATTCATTATTAATAGAATAACTCCCTCATAATATCTGAACAAAGGCAAATGGTCGTCTGGTCTGGAATCTCCTGGCGGGGGGTTGTCAATTGCAATTGCCCATGAACCATTCAAGGAAATGCTTGATATTGTGAGGCTGAATTATACCAGTGGTTTGACGGTTTGTGGGACGACATTGCCGTGCGCAATTGGCTGCTGCATTTTGCCCACAAAATATACAGTTAATTCGTTTTACAGTGTGTTCCGTGAAGCACTTTGAGACGTCTCAATGTGATGTGATGCAGCGCTAAACCAAATGCAAGGATTACTATTATTAATATAGTCTAAGGGAATGTTATTGGGGGAATGGGTGGAGAAACTTTAGGACTTATTTGAACATTGGCAGCGTCTCCATTTTGTGTCCGTTTCATGTGCTGCAGGCAAGACAACACCTCTTTTATCGGACTCCATAAATTTCCATACTCGGAATAAATATCTGTAATTAATTTACATGTGTTAATTGCATGTGTTAAGTACGTCTGTTAATTACACGCCATCTGCCGACACCCCCGCCTCCCTGATTCAACAAGATCACAGGGTTCATTGGCAATGGGACAATGGGACCCAAGTCTCGCCTGTAATGTGTTGCCCTTCACCATGGATCACTGCGTTAAATTGGGGCAGTAATCGAAGGTGTTTATGTGAAGCTTCAGTTGTAACACATTAATGGGACTCGTTGCCAGTAACCATCCTATCAATAGCATACCTGCAAATACTTGGTATCCGCAATATTGTAAATTGTGGAGTCCCAGCTGATAGGGCGCCTTGCTAGCCAGAGGACCCAGGTCTAATTCCGAGGCAAGGCAAAACCTTGCCCACAAAATATACAGTCATCTCACTTTACAGGGTATTCTGTGAAGCGCAGAATTATTATTATTATTTGCGCTCACCGTAATGAAGCAGGAAAGAGGCATTGTCTGTGTTGAATTGCTTTCCTAATTAACTGAGAACGTGATTTGGAAATAAAGTCAGAGCGATGCATTTTGTTACGCCTTGGGCTTTCCTCCGCTTGTCGCTCGGCTCGGCAGCACTGCTTGAAATTATTTACAAACTATTACAGTTTTTAGCAACAGCTTAAGAGTCGTATTTACCGTAGAACGAATGACTTAAACCTCACACAGCAGTCAGCTTCTTAATGAGACCGCAAGGTGAGCGCACACAGGCACTCAAGACACAGGAGCCTCTCGAAAAGGGAATCAAACTAATTTACATTCAGCGGCTATAACCTGTTCTGTGGCCCTGGGCATTTCAAAGAAGCTCATAAGAAGGTATTATGTGGCTTACGTTAGTATATCTCAACTTTCCTCTCACTGAATTCCCATTACACCAAAGCAGCAAGTAGATTAAAAAATGGTTCTCGATAGTGACAGTGTACATTATCCTCTCCCGATCTTTCTCCTCCATCACTTTAAAGGGGCATGTTTGGTCTTTGCCACATTATTAATAGAGTTGGGACCAATGTCGTTGCATGGTGACTTTTCACGTCGTCTAGTGCTTGCATAATTGACTGTATATTTGTGGGCGAGACTGTATTTCTTTCATGAAACGTGATAACAAGCACTTGTGTCTTGACCGGCAAATGTCACCCTTACGCTCTCGCTCCCGAGTCAGAAGGTTGTGGGTTCAAGCCCCACATCGAGAGGCGTCAAGGACGTGTGAAAGCGTATAAAGAATCTATGCAAACGTGGTTTCATGTCGGGCGGTGTGGAGCAAGCTCACAAAAAAAGCAAACGGTTTGATTTTGTGCCATGGCAGGTCCCCGGATACAGGCAGGAGAGAGCGGAGAAGGGGCTGGCGCTCTTTGGCCAACTGATCAACAACAAGGTCTTCCTGCTCACATTCATTCGGACACTGGAGTCCCAGCGCAGCTTCTCCATGAGGGACAGAGGGAACGTGGCCTCGTTGATCATGACGGTGCTTCAGAACAAGCTGGAGTATGCCACTGACGTCCTGAAGCAGCTGCTGTCAGACCTCATCGACAAGAACCTGGAGAGCAAGAACCACCCCAAGCTACTCTTGCGCAGGTAAGCCCAAGTGTATTGACTGTATAGGTTTGTGAGATTGCGCATTGAGGCTTCTCGATGACACCATAAGGTGCTATAGCAAATGCAAGGATTGCTACGCTGTATTCTTCTATATTACTGTGGAACACATCTCGCCTCCATGATTCATCAGAAAGCTTCAGCAGTCTTCGGGATCGTGCGTTGCCTCCTCACGCCTCTGTTCAAAGAAGCCCCGACAGACCTCACACGATCCACACAGCAAATCGCTGCTTGACTTTCAAAGGCTGAGAAATTTGCATGAGTGTCAGCATGAGAGACAGTAATGGAGAGTGATTGTCTCCCGGATAACACAAGCATGTTTCTTGATTGTGCAACTTTCTTAATAGCACTTCTTTCATTTGGAGTAATTATTAATACATTACAGAGTGACTGTCTGCCTGGCCCAGATAAGTGGGGAAGGGTGGGGGGGGATGGATTTGTGTGTTTGAGTGTGTGTCTGTAGTGGGGGTGGGAGGTGGGGAGCGAAGGTTTAAAGCATATTTCTTCCCTGGGGATGCAGAGCGTGTGATTTAAGTGATCAATCAGTGAGAAGCGGGAGGTTGTGTTTGAGAGTAGCCCTGGATGTTCCATTCAGATGGAGCCTCCCTGCTGGGAGGCAATGGGCTAGATTGTCTGATGTTACCAATGAACATCAACTTCATGCTGTGGCCACCAGTCTCTGATGGGTTTCATTCAGAATATCAATGACACGTCCACTCGCCCGCTGGTCCGCCCGCCCGCCTGCCCGTGTTGCAATAGAGTCAGCTGGGCTTTGGGTTTAACTCCTTCGGAGCCCAGATCCGCTAGCGAGCGAGCTGCTATGAAGCAGCAGGTACTTGGAAAGCCTCGTTCATATCTTCCCAGTGTAACTTGACTGGCGGATCGCTTTCTGGGGGAATAATCCCTCCCAGAATTGTTCTAGAAGAATAATAATAATAATTCAGTCACTTCAATCCACGGCTGTTTGTGGGATGCCGCGGTGCGCAGGTGTCTGCCACTTTCCACCTACAAAATATACAGACAATCCATTTTACAGTATATTCTGTGAGGAGCTTTGAGATGTCTCAACGATGTGATAAGGCGCTATATATCAAATGCAAAGAATACATAAAATGTGAGGAATATATATGTATATACATCATATATATATATATATACATATAGCACGTTGAGAGGTATTCAATTGACAATTTGGGATCCTGCGGAGCATGATGAGAGCGGAGGTGATGGGCTGAAGGAGCCTGGTGTAGGAGGGGGCAGAGGTTTGTATAGTCAGTGGTGTGCAGAGATTTGAGCAAACTAAACCAGACCCCCATGCATGAGGAGTTGATTTCTGCTCCTAGGGCCCACTGTGCTGGAGGGAGCCAACTTTCATTCCATTTCATTCAACAACTGCTCCAAACACAGTTTGTCATCTATACGGCAGCATATCTCCAGTGCATTTGCCTTACAGTTTAGCAGTTGATTTTCACATTCACATACGCATCACACACACACACACACACACACTCAACATCATGGTTTATATGGTGTGTGAGGTGCAGTCAGGAACCTGTGGGCTATCTCAAGTCTCAGTGTATTTTGTTGATTGAGAGTGTGAATGGGGTTGACATGAGGCTCGTTAAGATGCTTGTTCTTTGATATCTTGCTATTTTTAAAATCTTTGCATCGGGAGTCAGGCCTGCATGTCCTCTTGTGTTTAGTCTTTAAGGTGTGTCTGTCTCTCACCTCTGATCAGAAGGTTAGGGGTTCAAGCCCCATGTTATTAGTGCTCTTTCCTCTCTGTCAGAAGGTTGTGAGTTCAAACCCAAGTCAATAGTTTCCTCACCTGTGGTGGGAAGGTTACTGACCCATGTCAGAACTGCTCGCTCCTCTCAGTCAAACCAAACTACATTTTCAGATGTGCCATAACTTTGGATAAAACGTTTAACCAAGGTTCTGTCTGCCAGCTGAAAATTCCGCAAGGCACGGTTTCAAATAGGAAAGGAGTTTCACTACCAGTATCTCCGGGCTCACAATCCTTCATCTAATTGAGTCATTCAATGCTTGTGAGATCTTTTCAATGAGTAAATTGGCTGTTGCGTTTGCCTAAAAATACAGTCACTAGATTTGATTATTAGGGGATAACAATCCCTTCATAGTGATAATGTGGTCACTCAAAATATACGGTCAATTCACTTTACAATTTATTCACTTCTCAACAACATGATAAGGTGCAATATTAAATGCAAGGATTATTATGATTATTATTGAGGGCAATTAGCCGAGAAGCACTTTAAAACATGTTGTTGTTATAGACGCTATAATAAACGTGGCTGAAGATAGTCTCAGAGTAACGTAAAGTGAACCATGCCATCCACTTCATAATAATCCTTGTTTTTGATAAAGCAGCCGCCATCTTTAATCGTTTGAAAGAGGAATCAATGTAAAGTGTAGTGACTGTGTGTTTTGTATACAAGTGAATTTTATTTGGGGGAGTGTTGGCCAGGACTCGAATATTACAATAGGATCTTTAATGTCCATCTGAACAGGCAGATGGAACTGGAGTAAAGCATCTCCAACAATATAGTGCCGGGCGAGTGAGTGTCAGCCTGGACTGTGAGCTGAATGTCCCAATGTGAATGAGGGATTGAACCCACAACCTCCGGACTCAGAGGCAAGAGTGCTGCAGTCAGAGCAAGGTTGACAACCAAGTGCCTTCAGAAAGATGCGTTAAAATGAACGATGCATTTAGACAGAAGCCTATTGGAAAACAAAGCTATTCCCTTTCCAAAGCATTTTCCTTGCCTCCTTTAGATGTGTCCTGAGGTGTGAGATAATGAACAGTTAACACTGTTCACACTAACAATATTTAATTAGTACCGTAAGTCAAGAGATTTTCATTGCCAGTGTATTAAAATGCCGTTCTCTCCATATTTTAATTGGAAGTCAAAAGCAATGCAGAATGACTCGAGCCGACTGCTACGAATTTTGACAGGATATAATTGCAAAGGTCAGTCTTCAAGAAGATGAGAATTATATTGTAAAGTGCTTGATATCATTAGAAGTGCAGCGGTAGGAATATAATAAGCAGGAGGTGAAGATGCTTTAGTTTAAAGCCACTGTGTGATCCAGCTGCGAGCTTCGGCACTCCAAACGCAAGTTTTATTTTTTTAAAACAATTTTTGTTTTGAGGGGAGGGAAAAGAGGTAAATGTGCAGAATTCCTAACTGTGTCCTGGTCTTTATTTGAGGGACGTGAAGGTATGATTTGCGATATATCTTAATCACTTTCCTTGTGATAATTGGCAACAAGGAATGGGTTAAAGAAACGTCTACAAATTTGCTCCTGCTACTTAATTGTTTTTGTATATTTATCTCCTAACCCGGCTGATCGCTGGTGGGAAGAAAACTAGTTGTCATTGTCGGAGCTGCCGTCTTGCGGATGAGACATTAACCTGAGGTCCCATCAGCCTGTTCAGGTGGGCGTTCAAGATCCCACAGCACTGTTCGAAAAAGAGAAATAAGTTTCTCTCTGTTCATTGTCTTAGCCAGTAATGCCTGGATAAAACACATAGCCACTGCATTTGGCAGTAATTCCTGTGAAACATTTTGAAGCATCCTCCCCGAAGGATGTGAAAGTTGCTGTAATAAATGCAAGAATTATTATTCATGTTCTCTTTTGCTCTTTTCTTCCGCTCCCCCCACCAATTCTTCTCTGTCAGGACTGAATCAGTGGCGGAGAAAATGCTAACCAACTGGTTCACCTTCCTCCTGTACAAGTTCCTCAAGGTAAGAGAGAACACTGCTCACTCCCTCTAGTAGCTTTCTACTTTTTGGATGAGTCCTGCAGCTTGCTGGTTAGAGCACTCGCCCTGCAAGCGAGAGGTCCCAGGTTCGATTCCTGGGTGAGGCAAAACGTTAAGCAAGCTTCCTTACTCCACACGTCTCTGTTTAGCTAGCAGTAAGTAGGAACTCAGTTGATAGTTGATCGGCGGATCGCTTCCCTGGGTAATAATCCCTTCCCTACCAAACCGTATGTTGTAATTCGCTCCATGACTGTTTGTGGGACACTGCAGTGCGCAATTGGCTGCCACATAATACACCGTCAATTCACTTTACGGTATATTCTGTGAAGTGCTTCGAAACGTCTCAACGACGTGATAAGGCTCGATACCAAGTGCAAAATTGCAATGATTAAATTATTAACTTAAGGTTGTTGTTGTTATGTTTAGTAGTCCAGTCGTATTATACAGTCTCTGTGTAAAATGTAAGGATAATTTGATTTCCACTTTTTGTGGGATCCAAACCAACGTGTGACAAGTACCTATCTCCCCGTCTCTGCCAGGAATGTGCGGGCGAGCCCTTGTTCATGCTGTTCTGCGCCATCAAGCAGCAGATGGAGAAAGGACCGATTGACTCGATCACAGGCGAGGCTCGGTACTCACTGAGCGAGGACAAGCTCATCAGGCAGCAGATAGACTACAAGACCCTGGTAAGCTGGGAAGCTAGGGGACAACACAGAGGACCTGATGGTGTGGAGAGGAGAATTGGGTTAGCATCACAGAGGAGGGCACTGTAGCTTGTAGCTCCACAGACATGTCACGTGCTTTTATAGTCCTCTGTTGACAACATCACAGAGACAGATACAGGTTCAAACTTGAATCCTTGGCCTGTGGTACTGACACTATTATTGAGCCACATGCAGTTTGCTGAAAGGGAAGATTAGAGAGTAGAGAGAGTTGGTTTGGTTTTAAATAAAGGGGCCGGGGGGGGTGGGGGAACTTTTTCGCTTTGAATTCGCTCTTTCCTTATGCAAAGGAGGCACAGGAATGGGGAGAAGTGGATCATTGTGGGTTTAGTGGGACCCTTTGTTCAATCTTTTAACTGTCCAACTGATCCGGCAGATGAGATAGGAGTTTAATGGCTCACCCAAAGTATGGCACCTCCCAACAATGCAATACACCCCCAGCACTGCTCTTGAGTATCAGCTTCAACAGAGTGAGCTCCAAGTCCCTACACGAGGCTTGAACCCATGACCTTCTAGACTCAAAGAGGCGAGAGAGAGAGAGAGAGAGAGAGAGAGCGCGACCAACTGAGCCAGGCGGCTCCAACCTGAAGTAGGACAGGCTGACAAACGTTTAATCTGGAATCGGCTGGGCTGTGGAAATGGGAGAAAGGGCTGAATATTTTCTTCATGCACTGATAAGAAAGACAATCGAGGTGCCGTCTATCATTTCAGACCGAAAATCACCATACAAATCACGCTGACACAGTCCCCGAATTTCCTGCTCCACTGCCCACCAGTGACCTGTTCAGTCTCACTTCTTCCTTCAGGGCTGGTAATGGAAACAAAACGCAGCCTCCAGGATTTATTCAGCTCAAATAATGCTAGCTAAATTCTGGATGTTTTTAAAACAAGGCAGGGGAGGGAGGGGTGAGGAGGAAAGTAATCTCGTGGGAGCAGCTGAAATTTTTTTTTCCCCAAATGAAAACAGTGCCCACAAATGTGCTTTGTGTTTAAATGAACCTGTGCTGAGGTTCCACAGGGAATGCGGACAGAAATACGTGGGATGTTGCCCATTAGTATCTCCCGGAGGAGAGAGATAGTTCCTCGATCCAGTTTCCAAGTTGGTTCCAAGTAATTTAAACCAAGTGCTCGCGGGTGCAGCTTTGCTGGACAAAGCAAAATCGATTGATCAATTCTGCAGATTTTGTGACATGTTGCACGCTGGCTGCCACTTCCACATTCCACCTGCAAAATGCACAGTCACTACGCTTCACATTCAAATCCTGTGAAGTGGTTTGAGTCGCCCTTTCGACGCGAAAGACGCTGAATCAATCGCCAGAGTAATTGTTATTGGCAAATTGTATTTCGTGCCAGCGGAAGGAAACAAGTGGTTAGGATGTAAATATCGGGCGCAAAGTGTGGAGTACAGTGGAACTGAAGTGAAGTGAGCAGGGAGATGTGGGAGTGATGGTTAGACTCAACACTTTTAAAGTCAAGACAGTGGAGTCCAGTTAGAAGTTTAACCTGGGTTTGATGAGTTAATTGTGAGGTCTGATTTTTGTAATTGATGGTTAAATTTACTGTTGGTAAATCCGTAAATTCCGGGTAGGGGAGAGGGAGTGGTGGAGAGAGGTAAGTGGAGTGGGAGGTGGAAGTGGGGAGAGAGGGGGGTGTTTGGGAAGAGAAGGTTTTTTTTCCACAAAGTGAAAGGATGTATCACAAAGCTGTTCTCAGACCTAACTAGGAGAGGGATGAAATTGGCCCAAAAGCATGTTCTTCATGGACTTTCAGTCTGCACGCCTCTCTCAGTAAATGTCTGTACCTTTTGTATTACCATCTGATCTGTGAAGCACTCACCAAGTGTCATATAAACTTATTTTCTTTGAGGCATGAATACAATCAGACGGCAACAATCCCTCTGATAACATCGACACTATTTGTGATATTTTACATCCTGTTCCTGGCCTGTCAGGTTTTGAACTGCGTGAATCCAGATCATGAGAACAGCCCCGAGATCTTGGTGAAGACGCTGAACTGTGACACCATCACCCAGGTCAAAGAGAAGATCTTGGATGCTATCTTCAAAAACTTGCCCTGTTCCCATAGACCAAAGGCAGGAGACATGGACTTGGGTAAGGAATCTCATTCCTCGTACTTATCCAACCCAAACCCAGCCCAAAACCCTCGCCCGCAAATCCTTTCAAGATTCCTACCATAATAAAACAATAATAATATTTGCATTTGATACAGCGCCTTACCATGTTATTAAGATGCCTCAAAGTGCTTCACCGAATATATTAAGTGGATTGACTCTGTATTTTGTGTGCGAAACGCGGCAGCCCATTGCACACAGCAGTGCCCCACAATGGATTGAGTGTCCCCCCCACTACCCCACCTCCCCCCCACCCTCCCAAAAAATTGTTTTTTGTTTTGTAGGGATTATTAGTTCCGAAAAACGATCCGCCAATCGACTAACAATACTCTTCTCACCGGCCTCTCCACAGTCACCACACTTCACAGTGAATAATACTGGTAATAATAATCCTTACATTTGATATAGAGCCTTTTGTGTCAGGAGGATTTTACTGTAAAGTGGAGTGACTGTGTATTTTGTAAGCAAATGCAGCAGTCAATTTGTATGCCATAGTGTTAAACTAACAGCCACGATATAGATGCCCAACTTTATTTGGGGGATTGTTGGCCAGGATACCACACAAACTCCCTTCTTGTACCGTGGGATCCTTGATGCCCAAATGAACATGAGTACGGGAACTTGGGTTGAATGTCTGATCCCAAGCACTAGAAGACTATATGAGTTCAAAGTGCTGCCGTGGTGGGTGCTTAATACCCCGAACATGTGAATCAGAAGCGAGGGTGCTACCAACTGAGACAGATTGACACGTAAATCTGGGGGCGCGCGCTTTGCCAGGTGAAAGAAAGCCACTCTATCGGGCGCAAAGGTTTGTGATTCTTGTAGTTTTTATTGCCAATCTCCACGCGGCCAGCTTCCCAGCCAAGAGAGACTTTGTTCTCTGTCTTTGCGTTGCTTGGGAATTGCTTCCCCATCCAACAAAGCGTTTGATTGCTTTAAGGTAATGAGTGTGTATTGATCCGCTGTGCGAGAGGAAAGAGCCTCGTGATTTAATCTCGTTTCTCTCTCCTTTTCTCTCTCTCTTTTCCTCCCACATTTGTCTCTTCGCACCACCTCGGTTGTGGACGGCCCCGCTAATCTCCTGCTCAATAGAGTGGCGCCAGGGCACGGTCGCGCGGGTAATTCTCCAGGACGAAGATATCACGACCAAGATAGAGAATGACTGGAAGAGGCTGAATACACTGGCGCACTATCAGGTCAGACAGATAAGACGCTTCTCTCGTCGGGTCAGCTGTCAATCAGCTCGTTCCTTTCTCCAAGCAAACACCCCCCCCTCCCCCGCACAATGCACACACACACACACACACACACACACACAGAAGTTGCACCTTTGAAGAAATTGCTTGTCTCCCCGCTGTCGTTTGGAAATGCAGATGCCTTCGTTTCGATAAAAATATCTACTAGTCATTAATGTGCAAATAATTTGGAAGATAAGCCATCACCCTGTGAATTAGGGACTTGACTCTGGGCTGCGCTGGTGCTAAATTGAATGTCACGGGGCTGTCTGCCAGCGCAGAGGTGGGAAGGGAAAACAGATTAGAAATTGATTGGATCGCAGATGAGATAATGAAGACAGGAGTTAATTCTTTCGTTTGAGAGGACAAGTTATCCTTGACAAATCCTGTCTGGGTATCAGAGGTTGTTAGCATTCTGCCAAGTGTAGGGGGCAATCTGGTGTGGGATGTGAGGTTTAGGCTTTATTGTTGTGGATTTAACAGTCTGTCTACTGTGTTTGTAGATATATATATATATAATTCCAAATATATTTCTCCCTGTTTCTCGGCTGGGTGGGCAGAGAAGGCAGAGGATGGGCAAGGAATAGTTTGATAAACATTTTGGTGCAGAGAGACAGAGAAAGGGAGAGAGAGAGAGAGAGAGAGAGAGACTAAGAAAAACAAGTAAAAGGAAAAAAAAGAAAGAGAGATTGAAAGAGAGAGAATAAAGGGAAGAAAGACATTTAGCAACAATGTGAAAAGTAGAACATTATGGGCTGCAATCTCCCCTCCTGTAGAGAAAGTCTCCGAATTACCTCCCTAACCCAACCCATAGACTGACAGACATCTACAATCCCGAGGGAGACCATTTGACCCTTTGTATTTGTCTCGGTGTTTGCTTGCCCAATATAGAGCCATGTGATTTGATTTCAAAATTTCATAGAGAAGGCCTTGTTTAAGGTGGTATTGTGGGTGTGTACTGCTGTATACACATCTCGCGAGTACAGTACACTGAAATTCATGCTCGGTGTTTGCCAAAACGCTTAGAGTTCACGGAAATTGATTGTATTCCTTTGGAGGCAGCTCCCATATTTGCTGATAGCTCTTCAGAATGTTTGGATATCATATCTGGCTTTCCGTGTCTTGACTTCACGGCAATACAGCACAGAGTGATGATAGGTAAACTGACAACATGCACAATTGTGTCTCCAGCTCTCAGCTATACAAATGTAAGGTTGTTGTTGTTGTTGTTATCGCTATCTGTGGCAATACTCGATTTCTCGATCGCACTGCTTCACACTTTCACATCCACTTCACGTCGTTTATTTCGCTTTCCCTCCCTCCCTCCCTCCCTCCCTCCCTCCCTCCCTCCCTCCCTCCCTCCCTCCCTCCCTCCCTCCCTCCCTCCCTCCCTCCCTCCCTCCCTCCCTCCCTCCCTCCCTCCCTCCCTCAAGATCCATCTTAAGATGTACCTCTTTTGTGTAGGAGATGTTCCCCTCTAATTTGGAAGGCGCTGTATGAATATTGCACTGAACGGATATAGAGGGTGGTGGGGAGAGGGGATTAGGACAGGCGGAGGCTCATGTGAAGTAATAACACCAACACAGACTGGTTGGGTTGCATGCATGCACTCCTTCTGTGGAGCAAATTCCAAGCGGTTTATTCTATGTAATCCTAATCCCGATTCCTTGCTCTATCCCAGCACCTTCTGATATCCTTCCACCATGTGCAATTTATCTGATTCCCTTTTAAAATGTCTCCAATTGTCCCTATAATAATACTCATCGTTTATTCAATAATAATCCTTGCATTTGTTATAGCATTTTTCATGTCTTCTAGACGTCTAAAAGTGCTTCACAGAATATACTGTAGAGTGAATTGAGTGTATATCTGCGTGTGAATTTTGACAGTCTGTCCTCGCACTCAATCACATCTACTGAAATCATTTCTCCTCAGGTGACGGACGGCTCTGTACTGGCCTTGGTGCCCAAACAAACAACAGCTTACAACGCAGTGAACAATTCCAGTGTGTCCCGAACCTCAGCCAGTAAATATGGTGAGATGCTGGCTCCTTTCCTTCCCAGTTTCTGACCCTCTGACTGTCTCTGTCTGACTGACTGTGTCTGTCTGGCCGTCTGGCTGTGTCTGTCTGACTATACATATATATATATATATTGCAGCCTTGAATAATCTCTTAATTCCTTCCCTATCTGCAGAAACTATGATCAAGTACACAGGCAGCCCTGACAGCCTGCGCTCGCGCACTCCCATGATCACCCCTGACCTGGAGAGCGGGGTCAAAGTGTGGCATTTGGTCAAGAACCACGAGCACGGAGACCAGAAGGAGGGCGATCGTGGGAGCAAGATGGTGTCCGAAATCTACCTGACTAGGCTGCTGGCGACAAAGGTAATGGGGGTTAACAAGCCTGGTTTCTGCCAGGTACTAGCCTGGTTCAAATGGTTGCTTTTCATCTCCCAATCAGAACACCCTGGGTTCAAGCCCCCACTTTACTATTATATAAATAATAATCCTTGCATTATTATTATGATAAGGACTTTTGAGTGTCAAGTCTAGGCTACTGTTCCAGCGGAGTGCTGGGGGAATGTTGCAATGTCAGAGGTGTCGTCCTTCAGTCGACCGTCTTGGCGAAGGAAAGGGAATGTCCACCATTGTCCTGGCCAGCCATCACCCAGATAAAAATTGAACCATTCACTTCATGTCTATGTATCACTACGCTTCCACGGTAAAATCTAGTGAAGCACTTTTGAGATGTTCTCCCGTTGTGAAAGCTGCTATATCAAGTGCGCGGATTATACTACAGTACTACAACTAATAATAATAAATTCAGAGAGATAGAGAGGTAACCTGAGATTGGGAGAGGGGGAGAGGTAAGTGGGCAAAGTTGCTTGTGCAGAAATGAGGCTCATGATTCCAAGTAGAAGATCCCACCTTCTCTGTCTCTGGTGTCTCTCTCCAGTTGGCAAGCTGTGTTGCCACTCGAATGGTCAACAGTGACCTTGGCAAGGATCTAGGGAGACTCGGATCAGCGGCATCTCAGCTGTTCCGACACGGCTGATAATTCAGCCAACACAACATCCCAAAAAATGCCGGCAAAGGAAGAAAATATAGACTTGATAAAGATGACTTATCTTTTCACCTCAGCAACTGGTGTGTAGAGGCTGGGAAAATCTCCACCACCCACCTATTCCGAAGAGAGAGATGGGATCCTTATGCCCCCCCCGCCCCCCCCACTCGACTCACCTGCCAATGGAAACATTTTCTCCTAATCCGATGTAAGGATTCTTATTCCTAACTTTGTGGGATATTGTTCCTTGGGAGTAACAGTGAGATGTTCGTAATCCTTTAAGAACAACCGAGCCCAAAGCTTTGCCAGCCAGATTTCCAATAATGGTAGAAGAACAAAGGTCACTATCAAATTTTCTAAGGAATATTAGATTAGCTCCAGGTCGCATAATGGGAATCGTTGCAAAGTTAATTTTTTGTTTATGAAATACGACCTTCTTCCGACCTGGAGATTTTTGCAGTTCTCCCCTTATCAGTTTAATACCTTCCACAGAGAACAATTATGCAGAAGAGTTTGAGAACGAAATGGTCAGGTTGTCGAGCACTGAGCTAGGATTAAGAGAAAATCCTTTGCAAGCTTTCATACTATACTGTATTGTTCCCTGTGTCTTGTAACCTATTCCTGTGTCTTGACTGTACAATATATATAGTCAATTCAGTTTACGGTATATATTTTTTTGGGTCACTCAATCCACGACTGCTTGTGGGACACTGCTGTGTGCAGTTGGCTGCCACGTTTCGCACAAATATACAATCAATTCACTTTACAGTATATTCTGAGTTCTATATAACCACTGAGTCCTGTAGCTCAGTAGTTAGAGCGCTCGCCTTACAAGTGTGAGACCTGTGGTTTGAATACCGTCAGGTCAGGGCGAAACCTTGGGCAAGTTTCCTTACTCCACACGTCTAACAATAATCCCTCCACAAAAAACCATAATAAATTGGTCATTTCAATCCATGACTGTTTGTGGGGGACACTGCTGTGCGCAATTGGCTGCCTCGTTTCGCCCACGAATATACAGTGAATTCACTTTACAGTACATTCTGTGAAGCGCTTTGAGGCGTCTAGAAGATATGAAAACCGCAATATCAAATGCAAGGATTATTATTCTGTCTATCGCTTCGAGAGGCCTCAAAGATGTGATCAGGCGCTATATCAAATGCAAGCATTATTATTATTTTATTATTATCCGCTGGCCCAAGGCCCAGATGCGTTCCTAGCCTGGCTTAATGAAAGTGGGTATCGTTAACGAACCCTCCCTGATTGCACCAATTACGCCTTAATTGCGATACTGGTGTAAATTGCCCATATCAAACCATTAACTTTAACCTCTTAATCTGTGAGGTGACCTAAAAATCTCATTTGACTTGCGCTGAAGTGCTAACCTTGAACTCACTTGGTAATTATTCCCAAAGCGCTTTTTTCTTTGAGTTAGAGGCTAAGGGTTTTGTTTTAGTCAGCAGAAACACAGCAGCATCTTAAAGTCACAGAGCATGCCATTCAGTGACCTGTTTGGCAAGCTTCCTGCATCTTGTCCAACTTAAGACAATCCACGACTGTTTGTGGGACATTGCTGTGCGTAATTGGCTGCTGCGTTTCGCCCACAAAATACAGTAATTTAACTTTGCAATATACAGTATTGCGTGAAGTGCTTTCAGACATCTCAACAATGTGATCAGGTGCGATATGAATTGCAAGGATTATTATTATTAGTTTTAAGACCACCATACCTGTGAGAGCTTTGGCTTGCAGGGTTAATGTGATCAAAGTGGAAAGAATATCTGCTTCTAGTAAAGCAGTGATTAACTTAAAAAAATCAGCCCCCCCCAAAAAATAATTTTCTTTAGTGATTATTTCTGATTTATGCCATGATTCTAGAAATATTTGTTCAAGAAACAAAACTGAAAACACTTTACCGATCACACACGGACTTACCTAGGCTGGTGAGAATGCTAGGAATGTTTGGTGGGGAACTGTTCCTAGTCTGCGTTTGAGTTCAAAATCAAGAGAATTAACAGTTCAATTCCAAAGAACACAGCGAGGCCAATTTTGCACAGATTTCTAATGGGATTTCTTAATGAAAGAGTCAGGAGGTCCGAATGCAATTCCATCTCCGTCTATTTTTGGGAGTGGGGATTCCCTCGATTCAGGGTGATGTCATTCAGATGAGGGAGCAGATTCCTCCGCTCCCCACTCCCTCCCCCACCAGATGAGAATAATAATAATCTTGTCTATGACGTAGCGCCTTATCGCGTTGTTGAGATGTCTCAAAGTTCTTCACAGAATATGCTGTGCAGTGAATTTTGGGGGGCCAAACGCAGCAGCCGATTGCACGCAGCAGTGTCCCACAAACAGTCGTGGATTTGAGCAACCAAATTACGATGGATATCTTAACGTCAAGTAACCCCTTTAGAAAAATCAGTGCAAGGCCAAGACAAGACATCTCACTCACTTTCACACACACAAAGCCCCACATCCTTATGATGTATGACATCGCCTTGATCTCTCCATTAAATTACTACCTTGTTACTCGCTCTCAATCTTCCATGGTGCCATTTATAACTGACAAAGAGTCAGTGAAAAACAGGTCTGCTGTCTAAAAAAAATCCTCCCCTCCCCCCTCTTGCTCGCATCCCATCCCATCTGCTAACTACAGGGATTCCCACCGAGCACACATTTGGAGAGATTGTTGTGTGACAAGCGTATAATTTACCTTGTTTGCCCTTTTAGCCCCAATAAATAAGAGAGGCTGTTGTTCACACACTAACACGGAAGCCGGGTCCCATCAGTGTCACTTACAAATGGCAATTTATTTATTTATCTATTTATTTTCTCTCTTACGAGCCGGGAGAAATTGACACGTTTAATGTTTGGGAATTTGTAAAGCAAGCAAGCTTTGGCTCATTTTCTTAAATGGTATCAACTTCTTCTTGACAAAAAAAGGAGTATGCCTGTGTGTGTGTGTGTGTGTGTGTCTCATATATGTATGTATTTGAGAGGCAATGCTGTTCGCTAGCCTATCAAACAGATGAAGTCTGTCAGACTTTTATTAATGCTACCCTTAGCAGCTGCTCAGGTACAGAGTTCCATCTCTCTCTCTCTCTCTCTCTCTCCTCCCCTCCCTCCTCCCCTCTTCCAACCCACTTCGACGCTAAGATAAGCTGTCTCAAGTCCCTGACATCCGAGCAATATTTTGATTGTCAGCTAACAGGATTCTTCCACACTGTTTGAGCAGAATGAGAAAATGCTGCATTTCTGAATTGCCACTCTATTCATCCTTATCTACGCCCTGCGCAGCCACCGATTCCTGATGCATTAACCCCTCTCACCTCAGTCCTGTGCTTGCTTCACGTCTCCTGACTTTGCCAGTCTCACCATTAGTGGGTTTTCAGACAACCTAACCCCCCCCCACACACACTCCCAATCTTCCGTCCCCTTGTACAAGGCACGTTGCGGAACGCTCCCACCTTTTCGACCGGGTTTTCAGTCATCTTTTCCCTCCTCATACCTCCGCTAGCCCCCCCCACCCCCACACCCCCCCCCCTCCTCAGCTCACAACCTCAGCTTGGAGAATCATTCATCCATCCAGCCCACAGCAAAACGGATTGAGATGTCCTTGTGACAGAAATTCTTATCAAAAAGAAATGGTGTATTTTAGCCACACACACACACACACACACACACACACACACATACACACTCAGACACACACACACACACACACACACACACACACACACACACACACACATAATATTGTCTAAACAGCCGAACTCTGATTTCCCCGTTAGCCAGCCTGCTTTGCTGACTCTCTTAAGACGAGCTATTTCAGTCTCCCTCACGCTGACTCTCTCTGTGTCCGCCTCTCTCCTCATGACTCTGCAGGGGACCTTGCAGAAGTTTGTGGATGACTTGTTTGAGACCATCTTCAGTACCGCTCACCGTGGAAGCGCATTGCCTCTGGCCATCAAGTACATGTTTGATTTCCTTGACGAGCAGGCGGACAAGCACCAGATATATGACCCTCACGTCAGACACACCTGGAAGAGCAACTGGTGAGTGCTGACAACAACAACAATGACAACTTTTTATTGCGACCTTCACGCTGGAAGGCGTCTCAGAGCGCTTGAACACCCGAGATAAAATTGGGGCGTTCGTGGCTGTTTGTAGGACATCGCCGTGTGGGTTTGCCTCCAAATGCGCAGTCACTACACCACACTTAACAGTAATTCCCGTGAAGCGCGTTGAGACATACATACTCCTGGCGCGAACGGTGCCGTACCAAATGCGGTTATTAATAATAATAATAATCCTTGCGTTTGGTATCGCACCTTACCCCTTTGTCGAGAAGTCTCAAAGTGTTTCACAGGATACAGTAGAAGCCCGTTTATCCGGCACCCGATCAACCATAACTTCCGTATAATCGGCACATCGAAAAAAAAAGTCCCATTCGATTAACCAGAATTTATCCGGAAAAATGCATAAAAATTTTAATTTGTTTAAAAACAATTTTGTTTTGCGTTTTCGGCTAACTATCCAGCACGCGCTTTATAACTGGCATTGGCCAGGTCCCGAGGGTGCCGGATAAACGGGCTTTTACTGTACATTGTAACATAGATTGACTGCTTATTTTTGCATTGTTGTTACAATGGATTATTATTCGCTGTTATGATGCAAATTGCAGTATTCCTATATCACAGAGACTATATATGTCTCCTTCAAACTACTGTACATGGTCCTCTCTGTATTTCCTTGGCGTGTTCCCCTGTGCGCTCACACGAGTGAAAATGCATTTAGAAGGGAATGGACCGGAGGAAATGAAATGGTTGTGATATATCAGTAAATAGGACAGAAATACAATAATACACCTGGTGAGACAGGCAGACCCCATTAACCCTCAAATGCCACTTACACATGGAGTCCCATGCATCGAAATTGCTGATTTGGTAACGCCTGGTTAGATACTCATCGAGAACGCACATATCCTGTGTGCATCTGTTTCTCTGTGTGATAACCCAATTTTTAAAATTCATTTCATTTATGGACTGAAATGGGACACAGAACACACATACACTCACACATCCACACACATACTCACTCACTCATATTTAAAATCGATCTCATATCCCTGCACATTTCCAACTCACTTTTATTGCGCTGTTTCGCAAATGTTATTTGTCCCCTGACTCCAATGTTATCCTGCCTGGCCAAACGCACGGCTTCTCTAGAGGAGGCAGCCACTCGCTGCTATCCTGTACATGTTTGTAATTCATCATGTGTGATCTCAGACACTCAGATCTCTCATCCATCGGGAGAGGTGAGGTGGGATGGGGGGGATACATCACGCTCAGGGCTGAATTTGTCCTCCCCCATTGTTCACACTAATTTTTGCAGTGGTATCACCAACCTACCACCACCATCTGTGCCCTCCACCACACCTGATCCCAACCCCAGCTCGCGTCCAAATCCCTGACGGTCCAACTTTGGATGTCCTCCCGACATGAAAAGTGCCTTGTAAATGTAATTTGTTGTTATTATCAAAGTTGTCTTCCCCACCAAGTTCCGTGACCCCATCACTCCCACCCTCACCCGGCTCCATTGGCTCCCCGTCCCCCAGAGGATCGAAATCAAGATCCTCGTCCTTACTTTCAAAGCCATCCATGGCCTTGCTCCTTCCTACCTCCGACCTGCTGACTCCCAACCAACCTGCCCACCCCCTGCATTCAGCGGGCTTCAGTCTGCTCCATGTTTCCTGCCCGACTCACCCTACCGTCAGTGGCCAGGCTGTCAGCCTCTCTGCTCCCACACTCTGGAACTCCATCTCACAGTCCCATTGCCTTGTTTCCTCCCTTGCCTCCTTCAAGGATGGTATCAAGACACCTCCTTTTCGATCGTGCTGCCCTCCCCACCTCTCTACCTCCCCTCCCATCTACCCGCCTCTCCCCCATACTCGGGTTCTAAGCCCTAACTGTACAGAGCCTTGGGACGTCCTCCCGATGTAAAAGGCACTCTATCAATGTAATTTTCTTATTATTGCTGCTATTGTGCTCTTTTCCCCTCAGTTTTAATTTGCCGAGTGAGCTTTACCAGAAGTCAGTGAGATTGTGGAACTTGCTGCCTGAAGTAGTGATTTAATTAGACAGTGAGACTGTGTAGCTGCATTCAAGAGGAAAGTTGACCTTCACATGAGGGAGAGGGGAATGGAAGGGTGCGGGAGGGAGTAAAGGAATGTGTGAAGACTGTTGCAGACTATAAACACTGACAAGACTGCTTGGGCCCAGTGGCTTGTTTGTGTGCTGTATGTTAAGAGTAAATCTTAGGATATGTATTGCTTTTTTTGCCTTTGACGAAAAAGGGATTTAGATCTCTCCAATACGCTCAATCACAAACAGCTAATTCTAGTCAGGCCAAGCAGAGGGATTTGTCTCAACCTCTTTCATATCATCATTGATTAAAACTAGAGGAAGATTAAGCACTTGTTTAAAAGTCATAAACAAAAGGCAGATGTTTGTTTTCTGTGAAGCCTAATAGCCTTAATTGTGTGGAAATGCTTCATCTATCAAACTGTGAGTTTTAAAGAGAAAATCCATTGGTAATTCTGCTCATGGTGGAAGCCAGCAAAATGTTTAATGCATTGGAGGAGTTCAGATTTTGGCGATCGCCCTATCTTTTCAACTAAGGATTTTAATTCGATCCTTCACATTGAGGTGCGTTGGCTTTCGGTCGATTGCGTCACTTTCCAGGGGGTAATAATACCTTCCCACAAAAAAATGTGGTCACTCAATACACGTTGAGTGACCACATTTTTGCCCGCAAAATACACAGTCAATTCACTGTACAGTATATTCTGTGAACTGTTTCGAGACGTCGCAATGATGTGATAAGGCACTATGTCAAATGCAAGGATCGTTATCATTGTTGTGTAACATCGTTCACCTTAATAAGATCAGAGGCCAGTTTTCCTCAGACAGAAACATCTACAGTGAGTGCGCGGAAAGTGTCTGAAGGTGCCTGGAACAACAATAACAATACGCATTTATCTAGTGCCCTTCAAGCAGGGTAGTGAACAGGTTCCCAGTGTACCTGGTCCTATTGGTACTTAAAGAGGGGAGAGAATTACAGTGAGGACACTGAACAAATGAACCAATTTTCAAAGATGCTGGAGAGGGGGAAAAAAAGCTATCATCTGAGCAACAATGATTTCCTCTCGTTCTGAGAAAAAACGCTATGAGAAGCGTTTCTTACAAGGTAAACAGTGAGAAACTATTCCAACTGGTTTACAAGCTTGTCATTTTTATTTAACAATATTCTTCTTGGTATTATTAATACGATGCCCTGCCAAAGATGATGGTTTGAATCTTTTTGAAAGGGAATTGGAAAATATATTCGGGAAAAAAAAACATGATAAGAGTTTTTTGGGGGGAAAAAGCATGAGAATGCAACCAAATGAATCATAAGGGATAAAAATAATAATCCTTTGATGTAGAGCCTCGTCATGTCATCGAGACGTCTCAAGGCGCTTTGCATAGTTGTTGGCATAAACATGACAGATATTTTGCACAATGCAATGTCCCACAACAGTCATGAAAATAATAACTAACAATAAGACATATAATCCTTGCATTTGATATAGTGCCTTATCATGTCATTGAGACGTCTCAAAGCGCTTCACAGAATATACTGCAAAGTGTACTGTGGGAGCGAAACACAGCAGCAGCCAATTGGAATCAGATGAAATCTTTGAAGGTATGTAAATTAAAGATCCCCCCCAACTCCTCCCCTGACAGGAGGAAGTCACCAAATGATTGATAAGAGCTGGCTTTTAGCTCTCAGCACATTTTATCTGATGATGCTGTTTTATAAATCAACCAACTCTTCATTCCAGCAACGCGATCGAAACCTGGCTGCTGGAAATATGAAGTAAAAGTGTGAAACACGGGGAAATTCTCACTCCAGTGCAATTTCAGCTCTAACAACAACAAACCTCATTTATACAGCGCCTTTCACATCGGGAGGACGTCCCAAGGCAATGCCATGAAGTGGATGACTTAATTTACCGAGAGAATCTCCCTTCTTTTTTCAAGTATTTCGGTCGGTCAATCCACGACTATTTGTGGGGTCATTGCTGTGTGCAACTGGCTTTCACTTTTCATGCACAAAACACACAGTGGATTTGCTTTACAATAGTTGTGTAGTGTAGTGCTTTGAGACGTGATAAGGCGCTATACCAAATGTATTATCTTTTTTGTAAGTAGTGCTGTGGGAACTACAGGTAATGGGGTAGGGGGGGGTTGGATGTGAGAATCTTGAAGTCAGCGAGTTGGTAACGGTGTTTAAGAGCGTGTCTGTGCTCACGGTTTCTCTCTCTCCGCAGCTTACCATTGAGGTTTTGGGTCAACGTGATCAAAAATCCTCAATTTGTTTTTGACATCCACAAGAGCAGTATTACGGACGCCTGCCTGTCGGTGGTGGCTCAGACCTTCATGGACTCCTGTTCAACATCTGAGCACCGTCTGGGGAAGGACTCCCCCTCCAATAAACTGCTGTACGCCAAGGACATCCCCAACTACAAAAGCTGGGTGGAAAGGTCAGCCTCGCGACTTGCTGTTCATAGCCGTCTTAAAGTAAACCAGAGAGGCTGGTGCACTGACAAAGAAAATCCTCAGTCCTGTAGATCACAGAGTTACAGCACTCGCCTTGCACGTGAGAGACCTGGGTTCAATTCCAGGCCAAGGCGAAACATTGGGCTTGTTTCCTTACTCCAATGCCTGGTAATAATCCCTTGAAAAATAACAATAATAAATTGGTCATTTCAATCCACGACTGTTTGTAGGACACTACTGTACGCAATTGGCTGCCGTGCTTCGCCCACAAATACACAGTCAATCCACTTTACAGTATATTCTTGGAAGTGCTTTGCGAGTCCAGGAGCCGTGAGAAACGCTATATCAAATGCAAGGATGATTATTATTAGTGTCATTTTTATATTTGATGTCGGGAGGACGTCACAAAGAAATCGCTAGGCAGAATATTACTGTAAAGTAAATGACTGTGTACCTAGAGGATTGAGTACAGATTTGAGTGGTTTTAGCTGCTTAGACTCCCAGCTGTTTGATAGCCTGCAGTCTGGGGGTTCCCTGTACCTGGGTTTGAATACTATAAGGGCGGTGATGGGTTCCTGCTGGTATCAGATTCCTGGCTGAAACGAACCACAAACAGTTAACATTGATCCTGTACAACGGAAGAGACATGGGAGAAAATCTGCACGCCATGGAACACGAAGCCACTGTCTACTCTATGGTATATGCAGTAATTCCCATTGATTAATAGAAGGGGAGACTTCATGGCCCTTGTGGGAATTTTTTTTCATCCCCTTGTTTATGGCTTCATATTTTACAGTAGTAATGGTACTTTGCCAGCTTCCCCCCCCCCCCCCCCCCCCCCCCCCCGCCTCCCCCCATCAGCAACAAATCGTAATGAGTGGTTTAGTTTTCTGTATTTAAATCAAATTGCGCTAAATCTTGAAATTGCTCTTTGAAGCACTCACATTCACACAATGACAGTCATTTAGTCGATTGTAAAGTATTTCCGCTGAGGTACAGTTTTAGGACCAGGAAAGGCAAATCTCCTCGTTGGGCTGAACTGTGATGCACACACGCTCTTCTCTCGCTCTCAGAGGGAACACATTCCGCTAACCTCATTCTGGAGAACTTTAGCTGCAATTTGGGTGGAGCCCAGGGTACACATTGGGGTAACTGGCTTTTTACAACCACCGTGCATTAAAAATGGAAAATGTGAAACACTTTGAGAGGTTCGTCCTCCAGTCTATGAAATATCCCAAAACATTGTGCGGAAATCTCTAGCCTTGCCGGAGTGCAAGTCTCAACACACGGAATGTTTCTCTACTGTTGCATTTTAAGTTAAAATGCAACAATGCGTGCACGCGTGCCAGTGCACTGTGTGTGCAAGATAATTAATTGCAGAAAATATGATAGTTTGTCACTCACAAGATAATAAGATTGGTTTGGGTGAAGAAGGCCCTTTGGCCCATCTGATCTCATCCAACAACAACAACAGCAAAATGACATTTGTCGAGTGCCTTTCACGTCAGGAGGATTTCCCAAGGCGCTGACCTTGCAGGACATTATCAATGCATCGAGAAACACTTGTCCTCCCATCATAGCATCAATCTGAAGTGATAGGTGGCATGGATTTTATTGTTTCTCGTCTCTCCTTCCTCCACGCAGATACTATGCAGACATTGGGAAGATGCCAGCTATCAGTGACCAGGACATGAATGCTTATCTGGCAGAGCAGTCCCGAATGCACATGAGTGAGTTCAACACGATGAGTGCCCTCAGTGAAATCTACTCATACGTCAGCAAATACAGTGAAGAGGTGAGTGAATGCACAACTGCCTCGATCCTCTCAAATAATAAGCCTTGCCTTCGACACAGTACCATTCACGCCAGGACATCTCATAGTGCTTCACAGGATTTAGCAACCAGTTTGCGCACAGCAATATCCCACAAACGTGACATTTGTATAGCGCCTTTCACTTCGGGAGGAACGTCCCAAATAGCCAGATCGGGCTGACAGGGCCCTCACTTTTACATCTCATCCAAAGGTTGGCACCTCCCAACAATGCAGCAGCCTCCGCAGCACTGCATTGGAACATCAGCCTAGTCTTCGCCAGTTGGAGACCTGATGTGGGGTCTCAGCCCACATTCAGAGAGGCGAGAGCGACACCCAACTTCTTTTTCGTTCGGCTGCCGCATTTCACCCACAAAGTACACAGTCAATTCAATTTTGCAATGGATTGATATAATATTATAATAGAGTTATATAATAATAATAACTATTCTATTAGTACTGTATAACTGAGCCAGGTTGATACATTGAATTAATTGGGTTGTACTGTATATTGACTCCCTGTATGTTCTGTTCTGCAGGTTATCAGTGCTCTAGAATGTGAAGATCCAGCCAGAAGGCAGAAACTATCCTATAAACTTGAACAAGTGGTCGCTTTCATGTCCATAGAGAGTTGAGTGGCACTTTCCTGGGTATAAAAAGCCAAGCTGTGCCTGATTGCCTTTCAAGTGCAAGTTATGATTGGTTACAAGCAGAGACACCTGGACGTCTCTTCTCTCCATTTCTCTGCTGCTCTATTTCTTCATCTCTCTATCTCTGGCTCGCTCGCTCGCTCGCTCGCTCACTCACTCACTCACTCACTCACTTGATCTCCCCATCTTTCTCTCGCCCTCACATGATTGGACATCGCCTGTATGTTTCCATAAGGTCAGTGAAGAGTTAATATGACATCAATCACCCCAAAAACTCAAGCGTCTTGAACGATAATATTGGCAGGAGACTGAAACTCCATAGTTTTCCTAACCACCTTCAACAGAGGAATTTTGCCTGTCATCCACCTGATTGGCAATAAGGCAAAAGAAGGTGTGTGAAATGCTGGCACTTTCTTCCTTTGGGACGGAACAGTATCAGACGTGAAGACTGGCAACCAATTGGTCTTGGGATTTTGGACAGCAGAAGAAATTCTCAAAGTCTCTTCTTCGGAAGAGTCTTTCATCTGCGTGCAATTGAGAAATAATAATAAATTTCCTGTTCATTTCTCTCCCCCACTGGAGGGAAGTGGAGCAAACTGACTTTGTGAGAAGTGTGCACTAGCGTTGCAGGGTGTTTTTGGTGAAGGATCATAAAAGAGGCAATGAGGAGGACTTTGCAAATTTGCGGTGGGCTGGTCTTATCAATAATAGGTACGATTTTCTTCCAGAACTTAGATTTGAGCTGCTGTGGTGTGGATTGAGGTAAACCACAGACATACACGTACACACGCACAATTGCGCACAGACACATGCACACACACACACACCAACAACTTGGATTTATATAGTGCCCTCCACGTCGGATGGTATCTCACACATACACACACAAAAAGATACATAGAATGTTCAACCTTGCAGTCGGAATCAAAAGGAATATAGGGATGATCTTGTGATTTACTGCTAAATCAATGCACACAATTTTACATTCTCCAGAGTTGAGTTGGAACATTTTAGGAACTTTGGAGGCACTGGAAACAATTAAACAAAGGAGAAAAAAGTACATTTAGTTGGAAAAGCGTGGATTTTTTCCCCGGCCAGCGAAGACCAAAGGAATTCAGTGCTGTTTAGTGAACAAGTGCCAGTGTGGAGACTTTAAATAGCATTTTATGTACCGTCATCTACCTACGTGTGAGATTCCACAAACAACCTAAGACAAGCTAAGCTCGCTTTGGAACAAGCATCAAGCCTCCTCTTTTTTTTTGATTATTATTTTGCACACTGGGACACAGATCAATTGACTGTGGGATTGTCGTTCAGGACAGGAAGGGGAGCTGAAATTAACAGAATAAAAAACAAAACACACAAAAGCGCCGATTTGTAATAATTAGCAAAACAGAAAAGGCAAGGGAAAAAAACGGAAGGGAAGACATGATTTGCACGTGTGAGACGAAGGAGAGATGGATTGGTTGAGAAGCCGGGTGGATGACTTTACGTTGTCTCGAGCTAGTGTTGAATACTCAAAGCCTCGTGGATTTTACACAGGAAAGTGTGTTGGATGAACATAGATATCGTATTAATGTGAAACTCTGAAGCTGCCTCTATTCATTCTGCTCAGATTATATTTAAAAAACAACGACGACGAAAGCAGCAATCTCTTTTTTTTTTGCCTTGAAATGTGCCAGATGTGTGATGTGAATGTGGATGGATCTGAGCATCTTAGCTTTTTTGGGGAGTTAGAAAAGTTAACAAATTTCAAATAAAAGCGCATGTACTTTGAGTGGGGGCAGGCTATGGTGTGTTGAGGGGAGGGGGGGTGGGTGGGGCGGGGGGGGGGGTTGCGTGCGGAGGGGGAAGGAAGAGAAACGAAGGGGGAAGGGAATTGATGATGCTCAATAATGCCATGAATGTGGATATTGTTCCTTTCCTCCCTATCCCCGTCTCCCACCTCCTCTCGTTCCCCCTTCGAATGCCACATTTTCTTTTTCCTTTTGCCTGAAAGTGCGCCCAGCCTGAGTGGTTTGTAATGTGATCGTCTCTCTCTCTCTCTCTCTCTCTCTTCATTTTAAATGAAAAGGATAAAATAAAAATTGTTATAATGTATCCTTAGGAACCAGTGTTACGAAGGCGTGTCAAAAAACGAAAACGAGACTTTTAGGTTTTTATCCCAATAACGGAATATACTTAACAAATCGGGAAAGGAAAAAAAAAAAGACTTGATTAGGGCAAGCTTCTGTAACTTTGTCATAATTAATTGTATACCTGTGTATGTAAATATAATGCATTCCTATTTTGCAGTTCAGAACAAAAAAATTTACTATTTGTAATATAGAATAAAGTTTATTAAAAAAAAAGCACGGCGCTTTTCATTTTACGAACAAATTCTGCGTTCTCTCTCCTTCTCTACACTGAGCACTCGCAAGTTTAGGTTGAGGCACCGACACAGCACTGGGGGGAGTGCTATGTTGTCAGAGATGTCGTCCTTCAGATTAGACGTTAAACAGAGGTCCGTTTGTGCTTATTAATGTGGACGTCACAAATCGAGGTACACTATTCCCTGTGTCCTGACTTAACAGTTCCCCGAATAAACATTGTTCATTAAATTCACGTCTGTTTGATGGAACACTGCCACGTGGAAATTGGCTACACATTACATAGTAACTATGCTTTGCATTCAAATCTTGTGAAGCATTTTGAGACGTGAAAGGTGCTATTTTAAGGCTAGGATTATTTTTGCTACTTGATAAGCCGCACTCAGGGATAGTTTCTCAGCTTCTGGTCACCTTCTGGGACCTTGAACAAGTGATGAAGTATATGAGCAGTGAGATTCAGTGACCTATTTGACCCAAGGGTTAAGGCAGGAAAGCCAACATCAACCCTGATATTGTCTAGAATTCACATATGCACATATAGTAAGGTTACAACCACTTGCATTCATAGAGTGCCCCTCACGAGGAGTAGTGTCTCTGAGTGCTTAACAGTTGCTGGAGTTTGATGCCAAGATGGGAGGTGACCATATGCACGGTCAAAGAGAAAGGTCTTCAAGTGTGATTTGAAGATGGGGAAGGCTGGGCGTAAGGAGATTGAGGAAGAAAGTTCCATAGTTTCAAGGGCGTAGTGGCTGAAGGTGCAGCCACTGATGGTGGAGCGTTGGGAACAAGGGACATGCAGGAGACTAGAACTAGCTGGGTGGACGCACCGGGTGGTGGAATGGGGTGTAAAGAGGTCAGAAAGGTAGGGAGGTGCCAGGGCATGAAGTGATATATAAATGAATGTGAGGATCTTGAAGTCGATCCGTTCTTTGATAGGATCCGTTGGAACCTGGGAAGGACTGGGGTGTTGGGGTTTGGTTGGGGAGGGTAGTCTGCAGGAAAACAAACTGAAAAACAAAAATTCTCCTAGCCTTAGCTTCAGCATTTTGTCTTATCGGTTGAGCAGGTGCAGAATTCTGAATATTGACTCTCAATTTGAGAGCTGGTTTTTCTCAATAACTGTGGCCAGGCAGCTTAGCAGGCAAGTCTGAATTCATGAGTTTTCCACAAATCTGTGTGTTCGTAAATGCTAAGACAAAATGTTCTTACGGACTGAGGCTAGGTGGAATTTTGAGCCTTGGGATATGTGGAAAAGGATTATAACATAACATTGTTGTATTTTCCAGCAGCGGATATTAAAGGAAAGCGAAATCAGCTTAAAAAAAACCAAATGATTGGAACTCGACAGTGTAAGAGTAGCTAACAATAGGAAGGTGATAAATATTCAGGAAGCGTTTGGACCGAGTCTCAGTTTATAAGGCAAAGGTAGTCCATGTGGTTAAGTACAATACAATGAAGATTATACATTTATACAGCACCTTTGATGTAGGGAGGATGCCTCAGAGTGCTTCAGGTTGCTCAATGGGAGACAAGAACGTGTGTGGCGGGGTGGTGGGAATGAGTGAAAGGCCAATCACAAAAGTATGTGCCGAGATATGGTTTGAACGTGTTGAGAGAGGGAATGCGTCAAAGGTATTGCGTAGGGTATAGCTGGTAGGGTTAAAGGAACAACAACAAAAAAAAAATTACATTGGTATAACATCTTTCAAGTCGGGAGGATTTCCCAAGGCACTGGACAATCAGTGTTTCGGACCTAAATTGGGATCGGGATTGGGGAGGGTGCAGGGAAGGGAGGGGCAGGGGGTGACTGATGGCACAGTCGAAGAGGAGGGTTTTGAGGTGGGACTTGAAGGAGGCTAGGGAGGGCGTAAGGCAGAGGGATTGCGGGATGGAATTCCAAACGTTGGGGGCAGAGTGGCTGAAGGCTCGCCCACCGAAGATAGGGCAGATGGGTCGGTGGACATGGAACAGGCCAGAGCCTGTTGAGCAGAGTTGAACAGACAGGTTGGTAGGGGGCAAGTTTAACACATTTTATATCATTATTAATACCACTTGCAATGACTAAGACAGTGCCCCAACCCTCTGAAACTGTGTCTCAATCCTTTGACTTTGCTCTGCCTTTACCCATCTTCAGATGCCACCCGAAGACTTTCCTCTTCAACTGTGCCTACAGTCACCTATCTTTTTTCCAGGCTTTTCATCAGACTGCACCATTGTCCAGGGTTCCAAGATGCTACCTCACATGAAGGGCATTGTATAAGGCCCTGGACAATCAGGGATTTGGAAGTAAACTTGGGAATGGGATGAGGAGGGTTGGAGGGCAGGAAGGTTAGGATTAGGAGGGTGACTGAAGGCATGGACAAAGAGTAGGGTCTTGAGATGGGCCTTGAATGAGACAAGGGAGGGAGTAAGATGAAGAGACTGTGCGATGGATTTCCAAAGGGTGGGGGAAGAGAGGCTGATGGCCTGACCACTGATGGTGGGGTGCGGGTAAGGGACATGGAGCAAGCCAGAGGCTACTGAGTGAAGGGAACAGACAGCTCTACATGAAATTAGCAGATCACAGAGGTAGGGATGAGAAAGGCAGTGGAGGGCTTTGGAGGAAAGGATGGGGATTTTCAACTCTCTCCTCTGGGGAAAGATGTGTTATGGAGCCAGGTGCTCATCATTCAGAGCTGAATTTTAATCCAGGGCAGACAGATGGGATCAAGATCTCCCTCCATTGATATCTGTTAAATGTCCAGCACTTGGAATCCAGTTCCCAATGGACAGGAGCTCAGAGAACAAATTGGACACTAAGTGATATTAATTCTCCAATCCTGTTGAGAAAATGGACTTCACGAGGCAAAGACACAAGAGCTTGAGAGCAGTGCAAGGACACACTGCATATATTATGATTTAGGGACTTTGACAAAGATGAACACAGAGACATGTCATTGAACACTCACTGGTTAGAGCACTCACTTTGCAAATGAGAGGACCTGGGTTTGATTCTCAGGAAGGGCGAAACCTTGGGTGACTTTCCTTATTCCACACACTTCTGAAGCAATAAGTAGGAACTCAGCTTTTAGTCGATTGGTGGATTGCTTTTCAGGAGTAATAATCCCTTTAAAAAGATGTGGTCACTCAATCCATGACTATTTGTGGGACATTGCTGTGTGCAATTGGCTGCCGCGTTTTGCTCACAAGGTATAGAGTCAATGAATTTTACCGCATATTCTGTGAACCGCTTTAAGACATTTTGAAGATGTGATAACAACAAATTACACTTGTGTAAACACTCTTCACATTGTAAAGACTTCCCAGGGCACTGGACAGTCAGTGATTTGGGAATGGGAGTCAAGGTCAGAAAGGGTGGAGGGTGGGGAGAAGGTTGGTCGAAGGCTTAGTCGAAGAGGACGGTCTTTAGACAGGATAAGGCTCCATATCAAATGCAGAGATTATTTTTTATCATCTCTCGGCCTTGTGTTACACAACATCAACTTGAGATAGTTAGTAAACGAGCAAAGGGGAAGGTTGGTAGATATTTATCAGGCAGAGAGGAGTTAGGATATGGAATGCCCAGCCACAGGCGATGTTTGAGGCAGAATCCATAGTAGCTTTCAAAAGGGAACTAGACAAATGCCTTATAAAGAATCAGTGTCAGGAATGTGAGAATACAGCGTGTAAATGGTTGAACTGAATGATGGCAGCTCCAACAATGCATTACTCCTCCAGCGCTATGTTGGATCTTCAATCTAAGACTCTATGAAGTCAAAGATGTGACATCGGGCTTGAACACACTGACGCGGAACTAATACTCCTACTAAATGAGCCAGGCTGACACACAACGGTTGCATTGAATTTAGTTTTATCCTGGCCATAGGGGGCGAGCAGGGGGAGTAATAAAAAAGATAATCTGAAGTATCACACAGCACAATGCTTCTGGCGAACTAATTATTGTGACTAGAAAACTAATAAAGCAACTTAGACCTTTCAAGTGGCATAGGGGCACTCTATACGATTGTTGGAACTGTTGGAAATGGTGTTTAGTTTAACAGTAGGACACGAGTCAGGTTCCCAGTTCCCAGGGCTTATTTTAACCCTGTTTCTCTTATTGTTTTCAAATGCTGGGAGATCAATGACAGCTTCTACAGTTCTACTGTTGCAATTTTCCTCTCTGTCGACCTTTTTTCTGGTCTAGGGAGAGGAAAAGACAATCCTTTGGATGAGACGTTACATTGAGGTCCCATCTGCTTGTCCATCTGCCTGGATGGGTATTGAAAGATCCTGTGGCAGCGTTTGAAAAGAAAAGAGAGTTTCTCTCTCTTGGTGTCCTGGATAACAATCACCCGGAAAAAAATTGGTCACTCGTTTCTTGACTGATTGTGGGACTTGAAAATTGGCTCCCCCAATCACTACACTTCAAAGTTAATTCTGTATGCACTTGCATCAAAATTAGATACGGTTCCCTTATTTTTCGCTTCCCATTCTAACTCGAGTTCAACAACTCTTTGGCCTCAAAGACACGTTTCTTGATGACTTTCCCAATGGCGAACTAAACTGGAATTTCTATCCTAGTTCCTGTGGTGAAATCATAGCCAGTACTTTACACAAGCAATGGGCTGAGTGGAGCTTGGGTCAGCAGCAGGAAAGAGTTTGGTCTTCAAGGAAACTGGAAAGAGTTCTGTTTATCTTACCAGTTGCCTTAGTTTCATTATAGTTTCTGATTAGATTTTCGTATAATCGACTGTGTGAGAAAGCGGACACTGAAGCAATGAAAACCCTTATCTTGTCACGTCCATACCTCCAGTTTAATCTATCGTATTCAGTGATTCTCTGCTGGTTGTGCTCAATCCATTTTTCCTGAATGATTGAACTACTTTTGAGGATCAAAGTTCAAGGGCAATTACAGTGCCATCGATAAAGTCAAGTGGATCCTTTATTCATTGCTTTGTAGAGGTTTCTCACCTTTGATCCAAGAAGACCATTTTGACTTCACCCGTCAAAGATCTATTGTGGCCCTGAGTCTTAAAGGGAGAGATAGGGAAGCTTTTTTTAAAAAAAAATAGCCTTTGTATTTGGTCCAGTGCCTTTCACATCAGGAGAACACCCCAAGCACTTCAGAGGATATCCGTAGAACGTATTGGTTAGAGCACTTGTGTTGCACATGAGAAGACCCAGATTCGGTTCCTGTGCAGGACAAAAGTTTAGGCAAGTTTCATTCCTTGATAGCCATATCGTCCATCTCGGTTGACAAATTAATGTGTCATCTGAAAGACCACACCTGCAAATATGCAGCACTGTATTGGAGTGGGTGTGAAGCGGGTCGTAGGTGGCTTGAACTCATGGCTTTGTGACTAGGTCAGAGAGCTACCACTTGAGACAGCCGAACTAACCGACACTGTGCTCCAATATCACTGTGAACAGAAGGCTTAGGACAATAGATTTTTATTAACTAAGGTTATCGAGGAATATGGTGGCAAGGGTAATTGGAGTTGAGGTACAGATCAGCCACGATAGAATACAATGCAAAATTAGGTGGCGGAACATGCTTGATGGGCTGAATGGCCTACTCTTATTCCTATAAGACAAATTGTCTGGTCTTCAGACAACACCTTCCACATCTGGCAATTTATCAGTAGCATATCTGCAACTTCAGTGGTGCCCGAGGACTTGGTATACTTTTAAAGATCACAGGAAAAGCACTTCTCGATAACCGTGTCTGCTTCTTGTTGGATCCAAAGCACCAGCAATAATTAGCACAGAAAGCTTCTTGCAGAGATCTTACATGCATAATCCCTTAGAAAATCTGGTACTTTATGTTTGTATATATATATATATATATATATATTTAAAAAACTCATGAAGTGTATAGATTGGAGGCATTTTATCGAGAAGATTTCCAAATTAGGAGACAATTCAGGGATGCACAGTCCCTCCCTAGATCTATTGAGGCAAAGAAATTTACAGCACAAATTCTGTGCTTAAAATCTATCTGTTTTACATAGGTAGAATTTAATGCTTTCGCCCACAAATTGCATAGCCAACCACTTTACAAAATATTCTGTGCAGAGTTTTGAGACGTTTGCTATTCTGGGATGAGGTGCTTGTAGAAATTTTAAATCTGTGAAGTGTTGCCTTATTTGGGCTGACGATAGTGGGAAAAGTGGAGGAAAAGAGGAGGAAAGCAAAAAGATTAAAAACAGAACTGAGAGAAGAAAGAAACATTTCTTCTATGTAAACCTTCTAAGTAAATAAATTCTTCCAACCTCTTCCTTCGCCCTTTTGGCAATAACCTTCAATCCTACTCATCCGAGTTACTCACTCAACAATCTGTTGGAACTAATTTCTCCTTGTTGACATGATCAAAAGCCCTCATAATTTTACCCCTTCCCTCAGTAGTCCATTAGCATTGATCAACAAACTTGGGTGATCTATGCTCCCTTATTGATTGTGTGACTTGCTGCAGAGCAAGAGGTCAGATCCGACTGGGAGCAGAAAGCATCAACAACAAAAGTACATTTGTGTAGCGCCTTTCATGCTAGTAACGAGTTTGATTTAATCACAGCCAAATCAAATCTTTGTTTCTTTTGGATGGTATATTTTACTTTCATTTGCCCCTTCGTGACGCCTGCGAAGGGAGTTGAATGTCGCCGAGCCCATGTTCCATGGACAGACCCTTGTTATTTCAAAATTCATTAATAATTTATGCCCAGCGTCAACTGGGCTTAAGTTTATTTGTCCATTACGATATGTTGTCACATAAATCTGGCATTGTAACAGCAGTGCAGGACAACATTAATTGGGAGAGTAAGTGCCATGTTTTTGGGATGGCCTCTGGGATTAAAGACGGCTTGTGAAACACTGCGGTATTTGGGGAGTCAGTGGTAAACACAACAAAAGACATTAGCAATCTGATTGAGACAGATGGTGACCCAATTATGTGCCTCTTCCACTGTAGTGGCTTCTTAGAGGATGCAATTCGGCAACATATCCTACCCCCAGCCCCAAATCATAGTTGTAAACCTGGGCCCTGTCAAACACATTATGGCTTCGCCTTGTAGGGTTAATGTAAGGATACACTTGGTGCAGGAAATTTAATGCATTTACAATATAGGTTGTTGAAGTTGAATTGCTTTCTAAAATGACATAGGAACTTTGCATATGTCAAGGTTTGCATGGCTTGCTTTTTCCTCCATGCTTTCATAATAATAATAATAATAATAATAATAATCCTTGCATTTGATATAGCTCTGTTAAGTATAAACATGGCACAGACTGGTTGGGCTGAGTGTCCTTTTTCTATATAAATCTTAGCAACTAGGTGTTGTTAACCTGCAGTAAATAGGAACCAGGTTGTTAAGCGATCGGTGGATCGCTTTCCAGGCCTAATAATCCCTTCAAATTTTTTTTAATTGCTCACTCAATCCACGACTGTTTGTGAGGCACTGCTGTGCACAATTGATTAGAGCATTTTGCCCACAAAATACAGAGTCAATCCACTTTTCAGTATATTCTGTGAAGCGCTTGGAGACATCTCAATGATGTGGTAGCACTCCAAATCCAATGCTAGGATTATTATTATTATTATTATCTTCATGAGTTGGTGAAGGTACCGTATCCCTTGAATCGGTTACAATCTGAGAAGACTCCCTGACCCCTTTTTTCCCCACCCCTCATGAAAAACAAATACTGTAACAGGAAATGTTGTGAATTCCCTGCAGCCCAGGTGTTAGTGAGACAGGACAAATCATCATAACTCATCTTGGATTTCTCTTCTTGTAAATAACCCAATCAGTCTCACACATGAAGCCATTTATTTATCACGCTTTACTGATTAACAGATTCCCCTTTAACTGTCGTAGTCCATTGCATCAATCAAGATCTCATCTCATAATAATAATCCTTGCATTTGACATAGCCCTTTATCACGTTGTTGAGAGGTCTCAAAGCACCGTTGCAGATAATATTGTGAAATGAATTGACTGTACATCTTGTGGGCATAACGCAGCAGCCAATTGCACACAGCGATGGATTGAGTCTCCAGACTATTATATATATTTTTGGAGGGATTATTACTTGCCTATCATTTTGCCCTGTTTGGGAATCGAACTGGGTGTTCTTGCTTGCCAGCGGAGTTCTCCAATCAATACACTACAGGATTCCACATTGATAATAAATTTCAGTTACGGTATATCTAAACTGTGTGTAAAATACATATTGGCTCAATACACTTGAATCATTGGCCTTCACGGGTTACTGTTCACAAGATATGGCGATGCCTGCTAAATATTCTTCAATGCAATAATAAAACAATAATAAATTGGTCACTTCAATTTGTCCCACTGTTTGTGGGACAATGCAGTGCACAATTGGCTACCACATTTTACCCCCAAATATACAGTCAATTCACTTTACAATATATTCTTTGAAGCGCTTTGAGATCTAGAGGACGTGAAAAGTGCTATATCAAATGCAAGGATTATCATTATTATTATTATTAATGCAAATAAATGGAAAATTCAATCAACCCTGAATCACTTTTTTATTCATGTATGCTTGAAATGAGTTTAATCTTCTTGTGAACTTGTGTCTTGCTTTTGCTCCTGGATGTTTAGGGATGCATTTCAAAGATTGTCTCAGGAAGGTCCATAAATCATCATTAATTGATGAATATCGACAGAATGTGCTTTGCACTTACTATAACCCACACAACCTGCTGTGTGCCGTGGCTTTCAGACTGATTTCCTTCGGCTAGTGAATGCTGAGCTGAGATTCCCTGCCTTTGAGGGAGAGGCTTCTCATTGTTGCTTGGTTAACTAGCAAATCTTAACATCGGAACTCTAACCTATGAGATGAAACAAATATCTCGTGGAACATCTGGATAAAATTAATCATTCGCTTTCTGAAACTGTGTGCTATTCAATCTATTCGGACTCTTTCCCCATAATTCAAACACTCCCTCCGTCCTGCCTCCTTTCCGACATGGTAAGGATGCTCCGTCAAATGCAAGGAGTATTATTATAACAATGAATAGTTATTCGATAAAGTGTCTCCCACATCAGGAGGATGTCACAAAGCATCTCACAGGGTTTTATTCCACAGCGATTGTATTTTGCAGGCCTTGTACACTGCAGTGAGCCCACAAAACAGCCGTGATGTCAAATCTGTTAGTTTGTTGTGTTTTTAACAAATCATGTTAAAATACACACCAGATAACCTTTGAAAAAAGTACATGTTGCAGAACTAATGCACTTGAAGGATTCCCTCTCCCACCGGCTGATATTATCACAGCATGTTACCCTCAAGAAACATCCTATACATTCTTTTCGTATAAAGTGGAGTCCTGTAGCTCAGTGGTTAGAGCATGCGCCTTGCAAGCGAGAGACCTGGGTTCAATTCCAGGCAGGGCAAAACCTCAGGCAAGTTTCCTTACTCCAAATGCAGTATTTTGTGGTTTTGTCCTTATTCCAAATGCCTGATGCTAATCCCTCAAAAAAAACCAATAATAAATTGGTCATTTCAATCCGTGACTGTTTGTGGAACACAGCTGTGCATAATTGGCTGCCATATTTTGGTCCCAAAATGTCGTCAATTCACTTACAGTATATTCTGTGAAGCACTTTGAGACGTCTAGAAGACGCAAAAAGCACTAAATCAAATGCAAGGATTATTATTGAAGGGTGAAAGCCATGATTATAGTCTCTGGTTGAGGAAATCCATTTACCCAACACTTAACGGGACGTTTAAGAGCCTACTATATGCTTACTGGTTAAAGAGTTAAAGGGAGCGAGGAGACAGTAATTGATCTGAAGTAGAATTTACAAGCTGGAGGCGTGAGGGCTGGAACGAAATGCATTGTATGGTGTGAGGGGCTTCCTTTCTTGGTTTGCTGGTTGTAAACTTCTGTGTGAAATTATTCTGCAATTACACAGACATAATAATAATAATAAAAATAATTGCACCTTGTGTTTATTATATTGTCAGTACATCTCAAAACGCTTCACTGGATTTTTACATTTGCGTTTGTAAGCAAATCAGGCAGACAATTTGCGAACAGCCAATGTCCCACAAACAGCCATAAAGTGAATGATTAATTTGATCCACAGGAATATTGGCTAGGACACGTGGTAATCCCAGAGATAGATTGTTGGAATGGAATGCGCACTCTCTCCCCGGAGGAACGCATCCCCCTTACCTAATTCCAGAAAGTATTAGTCCACGTCTAGACACACAGTGAATATCAGCAAAAAATATAAATTAACAGAGACCTTTGTGATTTTTATGTGTTTGATTTGCAGCTCTGGAGGCTGGACAGAATGCATTCATGTTAAAAACAATCATTCTTACATTTTACATGGTGTTTTTCACATCGGGAGGATCCCAAAGCGCTTCACAGAATATAATAATAATCCTGGCATTTTGCACCCTAATACTTTGTTGAGAAGTCGCAGAGCACTTCACAAAATACACTGTACCCTGAATTGCCTGTACTTTGTGGGTGAAACGCTGCTGTGAGTCAATTGCTCACAGCAGTGTCCCACATACTGTGAGTTGCAGTGAAAGCAAATCAGCCACCAGTATGCAAACAGCAATGTCCCACACACATTCACAAAATGTATGACCAATTTCATCTGGGTGCATGTCTGCCAAGATAACGGGAGAGAGAAACAGGCAGACGAGGACCTTGGTTTACATTTCATTCAAAGGATAACACAGCAAACCCTCAACACTGCACTGGAGCGACAGCCTGGACTGTTTGAGTCAATATAAGAAATCACTGGAGAGCTTGTTGAACCCATGAACTACAAGTCGCTGATGTCGGGAGAGAAACAGAGGGAAGAAAATTGGAAAAAATATATATACATTTGTTTTTTTTAAATCAATTTCCATGAAAAACAAGTACAGAGAAGTAAAACGCAGCCATTTAAATAATAGTTGGTCTCTGCTTCACATCCAGCTCCGAGATTTATCTGTGGCTGGACTAGATGGAGCTACCCACACAATCAGAATGCAAACTCAGCTCTTCTTGTACGAAGAGAGAAAGGCAAGGGATTCAAGAGCCTGCGATCTTATTAATTGGAAACAGACATTGCCTTACAAGGTTTTCAGCCTCACTACACTCTGTAAATGTATCAGCGCTTTTAGAAAATTGGTTGGTAGTTTTTTTCAGGAACCCTCTGCTGATATCAGAAAATTGAATGTTCTTGGCCCTCTGCTGATCAAACCTGGATAGCACTTTATGCATCAGAACACAGTCAAATGGAATATTTTTGCATCAATAACACTGCTCCAAAAAAAATATTAATTTACATCAAAACTCTGCTTTTCCGCAGTGAAGCAAGTTCCTTTTCAAGGCTCCCGCAGTTATGGGGGGGTGATTAGTGAGCTAGAGGCTATTTGATGTTTGGGATGAGGTCATTGCACTTAAACGTGAGCAGAATCTCATGGAGACAGATTTATGTGTTGATCTGTCCAGTACCCTCATGCCTGGAAGAGGCAATGTAACGAAAACTATAGCATCAATGGAGAAAATAAGATCAATTTGCCTTATTAATACTTTGATAAGAGACATTAAGAAGGCGTTTGTTTGTGCAGCACTGCACAACTGAGAAACTGGATCTAACGCAATGATAAACTAGTATAGAATAATATAATACATAATAATAATAATAGTAATAAGATTTTTTACATTCGTTGCAGTGCATTTTTTACATCTGGTATATTCCCCTTTCATGTTGGGATGACATCTCAAGAGCTTCACAGGATTTACTGTAAAGTGTAGTGACTGTGTGTTTTTGGAGATGAATGTACTCAGGTCAGCCACAGTGAAATGCCACAAGCTACTATAGGAGGTAGCTCGAAGCTCATTCCTCTAACACTGATGATCATCCTCATTGAAAAGTCCTGTAGCTCAGTGGTTAGAGGCACTCACCTAAGCAAGAAAGAGACCCAGATTCGATTCCCGAGCAACACAAATCATTGGGTAAGTTTCCTTACATCACACACCTCTGCTTACCTAGTAGTAAGTAGGAACCCGGTTGTTTGCCAATTATCGGAACGCTTTTCCTATTAAAAAAATTGGGTCATTCAATCCATGATTATTTGTGGGCCAATGCAGTATGCAATTGGCTGCTGTGTTTTGCTCACAGAATACACAGTCAATTCACTTGACAGTATATTCCGTGAAGCGATTTGAGACGTCTCGAAAACTTGATAAGGCGCTATATCAAATGCAAGAATTATTATTATTTATTACATCCAGTAAACGTTTACATGCAGACGCACTTTCCAGTCAACAACAACAACTTCAATTTATATAGCGCCCGCCAAGCGTCTCAGAGCGCTTCACAGTAATGGATCCCGGGACTAAGCCAGGGCAGGGGGAGAAAGGTGACTAAAGGAATGCAAGTCGTATGTTCCAATCAAAAGACTAATGAGATTCACACCTAGACAGAAAGGCCCAGATACTTGATCTATAGGCTAACAAACCCAGTCTAGGGATTAGCCACATTTACACATTATCTTAAAATTATTATAATTATTAAATGCTTCAAAAAATACAGAAGGAATAATAAAGGAACATTCTTTAGGATTCTGGTGCTATTAAGACTATTGGACTGTCACTCCTATCAGCCTGCAATGGCTTTCATTTCGATGTCTGTCCATCTCCATTATGAGTGAAAACCGCACAGTAATACTGCGAGAAAATACATTTAGAAAGAGGGTTTCTGCATGAATTTTTAATGGGAAGGGCTAGAGAAAATGAGGATTAAAGAGGCAGGATGTCAATAGACAATGGCCAGATTTGTGCTCTTCCACAGCCCTCCCTGAAAGTGATTGACCCCAGGCTACTTAGCGTTTGTTTTGGAGGATGACCTTAAGGGTCTATTAATCTCAACGTTGGGATTCAATATTTGTGGCCCAATAAACCAGCATCCTGACACGTCGCTCATCATTCCCGACAAAGCTACTCCCTTAGAAGTCAATACAAATCCTTTGTTGTGTGGTGTATATTTTGCCCAATGCACCAAACACAATCAGGGTTGTGATTTAAGTGGTTCTCAATGTGGATTTATTGGAGCAAGGACTTCTCTCCTGATTGACTCACACGTGTACAAGATCACAGACTTTTGGAGGAAGTATAGTCAACCCATTTGATATCACCCTTTAGTCCTGTAGCTCAGTGGATAGAGCACTCGCCTTACAAGCGAGAGAACTGGGTTCAATTTCAGGCAGGGTGAAACCTTGGGCAAGTTTCCTTACTGCTGATAATAATACCTCCCCTCAAAAATCGATAATAAATTGGTCATTTCAGTCCATGATTGTTTATGGGACACTGCCGTGCATAATTGTATTTGCCCACAAATACACAGTCAATTCACTTTACACTATGTTGCTTTGAAGTGCTTTGAGCCATCTAGAAGATGTAAAAAAGAGCTATATCAAATGTAAGGATTATTATTAATGTTTTTATTCTCCTACAAGCTTCTGACTCAGGGGCGAGAGCAACTGGGCTATGCTGACACCAGGAAAAAGTACAACTGGTTGACAGCTTCTGGTTCCTTAGGCTTCCTCTGAGCTTTTCCAGCTCTGTCTCCTTTCCTTTCCCTCCCCTCTTGCTGGTTGTAAAAAATCATACTATGTTCGTCGAGCGATTTGAGACATCGTTTTACACGAAAGGCGCACAATTCAATTCGAGCTGTTGTTACTGTAGAATGAACACATTTAGCCAGGGTAATAAAACACATGCAGGAAAGGGTAAGATGTCTCCCTGAGAGAAGAGTATCCCAAATATAAACGTAACAGCACCTGATGGGATTGCTTCCTCCCTCAGTTAAGTAGATTAGTCTGGTTCATTTTACCGGAGCAGCAATCAGATTAAATTAACAAACCCATTGCTCTTCAATGCTGATTTACAATACATGGCAAGCAAACCTGAATACAGACCCAAGCTGGCTTTCTGGGGATAATAACTTTTTTTTTATTTAGTCACTCACTCTCCATGACTGTTTGTGGGACATTTTCGTTCACAAAATATACAGTCAATTCACTTTACAGCATATTCTGTGAAATGCTTTGAGATGTCTAAAAGGCATGAAAAGTGCAATATCAAATGCAAGTATTATTTTATTATTATTAATGTTATAGGACTCTATATAATGCATGATTATGTATGCTTAGAGTTGCTACTGACAACTCTAAGCATACATAGAGTACTTAGAATTGCTACTGACGAAACGTACTTGAAAACACCTGAATTTTGGAGTCAGAATTATTACAATCACATTCAAGGGCCAGCTTTCATTTTATCCAGTTCTGACGAAGGGTTGTAGACCCGGAACGTTGACTCTTTTTTCCTTCTCCATGGATGCCGCCTGACCTGCTGAGTTTCCCCAGCAACTTCTGTTTTTGTTTCATTTTATATTGTTTTGCGCGAGGCAAAGAAAATAAAGTGTAATTGAAGCGATGTGAAGAAATCTGTGCAGGCAGCAGAAATGGACTGTACAATGAATGTGTTTTCCCAAAGCACGAGAGATGGGGAGAGCGGCTCAGAAGCATCTTAATGATGTGAAGAGACCTGTTACTAAGAAAATTGCCTGCAGTGAGAAATAGCACTGGGCTGCTGGAGGGAGACAATCTTAGATACAAGCCCGATTTCCTGCTGAGCAGAAGGTTATGGAATATTTTAAAATGGAAACAGGTGATGGAGCCAGCAGCACATCCCTTCACTTTAAGAGTGTGGGCTCGTTTTGTAGTAGTTTTCAGCCAGAGTGTTGTAAGTGATGCATTTATTTTCAAAATACAAGCCTGATTATTAACGATGTATATGGAATTTTCTGTCCTCTTTCCTACGCGCTGTGTTCATTTTGCGGTGCTACGAGGGGAAGAATATTAACCTTGCATTTCATACAACACATCGAGAAGATGTCTTAAAACGCTTCACAGAATATAGTGTTATTTTTCTTTGAGGGATTATTACTGCCCGAAAATATCACAATATTGCATGTTTCATCAGTCGACAACCGCTATTTAATTACCTTTAAAATGATTATTAATGATAACATTTACTGTGTCTTTTGTGGGTGAAACAAGCAGCCAATTGCACACAGCAATGTAGCACAACCAGCCGTGATTGAGTGACTACATTTTGGGGGGGATTGTTACCCCCAGGACTGCGAACCTCTAATCGACTAACAAGTGAGTTCTTACTTTCTGCTCAGTAAACAGAGGTGCGTGGAGTAACAGTCGTGGATTGAAATGACCAATTTTATTATTGTGTGTTTTTTTGGACGGATTATTATTAGGCGTGTGGAGTAAGGAAACTTGCCCAAGGTTTCGCCCTGACCTGCCTGGATTCGAACACAGGTCTCCCCAGCTTGGTCTCCCCAGTTTGCAAGACAAGTGCTCCAACCACTGAGCCACAGGAGCTCACAGCTTATCTTTTTGATTAGAGCCTCGAGATCTTTAATATTCACCCGAACACCTGGACATGACGACAGTTTAAAGCCTTTGCTAAAGAGCTTTGAAACTCACCCTAGCACTGCCTTGGAGTGTCAGCCTGATCTACGTGAATTCCAAGTGCCCAACACGGGGGCTTGAACCCTCAACCTTCTGCCTTGGAGGAAGGAGAGAGTACTGCTGACTGAGCGCAGCTGATAGCTAAAGTGTAGTGACTGTGTCCATAGGTGGACCAATAGTAATAATAATAACACCAGTAATAATGTAGCTAATCTGCACCAGCGTGATGTCTGTAGCCATCAGTGAGATGTCTGTAGCCATCAATCGATCTATTTATTTATCGATGTTTTGGTGGGCAGAGGGAAGGCGGGGAGTATATAGTCCGGCTGTCAGGAGTCAGAGGTCAGAATCACAAATAGAGAAAATGCTTGGCTCCATCGATTGTTCCTCATGGGAAAATCATTGCCGATTGTTCGACACAGAGTACAAACCTCCCACACTGCTTTATGCTTTGCCCATGTTAACCACAAGATGGATTGGCTTTTGCCCGAATGATTGATTGGCTAACATTCATGACAATAACATTAATAATAATAATAATGATAATGATACTGGTTCTTGCATTTGCCCACTGAACATATAGACGCTCCACTTTAAGTGCCTCCTGTGAAGCGTTTGAGACTTCTCTAAAACTTACTGTATACAATAACAAACCTTGCATTTGATATAGCGTCTTATCACCTCATTGAGACATGTCAAAGATCTTCATGGAATACACTGTGAAGTGAGTTGACTGAATATTTTGTGGGAGAAAAACAGAGGCCAATCGCGCACAGCTGTATCAAATGTAAGGATTATTAAAGATTATTATTATTATCATTGAGATGTCTCAAAGCCCTTCACAGTATATACAGGCTGTGTACATTCTGTGGGCGAATGCAGCAGCCAATTTCCACTTAGCAATGCCCCAGAAACACTGATAAATCCCAGTGTAGAATCTCATTCAATTTACCTTTGCATACATACATTTACATAGACTACAGCATAGAAACGTCTCAAGCAGTATATATGCCAGCTTTTATACTTCATCCATCCATTCCTCACTTCCTATCTCAACTGAATGTCACCATAGGACCAAAAGAAAAGTGCACCATTTTTCTAAAGTACTAATTCATGGACAACACAGTAATTAAGCCACAATAATAGCTCCTTCAAGAGGCAATCCCTGATGTTAATCAATCAGCAGCACTATGGATTCCTGAAGCATATTGGTTACAGTACTTGCCTCACAAGCAAGAGAACCTGGGTTTGGTTCTTGGGTAGGGCGAAATACAAGTTTCCATATTGCACACAACTCTGATTACCTAGCAATAAGTAGGAACCTGGTTAGTCCAATGAACCACTTTTCTGAGTATAACAAATTGGTCACTTAATCCTTGACTGTTTGTGGGACCCTGCCTTGTGCAATTGGCTGCGTTTCGTCCACAAACATAAACAGTCAAATTGAGATGTTTCGAAGATTTGTTGAGGCGCTGTGTCAAACGCAAGGATTATTATTATAGTATTATTATTTCGCTCCCTCCGGTCGTATTGAAAGCGAGATACACAATTAGTGTTTTCCGAGGGAAATAATTCAAACGAAAACATGTCATAAAAATTTTAATATTATGAAGATCTAAATGATGTCTTGATATTTGTTTGTTTTTCTCTCTCCCCCCCCTCCCTTCCCCAACCCCAGAGATCCAGCCAGCGAGCACTCGCAGTGTTCCTATAGATAAATAACACAGTTCAGAAACAACATGTTTAATGAGGTGCATTAGGCCAAATAATTAATTTTGAGCAGCACAAGGTGTATAAATCACAAGAATGTCACGCATTGCACTTGAATAATTTATACATCTCATCCCCAATTGTAAATATTAGCTGGAAATGGGACTAGGACGAGCTCTGGGGTCTGGTGGCATCAATCACTCTGAAAATGCTCTGAGCTGAGTTTAATGGCTTGTAGCCAGGGTAATGGACAAAAACTGCTTTGTCGTATCTATCCACTTCGGCACGCAGGTGAAGATATTTCATCTGTTGAGAGAAAGGTGCACGGTGCGTTAGGAAACGGCTCAAAGTATAGAGACCATGTGTTGGTTACCCATTAATTACTACCCATGTATTGTTCTCTTGTCACAATGCAAGTCATGGATGTTGTCACCATCTCAGTGTTTTTCACTCTCTTCCTCTCAGTCTGTCTCTCTTTCTCTTTCTCTCTCTCAGTTTCGCTTAGATGGACGTGCTTCACAGAATATTCTGTAAAGTGAATCGACTGTATCCTTTGTGGGTGGAAAGCAATGTGTCTGAATGGAACCTCAGGATTTAAGATGGAATGTTCTTGCAGGCTAAGGCTAAGTGGGATTTTCAGGCCATTTTTATCAGAGACCAGGATTAATTATTACTGCAATAATGGAGAGGTACAGGTTTAATACTAGCGGTTTAAAATAAAGTTTATATAAATATTTAATATTTTAAATATTTCCTGATAAATATTTATGTTTAATAGCCGCTTTTCTCCCACAGAATATACAATCAATCCACTTTACAACATATTCTGTGAAGCGCTTCAAGACGTCTGGTCGAAGTGATAAGGCACTGTATCAAATGCAAGGATTCTTCTTCTTCTTAATATTATTATCATCATAATAGGAGCGAGCTGCAAGAGGAGGAAATCATAGCTGAATAAACAGCAAGTCACAGGAACCGTTCCAGCCCATCTCAATTTGAGACATGATTTTGTGTGCAGAGAGCAGAGCCGCAAAATAGATTGGTGAGCTCTGCTTATTCTCAGGCAGCACATATAACAATGTATTTCTAGTTAACTTTAGCATTCCGCTCGACTGCTTACTGGAAAGGGCACCAACACGTACACACTGACCTGGAAGGACAGTGTATAAGTGATGCAAAGCCGCTGTGCTTTTCATTCTGTCAAGACGAGCCATGGACTGGAGAGCTGTTGTTTCAACACCATTTGAGAAAGACAGATCTCTTCAAGTTGAAGATAATAATTTGGTCACTCAATCCACGACTGTTTATGGGTCACTGCTGTGCACTATTGTCTACCGTGTTTGGCCCATAAAATATACAGTCAATAATTCACTTACATTCTGTGAAGCTCTTTGAGGCATCACAAGGCATGATAAGCACAAAATCAAATGCAAAGATTATTATCGACATTATTATACTGTGAGATCCCTCTGGCTCACAAGGCAGTGGACGTCTTAATTAATGGCTCATTCATGGCAGAGGTGACATGAGAACCTAGGAATAGAAGTAGGCTATTCAGTCACTCGAGCCATTCTGTTACCTGATCTGTACCTCAACTCGCAATATCCTGACCTAACAATAATCTATTCACCTCAGTCTTGAAAATTCCAGATTTCCATGAGCCTTTACGTGATAAACTGTTTTGTGATTTCACTCCTAAATGGCCCAGCTTTAATTCAAAGATTGTTCTAGATTCTCCCACCGAAGGAAATTGTTTCTCTGTAGCTATTGGAAGATTGGAATTGAATAAGAAACTTGTGCTATATTGTAAATTGACTGGCACTTATTGTGCCTGGATGCAGACCCATCACAGCATTCGGTAAATCAAGATTAAATGCTGCAGAAGGAGAAATTAGTTCTTCAAATGGATTGAAATCCATTGCTTTGGACACAAGTCAAGGACTGTGGAGTGAGTTGTATGAATGGCTAATTCCCAATGTTAAAGAATATCATTGCTAAGTGAACACTGAGTCTTATACTTTGCCCCCTTTACCACAATGGGGGATATTTACACAGTATTAACTGATGTATCTGGAAATCTATTCCACATATCCATAACTTCAAGGGGGTGGGGGACAATTAATCCTCTAAACTAAAGTCTTACTTGAGACTCGTATTTTGCACTTGTATCTTCTTGCTCTGTGCCATCAATCCAGGTAAAACACTCTACTTGTATCTTCATTGTACAGTATGTGCGGTATGTGAACTCTCTCTGAAGAGGATAGTAAGGAGATGAGAATAATAATCCTTGCATTCGATATAGTGCTTATAATGTCTTCGAGACGTCTCAAAGAGTTTCACAGAACAAACTGTAAAATGAATTGACTGTATGTTTTGTGACGAAATGCACACCACACTGTCCCACAAACAGTCGAGAATTAAAGGAACCAATTTTTTTTTGAAGGAATTATTACCCCTGGAAAAGCAATCCACCAATCAACTAACAACCAGTTTCTTACTTACTGCTAGGTACACAGAGGCATGTAGAGTAAGGAAACTTGCCTAAAGTTTTGCCTTGTTGGGAATTGAACCCAGGTCTCTTGCTTGTGAGGTGAGTGCTTTAACCATTGAGCTGCAGACCTCAACACAATGCAAGTCAGAAATGTTACGATGGCGTGTGAGTAATTTAACGTTGTATAATGTCATTTGAAGGCAAACATTATGTTCAGGAAAAACAAGGTGATTGAGAATGGTTGAGATTTAATGTGTAAGCTTATCTGGTCCCCCTATGTGGATGGCGAGGCTCATGTATCTCTGGGGAGGGGTGAAAGTAGCCACTAAGGAGAGAAGGGTGGAAGATACTCAGTTTATGGTGGAATTAGGAAACCAATTAACTAAATGTTATGTGTGCAATAGCTGTAGAAAGGAAAGCCCTTGCTTCCACCTATGTTATATGCTAGATTAGCAGCCTGCAGAACAGCCTGAGGTACAAACATAGTTGCACCCTCTCAACTCATCCTGTCGATCCTTCTATCTATATATAACTCATGTTGTACAGGCAGTAGATGAATGCATACCTTTACCAGATATAATGATGTGTAAAGCTGGAAAGGGTGGAATGTTTGCTCTGATCTCATTAGATATGATCACGAATGGTTGGAGTTCTACTTGATTTGGTTGACTTCAGCCTGGTTTAGTGTTGGTAGATGTAAAGCGGAAACCGCTGGACCAGTTTAGGGTTGTTAATGTGTCCCAGTTCGTAGCACTCTTGCCTAACGGACAGAAGATTGGGGAGTTCAGGTCTCTTGTCTCTCTTGTTCAAGAACTCCTAGCCTAGTTGCTAATTCAGCACTTGAAACTATTCCAGCTTCCTGCTGATGGCAAACTAGCCAGCCTGGCTTGTCGGCAAGAGTTGGACAATCAGACCGGTCACGAGGATCAAGGATTCTTCTGACTCGGCCACTGTTAACTCTCTCTAGGCTCTCATTCTAACTGGTAGAGCAGTCCTAGCTGGACAAGCAGCGGGATGCTTGACAAGCAGCGGGATGCTTGACTCAGACAATTCTCTTAATGGTGAGCTGTATATAGTCAGGGGACATTTTAAAGTTAAAGGCAAAGCAATGATTTCTATAAGCGTCATTCATGTCATGAGCATGTTCAAAGTTAAAAGATAGAAAAAAACAAAAATACTCCTTGGATTTGTTATAGCACCAAGCGGTCTGTCAATGTGCAGGATTTCACCCATAAAATTTACAGTTAATTAACTTTGCAGTATATTTGTAGACAGTATATTCTATATCCCTCCGTGGCCTCGCTCCCCTCTACCTCTGCAACCTCATAATCCATTAACAACTGGCCTGCTCAGCGGGCCCCGGCCTGCTTCACATTCCCCCACTTTGCCAGCCCCACCATTGGCGGGCAAGCCTTCAGCCACCCTGCCCCCACCCTCTGGAACTCCATCCCACAGTCCCTCCGTCTCACCCCATTCCTTGCCTCCTTCAAGACCCACCTCAAGGCCCTCATCTTTGACTGTGCTTTTGATGCACCTCCCTCCTTCCCCCACTGCCCTCTCTGATCCCAAACCCTAGCTCAGGTACGAAATACTGTCTGTCCAGCGCGTTGGATAACATCTCATCCAAAGAACGGCAGCTCCAATATTGCAGCACTCCCCCAGCGCTCTATTGGAATGTCAGCATAGATTATGCTAGTTCAGAGTCCCAGTATGGGACATGAACCCACAACATTCTTGACTCAGAGGCAGGAGTGCTACCAACTGAGCTAGGCTGATACCTTAAGGGGCTCATAAAGAAGGCAATATAGAGGAGGAGAGAGCGAGAGAGAGAAGGAAGAGAGACAGATTTTCCACTCCTTATGTCCTGACATTAAAATTTGTATCCACACTTGCAATACTATGTAAAATTAATTCAGTTTCAAAATAAACGATGGGAAACACTGGAGTTAAATTAGCTGATTAGCCAGTTTAAAATGAACAATCTCATAATAATGAGTTACTTCAGCGCTGCAAAATATGCAAAATAGCCTTGAACGAAAAACAAAATGTAAATATTTGCAAAATAATGGGATCTGATGTTTGTAATGAATGTTCACAGTCAGATTGTCGTATAATATATATTTGTTGTGTGTATATATATATTAAAAAATTCTCTTTTTATTTGCACATTAACTGTAAGATTGAACATTAAGATCAAAATACATTTAAAAGCTTTCAATTTATTCACTTGGCGAGAATCACCGTCAAACCAGCCATCAGTCATCCCCGTTAGGAATATTAATTGTTATAAGGTCGCAACATTTAGAGTTAATTAATTGATTTTTTAAAAAATGCTGTTTTTTGTTTCTCAAAGTTCTTTGGAGACTGGATTCTCATCTGCATAATAAGGGCCAGTAGGGGTTTAATTGCTGAAATGAGCAAAAAGCATCGAAGAACATACTGCACAATTGGGTATAATTTTATTATTAGATTTCAAGATTAAAATACAAAGGGTACGTTTTAATCAATTAGAATCATAGAAACTTAGAGCACAGAAGGAGGCCATTCAGCCCATCATGCCTGTGCTGGCTCTTTGAAAGAGCTATCCAATTAGCCCTCACTCCACTGCTTACTTTCCCCATAGCCTTGCAAATTCTTTCTTTCCAAGTACTGTACCGGATCTATTCGATTCGCTTCAGAAGGTTATTACTGAATCTGTTTCCACCACACTTCCAAGCGGCACATTCCAAATTGTAATGTAACTCACTGCATAAGACAAATTCTCCTCCTCTCCCACCCTGGTTCTTTTGCTAATGATCTTAAATCCACGTCCTCAGGTTACCGACCCACCTACCCGCTAGTGGAAACAGTTTCTCCTGATGTACTCTTTCAAAACCCCTCATAATTTTCACAATTCTATTAAGTTTCCCCTTAACCTCCCTTGCTAATTAGTAGAACAACTATTGGTGAACATGTGGCAAAAATCCTGAAGGGTACCAGATACCTTGGTTGGTAATAGTGAAAAGTGTGACATCTCGTCACAGATTCCATGTGTTGTAGACAACTCACCAACCAGTGGAAATAATTTCTCCCTTTTACATTATGGTACCTCTCTATTCCTTCTCTAAAACGTGTCGGCCGGGCTCAGTTAATAATAATAATTATCCTTGTATTTGATATAATGCCTTATCACGTTGTTGGTATGTCTCAATTATATGCAATATGTTCACAGAATATATTACAAAGTGGATTGATTGTACCGTATATTTTATGGTTGAAACTCTAGTTGGTAGTACTCTGCGTCAGAAGATTTTGGGTTCATCCCCGACATTGATTACTCAATCCACTACTGTTAGTGGGACACTGCTGTGCACAATTTGTGCGTTTCGCCCAAAATATACAGTCACTAACTTTACAATATATTCTGTGAAGCACTTTGGGATGTCTAGAAGACACGGAAAGTGCTAAATCAAATGCAAATGCAAGGATTATTATTAAGTCCTTCAAGGCCAGTTTCAAGACTCTCCTCTTCGACCGTGCCTTTTGCTGCCCTCCCAACTCTCTCTCTCCCCTCCTAACTCTCTCCCGCCCCTCCCCCACCTACCCTGCCCCTCTCCTTTGCTTGGATCCCGACCTGACTGTTCAGCGCCTTGGGACGTCCTTCTGACTGAACAGCGCTGTATAAATGTAATATTGTTGTTGTATTTTATTATATAATAATAATATTGTTATTATTATTGTGACTTTGAAGTCCAGGCTGACATTCGAATATGGTGCTGGGGGGAGCGCTACATTCTTGGAGCTGCCGTCCTTTGGTTGAGGCATTAAAGTCTCTGTTTGTCCAGGTGGCCGTTTCCAATCTCTTCTCTCCCCTCACCTTGCTGAGCGCTGAACTTCAGCCCAAACTAATCAAATTTTGGAACATCTCCAATCAGCTGCCACACACAACCACCAACACTGGTGGTTGGTAGTATAATGAGAATTACAATACAAACGCTGCCTCTATTTGCTTTCCCTCAGGAACATTCACCCGCATGAAGGCATACGAAGAAATTAATTATAAAACAATCGCGAAAGGTTAGTACATTATTCAACACATTTTCGTACTCATCAAGGTGAGAGATGAGAGGATGGGAAAGCGAACTTGTTTCTTCTCTGGTCGTAAGATGTTGGCGTTAAACATCTTGTATGTTTCCGCCTGGCCATCGGATCTTATAGATCTCAACAATGCCTAGCAGTATAGAGATTCCTCTGCTCTGTCCAAAAAATACATGGACCTTAAATCCTTTTAACAAATGTGATTGCTAATGTGATCTTTTCGCCCTCGTCCACCTCCATGACACTCCACCTCCCTGGTTGGAGTGCATTGACTATGGCCAAACATAGCAGCCAGTTTGCACACAACAACAGTGTCCCACAAATAGCTATGAAGTGAATGACCCATTTTACTCGGGAGATTCTTTGCCAGAAGCAATGCTACCTGGCATGGAGGGTGCTAGATATAAATGCAAGTTGTTACTGATGTTGTTGTTGTAATCCAGCAGGATTGTTGACATCCACCTGAACGAGTAAACAAGACCTTGGCTTAACATCTCATTCCGAAGCACCTCTGACAATACAATGTTCTAACCCCCCCAGCCCCCACCCTCTTTGGACATGAGCTGCCCGTGTTATATAAGTACATGTTGTTGTTATTGTTGTGGTGGAACATTACTTGTGGCCAACTCGCAAATTGCCAATTAGAAGAAATTCCATTTTCCATCCAATTATCGTGTGGCATCCTTCGTTTCTCCAATTAATTAGGTGTTTCAGTGTGACCGGCTGGTAAGCACTGAAGTAAGCGGATTTGCGAAGCTGACGCAGGTAGTTTAATTATTGACGTCAAGGCCAGAGCCACCTTGTCTGTGTAATTACTTGTGCGTATTTACATAGAACCAGCTACGCTGTGGAACAATGAGAGAGCTATTCGCACTGTCACACAAGCACTTCACTTCAGTGAAACACAAACGAGTGACCTCGACTGCAACAGAGTCACGTGTTTCAATAATCCTTGCATTCGATATTATGCCTGGTCATGATTTCGAGAAGTCTCAAAGTGCTTCAAAAGAATGAATATACTGTGAAGTGAATTGGTTGTACGTTTTGTGCATGAAACACAGCAGCGAATTGAGCGCAACACTGCCCTACAAACAATTATGGATTGATCGATCAAATTATTATTTTTATTTATTTTCCAGGGAGCTTTACCCCTGGAAAAGCAATCCGCCAATCGCCACTGGGTTCCTATTTATTACTCAATCAAAATTTTTACGCAGTGAGTTGGTAAGATCTGGAATGCACTGCCTGAAATGCACAGCAGATTCAATGATTACTTTCAGAGGGAATTGGATAGATACTTAAAAAGGAAAATTTTGCAAGTTCTATAGGGAAAGAGAAGGGGAGTGGGACTAATTGGATAGCTCTTACAAAAAGCCAGCACAGCTATTATGATGGGCCAAATGGCCTCCTTCTGTGCTGAATATTCTTTGATTCTATCAAACTGGGAAGCAGTTTGAGACACCCTCCTCAAATGCAATGATTATTGCGATTATTATTATTATCCTTTAACCAGCAGAATCACAGAGTGTGGATGGGATTTGTCACCCAGAGACAGAAACCCGCGCAGACTAACACAGGCTGAAATCCATCGACCAAAACCATTTGTAAATCTGCTGAGAGCTGGAGTACATATATCCACTCTCATTCCTAACCTGATGTCCCTACAGATTTGACAACATTAAACGGGAGCTGCTTTTGGCTGTTCACATCAATTAATGCTTACATGCACAAAATTACCACCTTGCTTCCCTACTGGCTTACGTAACTACATTCCTCCTGTGCTCAAGTATTCTAACAGAGTAGTGAGCAAATTAAATTTACATTGATAAATAACCTGATACCAAACAAGTTACCCATCAAAACATTATTAAACTCCAGATGTCCTGGACTTGCTGGTAAATAAGACCATTTTGTCTTACAATACAATGGTTGTTGGGAACATTTGATTCTGTGTTTAAAAAGTCTTAACTTGGAAGTCAGTTTTCCTGGCATTCACATTTGATATAGAATTTCATCACATCTTTGAAACGTCTCCAAACGATTCGGAGGAATATTTTGCAAAGTGGATTAACTGTGTGTTTCGTTAGGCAAATTGCGATAGCCAATTTGCCCCTCACAAACATGTGTGTCCCACAAACAGTCATGGATTGAGTGACTACATTTTTTGAAGGGATTATTAGCCCTGGAGAATGATCCACCAATCGACTAACAACCTCGGGTTCACACTTACTGCGAGGTAAACAGAGGCGTGCGGAGAAAGGAAAAACTCTGCCTACGGTTTGAACCTCGCTTGCGAGATGAGTGCTCTACCAACTATGCTACAGGAATCCACATTGTAGACTAGTTCAAATCTTAATCCATGCTGAGTGTGCTGGGAGCCAGGACTACATTGGGTGGCAAAATCGGATACGTGCTTCACAGAGTCAGGGAGGGAGAAGCTAGCCAGGGTGCCTGCTCCATGTCCCTCTACAGGTAATGGGTGAGAGGAGATTGATGCAGAGGACACCAGAGAAAGGAAACTTGTATTGCATCAGTATGGGCTGGGCTAGGCTTGGACTCAAAATGTCAGAGGTTGAAGAACAACGTTCTAACCCGCTGCACCACTTAGTTGAAGCTTTGTGTTGTAATTACATAAAATGTCAAGTGCTCCACAAAGCATGTGATTACTCATTGTACAGACTGAGTGCATCTTCGAGTGCGAGTGCAATATACACAAACACAAGGACAATTAGAGACTCCGTAGGGCAGAAGTGGGCGCTCAATATGACCTTTTTATTTCATGGGCGTCGAATAACTGTCTGAGCGTTAATGTAAAAACATCAGAGCCACAAAGATCTCACTTTAAGCAGCCTTAAAGGACCGACTCTCATTTTTTTTTTAACGAAGTTTGTTTCAAGTGCCTTACAATAAAAATAATAATCATGGTGATAATAATTCTTGCATTTGATAATGAGCCTCATCGCTTTATCAAAACAGCTCAAAATGACGTAACCACGTATCAGATATAAAACACAAAATACTACAGATGCCGGAGATCTGAAATAAAATCTGAAGTTGCCGGGTTAAGCAGTTATCAAGCTGGCTAACACGGTAGCACTCTCCAGGCCCCCACGTCGGGACTTTGATCTCACTTTTGTTAGGCTGACACTCCAGTGCAGTGAAGGGGTGTCCTTCGGGTGATACATTAAACCAAGGTCCCCCCAGCCTGCTCGGGTTGATGCTAAAGTTCTCACGTCGGTAATTGAATAAATAAGGGAGTTTCTCCCAGCGTCGTTGTCAACAATACCCCCAGATAAAATCGATTGCTGGCTTCACGGTGGCTTGTGGAACATTGCTGTGCACACATAGATTCTGCGTTCGCCCACAATGTACAGTTGGCACACTTTACAGTATGCCTTGCGATGATGTTGAGATGTTGTTCCAACATGAAAGGAGCCATAGCGAATGGCAAGATAGATGGCTTTTCATATCGAGAGCACATTTCACAATGCCTCACAGCAAAGTGTGGCTGGCAATTATAACAACAACAACAACTTGGATATATACAGCGCCCTCCAAGCCCCTTGCAAGCAAACATGGCAGCCAATTTGCACACTGTGTTGTCCTCACACAAACAGCCATAAGGCGAACGTGTAATTTCACCTGAGGGATTTGTTGGTTGTGACTCCGGTTGGGGAGAAATTTTGCTTCCCTTTTTGAATGGTGTGGCATTTAACATTCACCCGAACTGCCGGATTCATTATAGCAGCAACAGCAATAAAGGAATCACACTGCTCGAAAATGGTGCCTTTCCAGAGATTTTATATATTGCATGAAAGGTCCAATTATGGTTTAAGCAGCTGGATTCATTTTGAATTTCTATGCCTCTATGCCTCTACTCTATGCCTTTAGTTTTGGATATTGAGCTCACAGCATGCAGAAATGACTCTAATCAATATTATATATAATCATAATTCTTGCATTTGATATTGTGCCTTAAAGTGAATTGACTGTATATTTTGTGGGCATACTGCGGAAGCCTTGTCCCATAAACGGTCGTGGATTAAATTTTTTAAAGGGATATTTACCCCCCCGAGAAAGTGATCCACCAACTGGCTTACTGTTAATGCTAAAAAGAAATGCATGGAGTAAGAAAACTTGCCTAAGGTTTCGCCCTGCATGCGAATCAAACCTGAGTCCTCTCGCTTCCAAGGCGAGTGCTCGAACCACTACCCTACAAGACTGCACGTGACTATATTAAGAGACCCAATGTCTTTTTCTGTGGGTTGTTCAAACATCTGTCATCTGGTTTCAGTCGCCAAACTCTGAACAAGGCAACAACTATGAACACAACAGTCAACAGCACTAGGATAACAAGACAATTATCCAGATGTCCCTTTGACGGGTGCCAGAGCACGCAGGCAGCTTATGAGCTTCAAGTTTACCACAATGTTCAATTTACAATTCGATGTAAAACATTTTTTAAATTTTTATCCGCAGACATAGAGATTTCGTCGTTTGGCAAATCAAAACGGCAGTGGCCTCCATTTATACGAACTGAGGCCTCAAATTCTACCTGATCATTAACCGCAAGATCATTTTGCTTGTAAAATTAAAGAATTGGGATAGTTTTTGCCTATCAAAATGCACAGTCACTGCACCTTATAGCGTATCTGGTGCAGCGTGTTGAGGCACAAAACGGCGCTGTACATCTCCAGGTGCATCATGAAGCTCACAGACAAGGGAGTTTGTCCCTTTGTCCTGGCCAACAAGCCTCCAACTAAAATTAGTCATTCGCTTCATGGCTGTTTGTGAGACATTGGCCGGTGTGCACAGTCAACCTATGCTGTACCTTACGTAATCTCTCTCACCACCAATCTTCGCATTGCTGCGAATACAGCTGAGATCAGATAACTCGGCTCAGGCTGGCTATTGATTCCCATACGACAAACCATTTACCCAACGGTGCTGCAGCCTTTTATGCTATTGATTCTGCATAATCTCCTGTTACTGCATTCTGTAGCCACAGTGAAAGATGTTGATGGGATAATTTTACAACCTTAGAGTCTCTAATGCATAGATTAATGGCTCAGAAACACTTGCCTTCCTGCCAAATTACGACTTGCATAGGGTGATTGAAGCCTGGATAGAGGATTGATTCCTCACAAATGGGCATTTCAACTGGCTGTTTTATGGACAGCAGAATTTGAAGCCATCACACAATTTCAGTCAAAAAAACGGCAGTAACAAACAATAAAGCTCGCGTTTGATATAGTGCCTTTCACACCAGGACGATGTCTGGAAGCGCTGCACGGGATCTTTACTGCAAAGTGTTTTGTAGGCACACACGCCCGGGCCAGCCAATCTGCAAATAACAATGACCCACAATCAACCATGAAGTGAATGACCAATTTTAACTGGAGGATTGTCAGCCGGAACACAGGGAGGAAACTGTTCTCTGTGAGCTCAATATTCATGTCAATGAGAAGCCGGCTGTGTGAGGCAGGTGTGAGGCAGTCCTAATGATGGTAGAGGGAGTGTCTCAGTGCAGAAAGTTAATTGAAGCCCTCTTGGTTATTGTAGCTGTTCTGCTTCCAAGGTAATTAGCAATTGTAGTTATTGCTAAGTGCGTAAATGCATTCTTGAACGTCTAAATATATTCTTTGGGATACAATTAGTTCTGAATCTCAGTGGGCAGCTTCAATCACTTTTGTTGGGTCTCTCTTCTATTGCATGTATCAGCTACAAAATCTCCCATCACTTGAGACTTGTTAATTTTAGGCTGGCGTCTTCTAGCAATGCGTTTGTATCAAGCAACAACTTCCAGCCGAATAGCACTTTATGAGAAGGACAATATCTCTAAGCAGTTTGCAAGCTCTTGCACATGATGATAGCTAGGGAGTGGAAGAGAAAGATGGTTGAAGGTGTCGTTTTCCTCTTTCCCTCCCTCCCTCCCTTCCCGTTCCCCCAGAGGATTGAGTTCAAGATCCCTGTCCTCACCTTTAAAACCCTCCACAATTTTGCTCCCCCATACCTATTAAAACCAACCTTTAAAAATTCATTAAAAAAAACATTTTTAGAAATTGATAATAAAATGAATAAAATAAATAAATCTCCCCTGCTTTGCTTATTGCTCTCCTTCGCATTTATTTATAGACGTATCAATATTTTATTTATTTATTATATTTAGTTTGGTTTATACGTTGTTGTTGCTGCTGTTATTGGACAAAAAATTGCTTTGTCCATGTTAAAATGCAGGTTTGAACATGTAAATTGTAAAAACACAATTGCGTAGAAGAATTCCAACCATTATTGGGCTCAATAACACCTCAAATTATACAGGTAGTTGATGCAAAAGTATTTTAATCTACAGAAGAAAATCTAGGCAGGAAAAAAATTAGAAGCATGTAATGAGATCAGTTTCACTTATTATTTCATTCATTTTATTATGAATTCCTAAAAATAATATTTTAATAAATCTATGAAAGTTGGTGAAGTTTTAATAAATTCCAGAGGTGGGAAGGAGCAAGACCATGGATGGATGGAGGGATGGAGGGATGAAGGGATGGAGGGAGGGAGGAAAAGAGGAAAACAACACCTTCGACCATCTTTCTCTTCCACTCCCTGCCTCCCATCATGTTCAGGAGCCTGCAAAATACTTAGAGACGTTGTCCTTCACGTTAAGTGCTGTTTGGGTGGAAGTTGTTGCTTTTGATTTTGTTTGGTTAGCCGGATATCTGACACATGCGACAAATCATCACGATGCTTAAGAGTACCTGCAGCTCTTTGGTTAGAGCACTCGCCTCACAGGCAAGGGGCATGGTTCGATTCTCGGCAGGATGATGTCTTAGGTAACTTTCCTCACTCTACACGCCAGATAATGATTCCCCCCAATAAATAAATTGGTCACTTCAATCCACAGCTGTTCGTGGGACACTTCTTGGCGCCATTGGTGCCACGTATTGCACACAAATATACTGTCAATATACGCTTGACAGTACATTTGTGATGCACTTTGCGACATCTTGAAGATGTGAAAAGCGCTATATCAAATGCAAGGATTATCATCATTATTATTATTATTATTATCTATAAGTGCATCCAACCCAAGATGAGAGTTCCCACCTGCATGTCTGGATAAGACTCTTGAATCTCAAAAGGTCCCAGCCTGATGCTCTGGGTTTGCACTCTTGCCTCTGAGGCAGAAGGTTGCAGTCTCAAACCCCTCTTTGGGACCTTGAACTCACAATCCGTCTGACAGTCCCATTGCAGGAAAAGAACAGCAACTTGCGTCTATATAACACACTTCACACGGGATACAACAATTATAGAGCATCTTTCACGTTCCAAGGCACTGGGATAGTGTTTAGGAGGACTTTAGTCCTATCAGCCTGTTCAGGTGGACATCAAAGAATCCCATGGGTCTGTGGGAAAAGAGAAGGGACTTGCTACCTCCCGGCTTCCTTGGCCAACAATCCGTCAAATAAAATTAATCATTCGCTTCATGGCTGTTCACGTGTGACATTGGTGTGCGCAGCTCGCTTGCTGTTCACCCACAAAATGCAAAGTCATTCCAATCGACGGTATATTTTGCGAAGCGCTTTGAGACATTCTCACGCACATGAACAAGGCACGACAAAGCACCAATTTTCGCCTACAAAACACACAATCAATCCACCTCTCGCCTGGAGAGGTCTCAGCAAAATGATAAGGCAGGCGCAATGTCAAATGCAAGGATTATTATTATTATTAATGATACCAAATGCAAGGATTATCATTTTTATCAAGACAAAAGTTTTTCATTAAAATCTGCTGTCAGGAAAATCTGCATGCGATGATGTATCGCACTGCAGCACCCATGACTTAATCTAAATATAGAGGGGCAAATGCAAAGGATGAACCTCTCTGTCTCATTCAGTCACAAACATCTTGGATCAGGGAAGAAAAAAATTGTCCTGTGGTATGTATTATTTTTCCTTTTTTTTATTAAATTTTATATTATTGCTCAACTGGAAATGGAAAAAATAGCAAGCTTTCATAAAACAGTTTGCACTGAGTCAGCGAGAGAGTTCATTAGCCCTTGGGACCTTGGAGAGGTTCAACAGTAGACAATCAGTTTCACTCACGCTCACAAAGCGCAGCACCAACAATATTAAAAAAAAATCTCCATGCATTGATACAGCACCTTTCTCCTTGGGACAAAATCTCAAATTGCTTAATGGGATTCACGGCAAAGTGCAGGTGGTATTCTGTATAGTTCAGGTGATCAGAGCAGCTAATTTGTGCACATCCAATACCCCACAAAACGGCCATGAAGTGAATTTTTGCCTGACGTAACGCCTTTGTGTTAATAATAATCCTGTAAAGTGAATTGTCTGTATATATTGTGGGTGAAACGTGGCAGGGATATTGCGCACTGCAGTGTCCCACAAACAATTATGGATTAAATGACTAAATTATTCTTTTTATGCATAAGTTGAATGTGCATGCTTATATGAAAAATGCTAATAATGATGAAGGAGGCAATGACTTAAAGATTTTGTCAGAGAGGATTGTTGTAGAGAAAATTGCGAGAGCAATTATTTTGAGGATCGCAAGGTCTGCAATTGTGACGATTAGTATTAGTGAAGATATTAAAACAAAAGGCTAATTCCTTGCATTTAACATAACTCCTTACTGCATTGTCCTCCTAACATGAAAGGCGCTATACAAGTGTAATTTTATTGTTGTTGTTGTTCGGATAGCTCAAAGCTCTTCAAGGAATATATACTGTGAAGTGTATTGACTGCACATTTTGTGGGTGAAATAGGTAAGAGCTAGCGAGGATTCCTGCATTTTGTGGAAAGGCGATAAGCAACTCGGTTGAACGTCCCAGAGATTTAGTCAGAGTGTAAACAGTCTGAGTTGAGTGCCAACTCCGCGGCTATTTGTGGGGTATTGCTGTGCACAATCAGGCACCACATCCACCCACAAATATACAGCCGCTCCACTTCACTCATCTTACCACTCAATGCATGATATGGAAGAACAGTCTTCAAAGAACGCAGCAACATCTTGGCAAAGCACATCTGAGCATCAAGACAATAAATACCAGTCCTCACAAGACCCATAGTGTTGGACGAAATAGCAGTTTGCCTCAAGCTATTTTCTGATTTGAACATGTTTGTAAGCATTAATTCATTCAGCTCAGTAGCTTTGGAGAGAGAACGAGAGCTGATGTGTGCGAAAGCAGCCGATTCTTTTGCAGGAAATTTCCCTTGACTTTGGATCCTCAAGACTGTACCTGGATAACAGTAGAAGCCTTGGTGCAATCAATCACAAGGCAGTCATTTCATCTCGTCATTCAAGTGATGCCAAGTTTTGTGAAAGTGAAGGTTGAATGGTTTGCAATTGTGATCCGAGCAGAAAGATTAGCTTACACTCTGTGGTATCAGGTTGTGTGTCTTTTCTTTTGTCTCAATATTATGGGGAATAGAGTCTTTTTTTTGTTCAGTCAGTTTTTGTGCTGACAGCTGGTATCAATGCGGAAGCCGATGGCCCAATCCTTGATTAATGGCAGTCCACACATGAGAGCATTAAAGAGGAGCATAAGTGTTGAACTAAGGATTTGTATGGGAAGTGCTTACCTCTGTGTCCCATGTGATTTTAAAGGCAAACAGATGGCTTTATTGATATTCACAGTTGAAAGGCTCTGCCATATAGCTCAGGAAACTATTGTTTTATCCCAGCAATTTACCTTCACAGGTTATATTGTTGAAATTGTCTAAAACCTGACACTCCAGTGCAGTGCTGGGGGTGTGTTGCATTGTTGGAGGCTGTGATGAGAGGTTAAACCGAGGTCCCTTCTACCTGTTCAACGATCCCATGGCACATTTTGAAAAGAGAAGGTATTATTTTCTCTACCGATATCCTGGGCAACCATCCCTCCAAGAGAATTGGTCACTCACTCTGTGGCTGTTTGTGGGGCATTGCTGTGCGCAATTGGGTACCGCATTCACCCACAAATATACAGTAAATTCTGTAAAACACCTTGGGACATCCTCCCGACATCCCCCCCGACCAGAAAAGGCACTCCACCAAAGAATATTATTAGCATTGTAAACTGATATATATATTTCTTCTTTGAGGCTGAATTGATGTTGAGGTTCAATCCAAGACCAGTGCTGATCATCGAATGGTTTGGGAGTATTTTTGGTCAACAACAACTCGCATTTATCCACCCCCTCCGTCATGCAGGGCAGAGCGTTGACAATGGCGGATTATGACACAGAGCCAGGGCATGGGGCAGTGACTGTTGGCACAGTCTAAGAGGAAGACGACCTGAAGATGAGGAAGAATCATCGCTCCTTTGCTCAGAGCGATATCCTTCACTCTCAGCAGCACAAACACAGCGTTAAATTTGGAACGAGCAATATAAATATCAGTAGGTAGATTGTATTGTATTGTATCTCTCTCTGACATGAATAGCTCTGTTTAATGACAGTGATACCTTCAATGCACAGTTATTGAGTAAATTCCAAACTGATTAACAGAAGATTGGATGTGAAGCCCATGTTATATTCCCCGAGCTCTCTGTGTGTTTTCATAACTCTGATGGGTGATCAACCGTGTTAAAGACCACAAGACAGATTGTATCAGGTATGTGACTAAGAGAGGTTGAATGTGCATTAGTTGTGTCTGTCCACAAATCATTGCCTGGAGCACTCGCTCCTCCATTGGTTGAAGATCCCATTAAAATGCCAAAACATTATCTCTAAATCAAGAGTAAAATTGCTTTACAGCAAAGAATAGCAGAACTGAGCTTTATGATGTCCGGAGCTATCTATAAACAGGCATGCACGTGATTTATAGTCTAACAGATCATATTTTTTCAGGTATGTGTCAGCCTGACTGGCTCAGTCGTTAACACGTTCGCCTCTGAGTCGATAACTTGGGGGTTCAAAATACACATTGGGATTTGGAATCCATGTGGTCTATACTGACTCTCCAGTGCAGTGCTGTTTGTGTGTGTGTGTATGTGTGTGTGCTGTATTGATATCTCAGTTAAGCCAAACTGAGGTCCCATCTGTGCCTGTTCAGGGCAACATTAAAGATCCCATTACCAAAAAAGAATGGAGTTTCTCTCTCTCCCGGTTTTCTGGCCAACAATCCCCCAAATAAAATTGGTCGTTCACTCCAATTTGGTCTTTGTGGGACGTTGCTGTGTGCAAAAAAATTGCCGTCATATTTGTCTATTGAATGCCCAGTCACTATACTTTACAGTTTATCCAATGAAGTGCTTTGAGGCATCCTCTTATAATAATATAATAATCCTTTGATATAGTGCTTTTCATGTCTTCTGAAGCACTTCACAGAATATAATGTAAAGTGAATTGACTGTATATTTTTCAACAAATATACCCTTGATATGAAAGGTGCCATATCAAACACTAGGATTATTGTTTTATTATTGTTACGAAGGGTACAATTGGATCTACCCAAGTCTAGAGTTATGCTTTGTTGCCACAATGCTTTTTTGCCATCCTTCAGATGAGATATTAAGTCTTACTGTACTTCAGGTGGATGTTAAATGTCCCAAGGTGCCATCAGAACGGTGAAGGGAGCTTCTCCCAGTAAACTGGCCAGCAGTTTAATTCATCATTTGCCTCACAGCTATTTGTGGGACCTTGCTGTCTCATTTGCTTACAAAAGCAATCAATACACTTGGTACTGATCACCTGTGAAGTGCTTTCAGATGCTTTGACGTGATAAGGCACCATAGAAATGTACGCGCTTTCTTTCTGCGTTTGCATTAATGTGCTTCGTAAGTACTGATGTTGGACTTTGATATTGATTGGGGTTACCTTGCGTTTGATGGCAACTCCCATAGGGACTGGTGTTGTCAACTGCACTGTGGCGCAAGCAAAGGAACATCTACAAAGCTGAGATGACACGGCAGTCTATGAAGAGTGCACCTCTGGGTCTCATCAAATTCCCTCAACGTAAAACCATCTTGAAGCATGAATGACAAATGAACAAACCATGACACATTTTGGCAACGGATCGCCACTGAACAGAATAATCATAAGAATTTGCAATGGAAGGGGCAAGTCCTTGTTTGTGTAGTAGGTTGGGGACACCCCACCCCTCCCATCCTCTCATACCCTCCTCCCCCAGTCACCATTCTGCAATTAAAAAATCTCTCAAAGTTTTTAACTGCCCAACGAAAAAGAACCAGACACACACAAACACATCTGTAAACTGTTTTCCCACTGTTCTGAAAGAGAAACAGCAGTGTCTCACAAACAGTCATGGATTGAGTGACACCAATTTTTGAAAAAAAATTATTTGAATGGATTATTACCCCCAGAAATAAGTCTTTATCGTAGAATCATTCAGCAGAAAAGGAGGCCATTCGACCCATCGAGTCTGTGCCAGCTCTTTGAAAAGCGCTATTCAATCCCATTCCCCCAGATCTCTCCCCATTATCATGCAAACCCGTCCTCCCCCCCAAAAAACATATGTAGAGAGAAACATCAGGAAAATGTTATATCGGAAGAGGTTAGAACGTTAATGGGAATCCTGCAATTGGAAACAAAACAAGCACTTCAATGAACACTTTGTTAAATATGAGTCCTGTAGAGAAAAGGCCTCCAAACCTTACACCAGGGCAAAGAAAACAAACCTGGTATGGTATAGGCTGACTGTTCTTTTTGTGATAGTTGTTGTGCAAACTAACGAACAAAAAGATTCATCAAATCCAAATCGCCCATCTGCTCTTATCCAAACATATTCCTAATTGCACTGCAGCACAGGTTAAATGCGATCTTGCCCATTCCCTTATCTTGCTGTTACCATCTGCTGTGCGAAGATTGTGCCAAATGCTTCGCTTATCCATCCCTCCATTCTCCCCTCCTTTCCCATTCCCACTCACAATCACACTCCTCCCCTGGCCTGTTTTCAATAATAAGTTATCTTGAACACTCTCCTGAGCGAAATGTTAGGAGAGTTTCCTTACTCCACACACACACACACACACAAAGCCCTCTGTTTACAGTAAGTAGGAACCTGGTGCTTATTGATTGGTGCATTGCTTTGCCAGGGGGAATAATCCCTTCAAAAATTAAAAAAATTAAAAACAATAAAAATTTGCTCATTCAATCTACAATCTTTGTGGGACATTGCTGTGCGCAATTGGCTCTCGTGTTTCGCTCACAACCTATAAAGCCCATCCACTTTATAGTATATCCTGTGAAGCACTTTGAGACATCTCCGATAAGGTGCTATTTCAAGTGCAAAGATTACTATTATTAATATCTTGTGCCCTCAAGCCTACCTCAGAAAAAGCACAAAAAAATGTGAAGTCTTGTATTGCAGTGACAGCAGGCGGCTAACCCACTCAAAGTGTGGGTCACATATATACGAAGATATATTGACTCCCCAGCCGGAGGCACTGCATATTTTGGACTCTCATATTTCTGCTCAACTTTACTTAATCGTTCCTGAATAATTGCATATGAAAGATAAAACTAGCTGCCTTGGGTCCCCTAGCACAGCTAAAGAGACAGGATATTTAATTATAACCTGACCTGTCTATTTTTTTTTACCCCCCCCTTCCCCTCCCCACCATTTGTAGGTGAACACGGCAGCCCAATTTGTTCATAGCAATATCCCGCAAGCAGCCATGACGAGAATAATGAATTGTGTGCGGGGGGATTATATGAATAGTGTCACGGGAGTTGTGCCAAGGGATCTTGAACGTCCACCTGAAAAACAACAACAACTTACATTAATATACCGCCTCTCAAGCAAGCTCGAGTCCCAGGGCGCTGTGGCAAAAGAGACCTTGGTTTAGTGTTTCATCCGAAGGACAGCACCTCTGACAACGCTTTTAAAAGAGAATTAGATCTTTATTTAGGGAAAACAAGTCTGTTAGGTTATGGGGAGAGAGTTGGGCAGTGGGATAGAGTTGTTCTTTTCAAAGAGCCGGCACAGACTCAATGGGCTGAATGGCCTCTTTTTGTGCCGTAAAATTATATGATTCTATGAACGCAGTACACCCCCAGTACTACATCGGAGCGTCAGCTTAGACTATGTGAGGTCAGGTCCTATGTCGGCACTTGAACCCACAACCTTCCAACGCAGAGACGAACTCCCAACTAAGTTAGGCTGACACACATATTATTCTCGCTGATGTTGCTTAAAAGTTAATTCGCTGCCAGATTGAACGATTCGGCTGGTGTAAGAAATCGAGCCAACATGTTCCTACTTGGCAAATCTCACTGGGACAGAAATCAAAAACTGCCTTTTAAAACTCTTTTTTTTATTAAGTGAAAATCTCCAACACTCCCAAGCACTACTGTTCCAATGCTGGCACCTGCAGAGCAAGCAGATGGGTGCAATCACGCTGCTTGATCCTGGAGTTGGAGAAATCAGTAACGTTACTTAAAGCAACTAAGATCCCGGGAAAATCCCTTGGGAGGTGAGGATCTAAGCATTGGCCACATACGTCTGTCACGCTGGGGTACCCTGGACTAACCATAGAGGAGGTACCACAGATATCAATTGGGATATTGAGATGGTCAATGATTAATAATATTAATCAAATAAATAATCCTTACAGTTGGTATGGCCACCTTCACATCAGGATGATATGTCCAAGCTCTTTACAAGGTTTCCTTCGTAGCGTAATGACACCATGAAACGTATTTTTGGTGCGGGCCTCAAAGGGTTCACAGAATATATTGCAAAGTGGAGTTGACTGTGTGTTGTGGAAGCGAAACCCAGCGGCTAATTAAGCACAGTAGTGACCCAGAAATAGTCGTGAAATGTGTGAACACATTTATTTTAGAGAGGTTATTACCCCAGGAAAGCGATCCACCAATTGACTTATAACTAAGCTCCTACTTACTTCTAGGTAAACAAAGGCATGTGAAGGTAAGCAAACTTGCCTGAAGTTTCACCCAGCCGGGAATCGAACCAAGGTCCACTCACTTGCGAAGCGAATGAAATAACCACTAGACTACAGGACGTTTATTTGGGGGACTCCTTGACTCCCGCATCTCATTCAAAGTCTGAATCAAGCCTTTGACTGAGCCTTCGGTTGTGTTTCCCCCTCTCCATCCCCCCCCCCCCTCAACCCCGTTCCCACCCCCAGCTTCTGTGCAGTGTCAAGGGCTTTGAGACCTTCTCTTGTGGAAGGTGCTACATAAATGTAAATTGTATTGTGTTGTATGTAATTCCATGTAAATATCTAATCCCTGGACCAAAAAGGTTACAACTAAATGACTGACCTTTAAGGCATATACTGTATAATACTTTGCAGTGGTATGTATGTAGCAAACAGGGCTCAAGGACAATAATAAAGGCTGAAATGATGGAAAAGGCCTGTCAGACTCACTCCTTCATCAGACCACACATGATTGGCGTCTATTGTGAGATCCATTCCACCCACTTAATCTCCAGGAGAAAGCTCTGAACAGACAGGTCGAAGGAATTCAAGCAAAAACCTGAAAATTGCTCAACCGTTCGTGTATTGGCACAATACAGTCTGTCGGTTCTCTCCCTGAAGACAGGATCATAATCCTTGCATTTGGGTACTGCTGCTTATCTTGTCTTCGAGGCATTTCAAAGCACTTTTGCAGCGGACACTACAAAGTGTAGTGACCGTGTATCTCGCAGGCAAAAGCCGCAGCCAATTTACGTACAGCAATATTCCTACAAACGACCACGGAGTGAGCGGCCAATTTTTTTTTGAATGATTGTTGACCAGGAAACTGGGAAAAACTCCCTTCCCTTTTCAAAGGAACTCCCTTCTGTTTAACATGCACCTGAGTAGGAACATGAAGCTTGGTTTAGCATCTCATCTTATCGATGGCACGTTGAGCTATGCATTACTGTATTGGCTGTCAGCCAAGATTATGTGAGCACCCACAATCATTCCGACTCAGAGCCGGGCTTAGATACTGTCCTCCACACAGGATAATATCGCACAATAGTTTAAAAAGACAAGAAGCAAGGGGTAGGTGAGGAAGGTGAGTGATGGTGGCACAGAGAGGCCAGGGGAGGTGGGGGTTGAGGGTGGATGGGGGGGTGGGTTGGGTGGCAGAGTTTGCTGAGTGGAGTGGTGGAGCATAATACAATGGAGGACCTCAAAGCAGAGTCATGGGAAGGTGATTGTACCCAAGGTCTAAGAAGAAGATGGGGGAAGGAAGGAGCAAGGAGGAGGGATAGAGTGAGAACGTTCAAGAGTTTTGGGGCATAGTTGCTGAAAGTGCGACTGCCAATGGTGGACGGAAGGCACGAGGGACAAGCAGATGAGGATGAGGACTTTGAATTCCATCTGCTGCAAGAGAGACAGTGGAGCCTGGTGAGGACTGAAATGATGAGTGTGCAGATTTTGCTGTGGATTACGCTAAATAATTTAGCATAGCTTGATTCAAGATGTTAAATAACATAATTGGTCTTCATGTAATTAGTTGGCCATTTTCCCAGTTCGGTTTCATAATATATACGGCAGACTTTAATCTTCCCCCTATCCTTCTGGGATCATTTTGACAATTTGTTCAATGAATTCCTTTTTCCCACCCTTAGCCCCACATTTGTGGTATAATTCAATGAGAGAATGGCATTACTTCCAGAGAACATTGCCAACCTTTCATTATGCCTCCCTCTCTCTGGCTCTCTCTCGCACCCGCTGACATTACAGATGCTGTCACTTTCAATCAATCACGTAGCGATGGAAATTGTGATGGGGCCAAATTTGCGACTTTTTGTGTTTCTTGTGGGTAATTGGTTAGAAAACACAGAAAATCTCACCCCAAAATTTCTTAACAGATTCAACACGTTACTGTATTTAGTATATCAAAAATCTCTTAAGAAAGCCAACAACTTTCACCCCATATAATAATAATCTTTGCATTTTATGTAGCACCTTTTCACGCAATTCATCTCAATTTGCCTCACAGAATATAATGTCCAATAATGCCCAAGTCTCTAACTAACGCAATCCTAACAATAATAATCATTGTATTTTACATTGCGCCTTACCACATGATTGGGATGTCCTCCCGACGTGAAAGGCGCTCTATAAATGTAAATTGTTGTTGTTGTTGTTGTTGTTGAAGCGTCTCAAAGCTCTTCACAGGATTTTACTGTAAAGTGTAGTGACTGTGTACTTTAATTGAACGTCGCCACCAATTGGCTTGCAGCCAGTCCCCATAAAAAACCATGAAGTGAATGACCAATGTTATTTGTGGGATTGCTGGCCAGGAATAGTGTCATGGGTTCTTTAACATCCACCTTAATGAGTAGGCCATTTTAACGTCTCTATTAATGCAGTGCATCCTCAGAATTGCACAGCAAATGTCAGCCTAGACTGTGCAGACATATAATTTACTCAGATTGTGGCATGTAAAGTACTGTAGATTTATTGGCAAACATCCCTCAGAGTAACTAGATGATGGACTCTTTGTATAAATGAATTTGTAGCTATGAGATATCCATCCAGGGGTAAGTACAAGGTAGTAATCTCAACCATGTAAACTCGGAGATAAGATTACATTTAAATCATTCCAAAGCATCTATTATTTTCCTGAGTTCCACAAATGAGACAGACACAAAGTGCTTTGTCTTGCTAATTAATGCCCTATGAAATTCATGCCAATGGGATGTTGTGACATTGCCTGCGCACATCAGTTTCTAACTAATAAGAATAATTCCCGCATTTGATACAGAGCCTCTCACATCATCGAGATGTCTCGGAGTATTTAATAGGGTTCACTGTGAAGTGGAGTGACTGTATATGTTTGTGGTTAAATGCGGCAGCCAACTTTCACACAGAAATGTTCCGCAAACAGCCATGAAGTTCATGACCTATTTTATTTGAGGCTTTGTTAATACTGCAATAATAATCCTCACATTTTATGTAGAGCCTTAAGATATCTGAGACGCCGTCCGGCATGGAGAGCGCTATATAAATCAAAGTTTTTGTTGTTGCTGCTGTTATTATATCTTCTAGACAACAACAACAACAACAATTTACATTTATATAGCGCCTTTCACGTCGGGAGGATGTCCCAAGGCGCTAAACAAGATGCGTGTGACCCGAGCTGGGAGGGGAGTGTTTGGGAAGGGGTGAAACACGAAGGGGAGGTAAAAGAGTTCGGGGTGGAACAAAAGGCACGATCGAAGAGGAAAGTCTTCAAACCGGCCTTGAAAGAGGAAAGGGAAGAGGCGAAACGGAGGGATTGAGGGATGGTATTCCATAAGGTGGGAGCGGAGAAACTGAAGGCCCGGCCTCCGATGGTGGGGCGGTTCGGGCGGGGGGCTTGGAGCAGGCCAAGTCCTGTTGAACGGAGGGTCCGGGTGGGCGTGTAGGGGGAGAGTAGATCGGTTAGGTAGGATGGGGCAAGGCCGTGTAAGGCCTTGTAGGTGAGGACGAGGATCTTAAATTCGATCCTCTGGAGGATGGGGAGCCAGTGGAGACGGGCGAGGGTGGGGGTTATGTGGTCACGGAGGCGGGTGCGGGATAGACGTCTCAAAGTGCTTCACAGAATATACTGTGAAGTGAATTGACTGTATATTTTGTGGGCAAATCGCGGCAGCCAATTGCGCACGGCCGTGTCCCACAAACAGTTGTGGATTGAGTGACCAAATTATTACCTCAGAAAAAAAAATTGGTGGCCAGGAAATTGGGAGAAACTAGGAAATTAGAATAATGCCATGAGATATAACATGAAGACAAGACGTCAGGGAGGATAGGGGAAGGAGGGTGACCGAAGAGGAGGGTCTTGAGATGGGCCTTGGAGGGAGGGAGGCGAAGAGACACAGGAATTAAATGAGTTAATGTGAAGTGCTTTGAGATGTCCTCCTGATATGAAAGGCGCTATATCAATTGCAAGGATAATATTTTTATTACTTATTTCACTAGTCCACTGGAAGACCTTATTGTTCTTCTACTGATCTATTGATTTCCACCTACAGGATACTTTAACATTTATTTAAAGTGTGGAGTCCTGTAGCATATTGGTTAGAGCACTCAACTCGCCAGAGAGTAGACCTGAGTTCGATTCCAGGTGAAACGTTAGGCAAATTTCCTTACTCTACATGCCTCTGTTTACCTATCAGTAAGTAGGAATACAGTTGTTAGTCCATTAGTGGCTCGCTTATTCCAAGGGGGATTAATCTCTTCCGAACAATAATTTGATCACTCAATCCACGACTGTTTGTGGGACGCTGCTGTGCGCAAATGGTGGCTGCGTTTCGCCCACAAATTACACAGTCGATACACTTGATAGTATATTCTGTGAGGCGCTTTGAGTACAATCGTCTGTAACCGACCACTCAGATTGTCGAACCCTCTCTGACTCTCTGCGTCACTGGTATTTACACACAGTGACAAATGCAGAGAGAAGGCAACATTACCGACGCTGAGTGCACGTTCTGCTGAATATTGATAAGACTCCTATCCGTATTTGAAGCATTTGAACTGGCTTGACTTCATTATTTTATGAATAATTAATAAATCCTGCCAGATTGTGAATGCGCTTTTAAATGCCGTAATATTTTAGACTAAAGTAGCACCCTGTCATGAGAAATGTGCAGGGGTGAGACAGAATTCAATTGCTGGTGATAATTGTAATATGTAGTACAGTATTATCATACCGGGGAGTCCCGTAGAGTAGTAATAAGAGAGCTCGCCTTGCAAGCCAGAGGACCCGGGTTTGATTCCTGGGCGGGGAGAAACTTTAGGCAAGTCTCCTTACTCCACATCGATTCTGTTTACCTCGTAAGTTAGTTGATTGGCCGATCGCTTCCCTGAAAAAAAATGACCACTTCAATCCGCGACTGTTTGTGGGTCAGTGCTATATACTCAATTGGCTGCCAACAAACCAACCAACCAACTCATCAATCAATCCACTTCATTGTATATCCTGTGAAGCACTTTGAGACGGCTCAATGGTGTGATAAAACGCTCTGTGTAATGCGAGGAGTTTGATTCTTATTGTTATGAATACAGGGAAGGTGGCAGAGTCAGGTCTGACTAAACAGTTAAAAACAAAGACCGTGACTGTACTGCGATGACCCATGAGTTTGACTCCGAGTCGGGTCGAGAAAGGAGGCGACAGTAGGCACGGTCGAAAAGGGAAAGTCTTCAGGTCTGATCTGAAGATAGAGCAAAGGGTGAGGAAGGTCAGAGGACTCCGGAGGAAGGGAGTTCCAGAAAGTCGGGGCATAGTGGCTGAAAGCACGGCCGCCAACGGTATAGTGGAGGGCTCGAGGGACGCGCAGAAGAGCTGAGCCAGTGTGAATGTCACACGAGAGTGCCACAATATAAAATATGTCGAGAGAAGAACATTTTATTTTATGACGGACGGCATTCATTTTTATTCTGTCTGGGAAAAGTAGGTTAATAACATCCCTCCCATTTTTCAAATCCTATTAGGGTGGGTTAAAAGGGGAGGTTAGAAACAATTTCATCACGCAGAGGGAGGCAGGAGTGTGCAATTCTCCATTAAGGCAGCAAATTCTTTCTAAGGGGAATGGAATCGTTGCTGGAAAAAGAATAATGAGAACACTAATTACATTTGATGCAGCACTTTTCACATCAGGAGGACGTCTCAAATCACATCACAGGATATACTGTAAAGTGCAGTAACTGTGTATTTTGTGGGCAAAACACTGAGTACCAATTGCCCACAACAGTGTCCCACGAGCAGCTGTGTGACTATGTGATGCCACGTTCCAACATGCGGCTTGAACCCGCATGCTGAGGACCAGGAAGTCAGCCATGGATTCTCGCTCTGTTGCTGAGATACTGAGCAAACCATGTTACGATGAGTGTTTATCCCTGTATTAACAAGAATGTCTGAGAAAAATGCCGGGATGTAGTCTCTGTGTCAAGTACAGGTGGCGGGGGGAGGCAAGGGTGGTGGGGGCGGGGTGAAGGAGTAGTGTTCATTCAAGCTTCTTCCAATGCTGCTGATTTATGAGTGCAGCATTTATACCTGCACTGCCAAGAAGCCATGGAGATGGAAATTGAGACCAGACCTGACACAGGTTATTAAATACACTATTATTTGATGGAGGCCTGGGGACTGAGTGCAGTACAGAAAAATCTAGCCCAGAGCACGTGTGAATACATTAAACTGCCAGTGAATAACAAAAGCTTATTCTACTGCACGCACTGTACAAGTGGGATTGTTTCATTTCACCCTTTGGTATCCGATTGCCTTCTCTCTCTCCTCTCTTATCTATTGGCAACTCATCCAAGTGACCAATGTTCACACATGAACCTGGTAATGGAGTCCTGCAGCCTATTGATCAGAGCAAGCGAGGAGACGAGGAGGAGGGTGACCAAAGGCACGTTTGAAAGTCTTGAAATGCGCCTTAAAGTAGGTGAGGGGGAGGCGAGTGAGATGAAGGGGCTGTAAGATGGAGTTCCAAAGGACGGTAGACACAAGGTTTGAAAGCTCGACCATCGAGGGTGGAGCGTGCGGGGCGGGCGGTGACGTGGAATAGGCCTGAGCAGAGGGAGCGGGCAGATCTATGCGGAGTTAGTAGGTCACAGAGCTAAGAAGGAGCAAGGTGGGGGAGGGCTTTGAAAGCAAGGACGAGCATTTTAAACTCGATCCTCTAGGGGGTTGAGGAGGTAGTGGAGCCAGGCGAGGATGGGGCCGATGTTAAGGTCACAAGTTCCCCTTGTGGCCTAGTGCGATGCAGATTTCACTTCTTGCACATCCAGGGATCAAACACCTCATTTGAACCGCACTGAAGGATCGTCCCATCGTCCAAAGGGAATAGGGTTAATTGCAATCTCTCTGGCCTTGAGGAGTCAGCACTTTTTCTCCCCCCCCCCCCCCCCCACAGATTATTATCTGCCACATTAAGGGGGGTGCCACTCACTGTGTCAATCCTCAGGCACAATGCGCTTGTTTTGACCGATATCTGTGAAACAGACTCTCACTAGAGAGAGGAGGTGTGCTTTATCCGATGCCCTCTTTGTAAGTGCTGAGTGTCAACCCTAACCTCATCTTCAGGTTACAGATTCACCTCCGCAGGGATTTGAGAGTCTTCTTGTTGCACATCTAACGCAATCTGATATCAGATAATGAAACTGTGAGTGAAAGCCACCGACAGGGACACAGTCACCTGCGCAGGAACGGATCATTCGAAAGACAATTAAAAGGGAACTTTGAAGAACTCCCTTTCGCTACTCAGCATCTATCGATCGCCCTCCATAAATATATAATAACTGCCACTGCCACTCCTCACACACAGACACACACAGACACACACACATATACATAGCAGCTGATTAAACGCCATCTCCATTCGATTAGCAGAGCAACTGCTGCCACATTCATGCGAGGAATTAAAACGACACTCTCTGTTTGAACACGAGGATAACACTATTCTGTGTATTTAACAGATAACGCCTTAAACGTCAAAATGTCTCTAAGGGCCCCACCACACGAGGTAAATGCCTGTGCTACAGAAAATGCAAAAGGAGTATTATTTTTTATTATTATATAATTTTTATTGTTACAGTTGAAGGTGCTGGCTCTGTAGGCCAAGATGGATACGAGTGAGTGAGAGGAGAACATGGAGCAAGGTTACTGGCAGTGACATGATATTGAGCTTGGGAGGGAATTAAAAGATTATAGGATGAATGTTAAATTAAATCAAAGTGCTTGATCTAAGGTTACCATAATGTTCCTTACAGTTGATATTATTATTATTAACATTTATTATTATAAAACACCCTCCCACGTCCATTCCACTCGACTGGCACCAGTCTCCTGCTCTCTCCTCGCATTCTCCCACCGCCCCCCCCCCCCCCCCCCGCCCCCCCCCGGTTAGAGATTGCGCCTTCAACCGCTACGCCCCAGAACTCTGGAACACTCTCCCTCAATCCCTCCGCCTTGTCCCCTCCTTCCCCGACATGGAGGGCACTATATAAGTGCAAGTTGTTGTTGGTGTTGTCGGTTCAGAAATGGCTATTTATGCAGTATTTACCACCCAATAATAAATAATAAAAGTCCTTACATTTGAATTAGCGGCTTTCGTGTTGGGAGGACATCTTCTTCACAGGACAGGTTCTTCACCGGATAAATTGTTAAGTGTAGTGACTGTTATTGGGTAGGCAAACGTAGCAGCCAATTTGTGCTCAGCAAACAACCGTGATGAGAAGGACGTATTTTATTGAAGGGACTTTTGACCAGGGTGCCAAGAGTAGCTGCTTTCCCCATTTGCCGTTTAACATTCACCTAAACAGGACACAGATGGGACCTCAGCTTAACACCTCATCTGAAGGACGGCAGCTCCAAAAACACAGTGCTCCCCAACACGCTGAGACGATGAGGTCCTGGTCTGAGGTTTGAACCTACAACCTTCCGACTCAGAGGCGAGAGCACTGTCAACTGAGCCAGGCTGATACTCTCCCCCCCACCCCCCCTGTCAACCTCCCCTTTTCAAGTTGATTTTAAATGTCCTATCGACAGTCAAACGGATAATAAGACATGTTGAGCATGAAACAAAGTAGTTTTGCTCACATTATCACTCAGCTATAATAATAAGTCAGTGTGAGGATGATGATGATGATACCACTGAAGAATGACAGTAAGGTAGGACACATTTCTGAAGCTACGGAGATTAAAGATAGCGAGATGCATGTCGTTATAGGAAGCCTAAGATATATCATTGGCCTGGATGGAACAATGCAATGGAGTCCAAAGCTACTGCTATTGCTGCTGCTGCGCATCAAGAAGTGAATCTGTATCCAACAGCAACAGGTCCGTCGGTGCCAAAACTGGGCTGTGTTTTTTAAAAGGAACTCACCTGTAATCACTGAATTCCCACAGGACAGAGATGGCTTTGATGTCAAGTCTGTACGCTTCACATATGTGACAGTGTCACATTTTGTGGACTTCAATGACTGTCAGGAAGGTGCTTTTTTTAAACAGAAGAAAAATGTTTCTGACACTTTTGTTTCATACTTTGTGTGCCCGAGTCTGTCTAGTTTGATATCCTTGGCAGCTCAGGGACTATCCATCCACAGGGTCCATCTACCCCAGAAGCTTGGGCAACATTTTCTTCTCTAGTGGTCTAGAAACTGCTCATGTCACTGTGGCAACCATTTTCCTGGAGTTTTATAATCGGAATGATATTAATTGTTACCTTTGATATAGTGGCTTTTGTCGAGTCTTCCAGACATCTCAAAGTGAATCGATTGTATATTTTGTGGGTGAAATGGCCCATTGCACACAGCAGTGAACAACAGTCGGGGAACGTGTAACCAAATTATTTGCTTTTCCTTAAATTTGAAGAAATTATTTCCCCCAGAAACGGGATGGGCCAATTGACTAACAACAACAACAACTTCAATTTATACAGCTCCCTCCACACCGGACAGCGTCTCAGAGCGCTTAACAATTGGGTTCCTGCTTACTGCAAGGCAAACAGGAGTGTGGAGTAACGAAACACGCCTCACGTTTCACCCCACCCGGGATTCGAACCCTCTCATTTGCGAGGCGAGTGCTCTAACCATTGTGCTACAGGACTCCACTCATAACCGAGCCCCAAAACACTGCAATATGACTAACTCCAGGACGCCAAGGTCAATGTGTGGCATTGGTTTCCATGGTGATACAGGACGCAATCCCAACTAATCCATCCGAGTTTCACTGTACAATTCCTTCCTCAGACCAATACTCCAATAGTGTGAATTAATCCAATGGCTAAATTGCTGTGTGCCCCTCGTAAACAACATGGATGCTAGAATAATCATAATCATAATCATAATAATAATAGACGATGGACTATTTCTGTGTGCAAATTCGCTGCTGCATTCGCTAACAAAATACACAGTCACTAAATATTACATAAATTGATAATCATAGTCCTTGCATTTGATATAGCACCTTATCACATGTTTGAGACGTCCCAGAGAACTTCACTGAAAAGTGAAAAGTCTGTCTTTTTCTGGGCAAATATAATCTTCCCACCAATAGATCCTTCTTGGTCTTTCAGCAATCCTTAACCTCAAGTCCTAGCTGATCACTCATCAGTGTCTTCTAAATTATTTGTTCATCTTGACAAAAAAGCCGTGCTTGTCAGCTCCCTGGCTCCTCTCTCTGTTTCTCTCTCTCTCTCTCTCGTCCTGTGTCTCTGTCACTATCAGTGTGTGGAATCTCTGGTGGTTCTCAGTTAATTGAGATTAGGGTTGTCTCAAAAAGGCGTGCCCTGAGGGCATTGGCCGCTCATCACAAAACCAACGCATTCCACAGATAATCCAGCCCCAAAAATTTGCCCTTCAGCTTCTAGGATTTTGTTTTGTACCCAAACTTGCACCGACAGCAACAGAAAGTTGGCAGAAAATCATAGCGTGATTTGATCGCTCGTTCTGCGGAGCCTTGACACAGTCTTGACACAGGATCGGCATTGAACTGATTCCAGTTCAACACCCGGACCTGACATATCGGCAGAAGCTGTTGAAGGTAATGATCTCCCGACACCCTTTGGGATTGCACTCTACAGGCTCAGTGGTCAGAGCACTTGTCTTGCAAGCTGGGGAGACCAAGTTGGCGAGACCTGTGTTCGAATCCAGGCAGGTCAGGGCGAAACCTTGGGCAGGATTCCTTACTCCACACCTAATAATAATCCGTCCAAAAAAAACCACAATAATAAAATTGGTCATTTCAATCCACGACTGTGTGTGGGACACTGATGTGCGCAATTGGCTGCCGCGATTCGCCCACAAATATATACAGTCAATTCACTTTACAGTATATTCTGTGAAGTGCATTGGGACGTCGATAAGATGTGAAAAGCGCTACATCAAATGCAAGGATTATTATTATTATTATTATTATTATTATTATTATACACTGGCTAGACACTGCTTTTGGGACTACCAGACTGAACATTTGATAATACTGGACTTTACACTGCTCTTCTCATTGAGATGACGTGGCTGAGCCAGTGTGAACTATCTGACCCATTCAAATTCAATTACTCTTAGATGAGACCCTCGAATAATATTTGACATGTTTCCAAAACAGGCGCTAGTTCTCAAGGAGTTAAGTGTTTGATGTGGGAATTCAAGATCAATGGAAGATAATGTTTCCATATGCCTGGCCGTTCTTCAATGCATGTCTCCCAGCTTCTGGATGAGATCCCATTGACAGGCTGATACAATCTTCACGACCAAGACATGACCTCTTCTATTGTTTCGTGGGTTCACTGAAAGCTGAGATTGGCAGGGATATACTTTACGCTTCACACGTCAATGCCTGTAATCTGGAATCAGAATCAGTCTGATAATTAACACACTTAGCACAGTTTCTTCCATGCTCTTTTGGCAAAGATTCTGTTGCGATCCCGAAACAGGTGATAAAGAGGAAGATTGACAGCCTTTAACAACCTGGAATACATTAATCTAATGAGCTACGCATTACAAAAGCGCATTCACACACACACATACACACAGATAGAAGTCTCACACACTGCATTAAAATTGTTTTTGTGTCAAATTCATCCACCTTGCATTTGTATAGTCCTATGCTGAGTCCTGCAGCATAATGGTTAGAGCACTCGCCTCACAAGCGAGAGTACCTGGGTTCAGTTCCCGGGAAAAACAAAACCTTAAGCAAGTTTCCTTACTACACATGGCTCTCTTTACCAACCTAAGTAGGAACCCGATTGTAAGTCGATTTGCACATCGCTTTCTAGGGGTAATACTCACTTGAAGAAATTTATTTTATCATTCAATCCACGACTGTTTGTGGGACAATTGGTTTTGCCCACAAAATACAGTCAATTGACTCTAAAGTATATCCTGCGTAGCATTTTTAGATAGCTCGAAGACAAGTTAGCTATATTGCAATTATTATTATAGAACTCCCTTTATGTAAATTAATGTCTTGGATTGATGAAATAAAAGAGTATCTTTTTAAACTTTGATTCAAAATTGCACTCTAACTTTTCCTGTTACAGCAGTAAGTGCCTCTCAACAAAGGGTCCAAGCTCCGAATTGTGGAGGTAATGTGGTTACCATGCCAATATCTTGTTCCCAAAGTATACCTCTCATCTACAATTGTCGGTCTTTATACTTCGCTGTGACATGCCAGTCGTGAGTCTTCATAAAAGCCTCTAATATACCATTACCTCAGATATAACAAAGGCAGGCAACAGATTTAGATGACATTGTTATACATCAGCGTTTCTGAGGTTGAAATACTGCGACTATTACAGGAACACAAAAGCAAGCCATAGAAACTTCATTAGATAACAAGACTGATCCATGGGGTACAATGACCTACTAAAACACTGCTAATTGCTCTGAGATGCTGCCCTGTTGTTGTTGTTGTTGTTGTTGTTCAAAAGCATTGGTGTTAACCTGACTCATTCGGTCACTCTTCTGAGTGAGTGGGTTGTGGGTTTAAAGTTTCATGGTTGGGACTTTGAACTCACACAGACTATAGTGATACATCCTTCAGACAAAATATTAAACCAAGTGGCTGTTTCATCTGGCTGTTCAGGTGGATGTTAAAGATCCCATGGCACTATCCGAAATAGATTCATAGATTCATAGAATTTTACGGCACAAAAGGAGGCCATTCGGCCCATCTAGTCTGTGCCGGCTCTTTGAAAAGAGCGATTCAATCCCACTGCCCTGCCCGCTCCCCATAGCCTAATAGACCTGTTCTCCCTAAATAAAGATCTAATTCCCTAGATCTAATGAGAAGGCTTATTCTCACTATATCCTTGGCCAACAATCCATAGATAAATCAGTTATTCACTTCATGGCTGTTTGTGGTATACTTACAAAACAAGTGTTTTAATACACAAGCCAAAATAGTGCTTATAAAAATATAATTACATTTGATGTAATGCTTTTCACTCCTTCTAGACATCTCAAAGCGCTTCACAGAATATACTGTAAAGTGAATTGACTGCACATATGCGGGCGAAACGCGGCAGCCAATTGCACACAGCAGTGTCCCACAAGAGTCGTGGATTGAAATGACCAACTTGTTAAACAAAATTTTGAGGGATTATCATCTAACTCTGGGATGTTTTAGGTGTAATTTGCCAAATCAAGGCCATGAGATCCCAGAGTCTGTAATGGGGTATTGATTGGCACTAGTTGAAACATAAGAGCAGAAGAAATTCCTGGGCCAAAGAAGGCGAAGGTCCATCCAGTTTGCCTTCCACCATCTTGGCAGTCACGTAACATCCCAAACTATATATCGTATCCCGAGTTTAGAAACCACGGAGTTTCCCATTGCGAACACTATTAACAAGTTGGAAAAATTCCTGCTCACAGTCATTGGCTGAGTTGAGGCTGAACTCATAGTCTATTCTGACTCTCTGGTTTGCTCCATTATTGGAGGTGCAGTCTTTCGTATGAGACGATAACCCATGATCCCATCTATCTGCTAAGGTGGACCTTAAAGATACTGTGGGATGATTTGAAAAGGGAAGGAATTTTTTCCTGGTATCCTGATGTCAGATAAAATTAGTCATTCGCTTCACAGCTGTGCGTGGAGCCTTACTATGTACAAATTGGCTGCCACATTCACCTACAAAATACATTGTACTGGACATGAAGTTCGGTGAAACGCTTTCAGTCATCTCAACGCCGTGATAAGGCGCCATGCTAAATGCGAGTTCTGTATTATTAAGTTTCGCTTTGATTCTGATTTACATTGAGTTAATATTGAGAGACAGTGTCTGCATATTGTTCTTTGCCAGGTTTTTTCTCACTGTGTGTGTGTAGTGCATCACATTCGCCAATCTGTGCGTACACTGTGCCATCACAGCAAGTCTTGTTGCCAACATAGCCCACCCACCATCACGTCTAATTTCTGGCTTGATCGCGTTTACCAGTTGCAAGTTGAGCATTTTTTTTTCTTGCTCAAATGCAAACGAATCATTCTTAAAGAGGAAACAAATATCCTACATTTTGTTAAAGAATTCAGATTTGGATTTAATCAATGATCGTAATGTAATATTGCCCATGCTTTTGATATAACGTTAAAACCTTAACATTCAACACGCCTGAAAAAAATGACCATTTGTGGGACACTGCTGTGCGCAATTGGCTGCAGCATTATGCCCACAAAATGTACAGTCGATTCACTTTACAGTATAGTCTGTGAAAAGCGCTATAATCAATGCAAGGATGATTATTATTCATATTAAAATGTCTCAGCCTCCTTATGGTTCCATGAAATGTCAGCATTTGGCTAAATTGATAGTCTTTTGAGTTAGAAGATTGTGGTTTCAAGCCCCATTAAGTCTAGACTGATGCTTCAGTGCAGTGGTGGTGTTCTACCACATTGTTGCTAGCGCCATCCTTGAGATGAGGCATTAAAAAAAGTCCTCGTCTGATTTTTCTGGTTAGACATTAAAGATCCTGTCACCTTACTTGAAAAGAGAAAGGAGTTTCTCCCAATATACTGGGCAACAATCCCCTAGAGAAAATCGGTCATTCACCTATTGTTACCACTGTCAAATTAGCACTGGCCTACAAAAACACACAGTCACTCCACTTTGCAGTATATCTGGTGAAGCACTTTGTGAGATTGCAACTATGCGATGAGGTGCTTACACAGTTAATTCACTTTACAGTATTTTCTGTTGAAGCGCTTTGAGACATTTCAACGACGTGATAAGGTGCTTTATCAAATGTAAGGATTACTATATCATATGGAAGGATTATTCTTAAGCATATATTCCTTTCTAACTTCATGAATATTAAGCGAGTGGGGGGGTGGATAGGAGGAGAAATCGCTTTTGAGAAATACATTTAAACATCAAAGACAATTCAACATGCTAAAACGATGAGAATAAAAGACTTAAGTGATCCGAGCACTCCCGTTATAACAATGACTGCGGAGAAAAAGCTCAACCCATCAAAAAAAATGAAACGCATTGAAATGCTGCCGTAAAGATAAAAGTACATGCTGCGTCCTGACCCGTAGCAGGGCTGGGATCTTGCTGTGTCTTCTCACTAAGAGGGCGATTCCATAATGATACCCTATATGTTTAGTTTTAAATCTGAGACCAAAGCAGGGATGTACTATTTGCTCTCATTTGTACATACAAACTTCGGAGCTCTTTGTAAAAACTGTGAACGTGCTGAAATTTCCTTGCACACTGCACGTTTGTTCTTGGTCAGCCTGCGAGGTAAACATAGCCGTGTGAAGAAAGGAAATTTCCCCCAAAGTTTTGCCGTGTCCGTGAATAGAGAGCCCAGGTCCTCTCGCTTGCGAGGTGAGTGCTCTAACCACTGAGCTACCGGACTCCACAGCTCAAGAGATGAGTTGCACGAGCGTTAAACCGAGGAGCTTGCCAGTCATGTTCTCCGCTTACGTGCGCACATAGTGAAGAGAAGGTGAGATTTATTGTAGCAGACTTCCAGCCAGGCGAAGGGAGATCCTATTAATCTTAAAGACAAATGCACCAGCAGCAATGCTAGAAACCCTGCCAGCCAACTCCAGGAGCTAGAAGTGTTACATGTCAGAAACGCCAACAGGGTTCCATGTCCCATTAATTTCAATGGCATCAGAGCAGCATTAATACTAATAATTAATCATAATAATAAAGCTTGCGTTTGATACAGTCCCACTCACTGCCAAGTGGCCGTCTCAAAGGATATATTGTAAAATGTAATGATTTAAATCCCTCCACGGTCTTGCTCCTACCTAGCTCTGGGAACCTTCTAAAACCCTACTAAAACACCCGCTCCTTTTGATTAGAGGGTATTGGCCTGCTCCACGTCACCCACCCCTACCTCCTCCAACACGTGGGGTGTTTAGCCATTCAGCTCCCACCCTCTGGAACTCCATCCTGCAGTCCCTTCACCTCACCCATCCCTTGCCTCCTTCAAGACCTACCTCAAGGCCCTCCTCTTCAATCAACCTTTTTCCCCCCTGCTCTCCAACCTCCATAATCCCTATCCCTAGGGTCCGGAACACTGTCTGTCCGGCACTTTAACATTGCCCCCCCCCCACCCCCCCACCACCACCACTAATAACATTGGCCATTCACTCCATGGTTTTTTGTGGGGCATTGGTGTACTGCAAGTGGACTGATGCATTTGCCTCCCCAAACAAACACAATGTGGGTAATGATTTGAGACATTCTCAATGTTAGAAATACAGTGTTGCACCAAATGCAAAAACTATTATGAATAATAATAATAATCTTTGCATTTGATATAGCGCCTTACCATGTCTTCGAAGTGTCTCAAAGCAATTCACAGAATATACTGTAAAGTGAATTGAGTGTATATAATGATCATTATTATTATTATCATAATTATTATTACTTTATGTCCTGGGTTATTGATGGAATATGAGCTGTTGTTTTGAAATTGGGATAAGCCAAATACAGCTTTATTGGGTTTTTTCCACCTGCCCTTGCATAGTCCTGTGAATAAACAAATAATTTATTATCCATTATGGATGGATCTCGCCTGTCTCTGGTTGCCATACAAGCCAATCTACATATGGTTATGACCAGACCATTAATCTAGACTTTGACATCTATGGTGTTTGCGGCAGCATAATGATTTGGAAACTCTCTAAAGATGCAGGAGGCTTGTTTTTTTCACATTCAATTATGATTACTGCTTGAATCATCTTTTATTTGTAATTTCAGATTTTAATAAGGTGTGAATGAGCTTTGTGTCCCAGGAGAGAGCAGTATGAAGAGTTTGTATTTTTTCGCTCTGTTTTTTTTCGTTGCCTCAATAGGAAAGCTGCCATCTCTGCCAAGCAGACAACTGAATAGCTGGATATAGATCTCAATTAATATGCAGTGGGAAATGCATGAACAATGATTAACGCCCGTTTGCTGCAATGGCATTTTAAAGGGACAGAAATTGCCACAGAGTCTTGTAGCTCAGTGGTTAGAGCACTTGCCTTGCAAGCTGTTTGTAGGACACTGCTGTGCACAATTGGCTGCCATGTTTCACCTGCAAAATACACAGTCTATTCACTTTACAGTATGTTCTGTGAAGTGCCTTGAGACATTTCGAAGACATGATAAGGCTCTATAGCAAATTTAAGGATTATTATTATTTTTATTATTATTCTTGTGTGCGGAAGTGACAATAATTCATCATTGTTTCTCTTTTAGGGAGGAAGTAACTCACCAACACAGTCATTTATTATGCCATGTGACTAATGTGTTGGTAGGTAATGAATTGATAATATTTAGGCCAAAATTTGGGTTAAAAATTTCTCTGTGAAATAGGACACTTTTAGGAAGCAATTTTATACGAGTCAAAGCAAGAAGTTATACATCCGTGAAATGGTAAACAAAATTCCCCTCTCAGCAAGCACAAGTAAATGTAAAATCCATGTCCCTCTACTCAGCTCCAATACTCTTCTCTCTGGGACAAAAGGTTGTGGGTTTAAACCCCTCATCTGGACCTGACATACCAATACATTGCTGGAAGGAGAAACAACAACAACTTGCCTTCATATAGCACCCCTCACACAGGATAGAGTCCCAAAGCGCTTAAAATGGATGAGGGAAAATGGAAGGGCATAGGCAACAGATATTGGGTTGAAGATTAAGTAGGTTGGTTGGGGAGGTGCCAGGGCATGAAGGGATTTGAAGGCGAGTGTGAGGATCTTGAATTCGATCCGTTCAATCGCTGCATTGACTTGACGACCATCGTTCGATACGAGATGTTGAAATGAGGTCCAGTCTGCCTGTTTAGATGGATGTTAAAGATCCTTGCAAAGGGAGGGGTGTTTCTCCTGGTGTCCTGCCCAAGAATCCCCCAGATACAAATTGGTCACTAATGTTATGGCTGTTTGGTTCTGTACATTTGCTGGCGAGTTAGCCTTGAAGATACAATAGTTGCACTTGACAGCAATTACATAACTGTGAACGGCTTTGCGATGTATCAACATGATAGGGGAACAACCAAATGGATTATGTTTGTTGTTATATTAAAACCGACTATCACCAATTATATAATAATAACAATAATAATAATAATAGGTACAGCAGCAAGTCATCCTCTGTGACATTTCTATTCTCCTCACAGAGGTAATTACACCTTGCAGTCCCACTGGCTGTTCAATAATATTGATTACCTCACATGGCAATGATGTTCTCAGATAGCTTCAACTTAGGTATTGAGCTTAAAGGCTTACTTTGCATTGACCGCACTTTCTTAGTCGCAGAGAGCTGCACATCTAGGCTTTCACTTGCTTGGCATCTCCTTCTCAACATCCGCCACGTCCTCTCTCCCCCAGGGCTGCCGAGACCCTCATCCATGCCTTCATCAAAGTGTACCGTAGAGTAGTGGTTAGTTTGCTAATAGTTAGTAAGCAAGAGGACCCAGGTTCAATGCCCAGTGAAGCGAATCATAAGGCAAGTTTCCTTACCCCACATTACCTCTGTTTATCTGGGAGTATGTAGTCAATTGTTAGTCAATTGCCGGATGGCTTTCTGGACATAATTATCCATTCCCAACCAGCTCCCCAAAATAATAATAAGTTGGTCACTCAATCCATGATTATTTATGGGATATTGCTGTGTGCAATTGGCTATTGTGTTTCGTCCAAAAATATACAGTCACTTCACTCTACAATATATTGTATGAAGCACTTTGACACATCTTAAATATAAAGCTAAGGCTTTATATCAAATGCAAGGAATCCTGTAGCTCAGTGGTTAGTGGTCACTCGCCTTACAAGTGAGAGACCTGGGTTCAAATCCAGGCAGGGTGAGACCTTGGGCAAGTTTCTTTACTCCTCATACCTAATAATACCTAAAAAAAAATAATTGGGCATTTCAATCTACGACTGTTTGTGGGACACTGCTGTGTGCAATTAGCTGTCGCGTTTCACCCACAAATACACAGTCAATTTACGTTATACTATACTGTATTCTGTAAAGTGCTTTGAGATGTCTAGAAGATGTGAAAAGTGTTATATTAAAAGCAAGGATTATTATTACAGTATTAAGGATTATTATTTATAAAATTATTATTATTGTTCTCATCATGTTCCATCCAGGTTTCGTTATTCTAATGCTCTACCATGCACATGCTGCAGACCATCCTGAACTCTGTAATCCATGTCCTCCCCCATAGCAAGGTGCTTGAGTTTACACTCTGGATTTTTACTGCATCATTTGCATTAATTGCACCCAAATATAACAGAATTTCCGCAAACAGTGGAGTGCTACTGCAGCATTAGACAGATGTTTAGATCTTCCAATTCTAGCATGAACCATCTGGAGTTCAACGCTGTGCTAAGAAGAGACAAATATAAGGCAGATTTGTTCCCAGTGGTTCTAACCTACTCCATGTTATGTAGGAAATCGATGATGACGTATTATGTATCACTGGTCATAACCAGACTATAGAAAAGGCGATCTTGGGAGAGGTCCACCCAGCCCTTCTCTCTTGCTCAGGATCCACCTTTGTCCCTGTAAAACGCTCTGACACATTTCCCTACATTAAAGGTGAAATACAGTATACAGTAATTACAAGTTGTTGTTTTGGGGCAAGTGTTCAGATACTTTGCACTTGATCTCTCTGCCTTCCTTCCACCTTCCCTTTCCACTTTCAAAATCAGCCTAAAAACGTTCCTCTTCCCCTACACCAGGTTGGTCTGATTTCCTCCTCAACACCCAACCTCCCCATCCCTACCTCCATGTCATCTGGCCCACACCTGCTCACTCCATAACCCATAAATGTTATGTCGTGTTTCTGGAAGGGTTACACAAACACATTGCTGATGCAGTCTGCTGACGTTTGTCTCAAATCGGGCAGTTTTGTCCACAAAGTGTACAGCCAATTCAATTTACAATATATTCTGTGAAGCTCTTTGAGACGTCTCAAAGATGTTATATAAGTGCAACTTGTTGTTGTTGCTTTATTTTAGGACCTCAGAGAGGAATTTATTCAGTCCTACATTTGAATTGGCTGTTGTACAGAGTTGAACAGCTTGGTTTGGAAAGGTGCCTTTATCAGAAGTGATTACATCTGTTGAGAGACTTATTGGAAATATTCTAGTTGGATTTTTTGACTTTGAAATTCATGTTGATTTTTTTTTTGGCGCTAGGGAGAGAATAACACACACACAGAAAGAAATGGTGTTTGGACCGAATCTTGAATTTAATGATAGTAATCCTTACATTTATTAATAATATTACTAATCCACAAGGTGTATTTCCTAAAGCTTCTATAAACTCAGAAGAAAGTAGAGGAGGGGAAGCCAAGGGAAGGGTGCAGAAAACTTGGTTCTGTTCCTAATATGAAATATTGCTGATGTACAATGTTATACATCTCCTACTGTTATGCACTGCAAAACATTGGCTCCTGTTGTCAAGCCACTTCACGTGTGGCAGCCATTCACGCTAGCAGCTGTCATACCTTCTCTAGAGATAGGCAAGGCAGACACAGTTGTCCTTGTGCTTGTTCTTCAAGCAACACAATCTTAATCCAGACAAGCCCGTCACATGCAGATAATCAGTCATTTCTGCAGCTTGGATGGATATAAATTGCAGTCTTTCAATCTCCGTGCTTCTCGTTTGTATGCCTTCCCCTTCAGCTACTAATTGACCTTATATTGTTTGTGATCAGCCAGGCGTCTGACACCCGTTGGAACCCGTTGCCACGTTTAAGAGTTTCAAAGCCAGACTGAGAGTTCCACAGGCAACGCACACTTATTCCCTGGATTGACATACCCCACTTTACCTAAGTCTGGAGAGCATTTTTCCACAAAATTTGCAGTCAATTCACTGCACAGTATATTCTGTGAAGTGTTTTGAGGCTTCTCGAAGACACGATGAGGCTCTATATCAAATGCAAAGATTATCATTATTACTTGTTAGGCACAGGTTGCCCAGAGCCAAAGGTTTAGGGATGCTAGAGTGTGTTGGGGAAACCACTGAAGCTACATAGCTTGCCATGAATAGCCTGACTTGGCAAACTTCCTGCCTCTTGTTCAGCTAGGACCACTCTAGCTATTGGGGCTTAAGCGGAGCTGTGCTGAGAAGAATCCCTGACCCAAATGACTGGTCCACCCTTCCGAGTCCTGCCAATAAGCCAAACTGGCTTGGCTGTTATCTTCAGTGCCCTGGAGTTTGGTGGATTACTGATTCCGATACAGAGGATTGACTTGATTCCGACATTCTACTGCCAAGCACATCATCTTAATAATAATAATAATAATAATCCTTGCATTTGATATAGCGCTTTTCACATCTTATCGACGTCCCAAAGCGCTTCACAGAACATACTGTAAAGTTAATTGACTGTATGTTTGTGGGCGAATGGCGGCAGCCAATTGCGCACAGCAGCGTCCCCCACAAACAGTCGTGGATTGAAATGACCAATTTTATTATTGTGGTTTTTTTGGACGGATTATTATTAGGCGTGTGGAGTAAGGAAACTTGCTCAAGGTTTCGCCCTGACCTGCCAGGATTCGAACACAGGTCTCCCCAGCTTGGTCTCCCCAGCTTGCAAGACAAGTGCTCTAACCACTGAGCCACAGTTGCTGCAGATAACATCTTGGAGCCAGTCCAGTTCCAAGGGCCCTCTGCTTACCTCACCCCCCACCCCCCTCCCCCACACCATCCAAGGACGATGGTTTATACTTCATCTCCCTATTCAACAACAACAATAACAACAACAAATTACATTTATTTAGCGCTTTTGAATTCAGGAGGACGTCTCATATGCTCTATATAAACATGCATGGTTTGGGCTATAATCCCCAAACTGAGGGAGGGAGGGAGGGAGGGAGCAGTCCGTGAAAAAATGTGGGCTGAAATTCCACCTAGTCTCCATCTGTAAGGCTGTTTTCTCTTAACATTGGAGGCTGAGCAGAACAATGGAAAATTCTTATTTTTTTGAAGGAATATTTTTGTGACCTCAAAGTTTTGATTTCCCTCATGTGATGTGGAGACATTAGTAACATATTCAGTCAGTTCTGAGCAACTAACTTTATATTTCAAGCCAATGTTCTCTCTTTTTCATCTAAATGGGCTACTAATACTAATAATAATATTCCTTGTATTTGATGCAGCTTATCACATTATCCAGACAACTCAAAGTCCTTCAAAGAATATACTGTAAAGTGAACTGACTATATTTTGTGGGCGAAACGCAACAGCCAATTGTGCACAGCAGTGTACCACAAACCGTCATGGATTGACTGGCCAAATTATTATTTTTATATTTTTTCTTGAGGGATTATTATCAGGCGTGTGAAGTAAGGAAACTGGCCCACGGTTTCGCCTCGGCTGGAATCAAACCCAGGTCTCTCGCTTGCAAGTTGAAAGCTCTAACAACTGAGCTACAGGACTCCACGCTAGTTATTAGGTGGCCTTGGATCCAACATTGCCTGAGAAACAGCATTTCTCAGCCTGCTATCTTAAGGACAGTCTTGTACCCCTGCTTGTTCCAGCACTGGCTTATCCTTGGTTAAGATAGCAAATGATAATTGCTTCCCCTGGGGTGCAAGTAAATCGTGAGAACACCTGTCCATTATTCCAGCTCAGATATGGCAGGAACCATAAATTATGTTGTCACCTAATCTGCTTTTAATCAAAACCGCGTCCTTCATTCCATGAGTAAACACAACATAGAGGCTGTCATTCACATATGATAAAACAGGTGAGTTCATGCTACAGGGCTCCCCGTTGCTCTGAGCTAATTCAACCCCCACAGTTCCTTCTCTACATCTCAATGTTTAGAAGAAAGAGAAGAAATCTGGTAGAGAAGCACAATTTTAACCATGTATTCCATTCTCTCTGAGTCAAAAAGTTATGTCATTTGAATTTATATTACAACAACAACTTGCATTTTGATAGCATCCCTCACACGGGGTAAAGTCCTGGAACACATATCACATTATAGGCCATTACCCCTTGTTGTGAGAGGGTTTCTTATCACAGTTGCTGGTGTTTGGGTTAAGCTGAGAACCTGTGTGTGAGTTCAGTTGGATAAAACATCACAACATCCAAGCTGAAGCAGTGGCGATCATAACAATCCTTGCATATGATGTTTCTTGTATTAAGTCAAAATATCTCAAGTGCTTCACAGATAATTACTGTAAGATGTAGTGACTGTGTGTTTTTGTGGGTAAACACAGATACCAAATTTGCTATCTTAACTGTCTAGCTCTTGTGAGTAACGTCTCACAAACAGCTATGAAGTGAATGACTAATTTTATCAGGAGATTGTTGACTAGGACACTGGGAGAGAGAACTCCCTTCTCTGTTCGAATAGCATCACAAGATCTTAAACATACACCTGAACAGGCGCAGACAGGTCCACAGCTCAGTGATTCACCCGGGGAAAAATGCTATTGTTTTCCTAAGGAAGACGCAAACACAATTTAATTTTCCTTTATCTTTTGGACAATAATCCTCCGACCACGCACAGAATGTACACTTACTGAAACCATCACAATAATGGCAGAGTAGATTCAATCACGACTTCAGTGAGCGAGCAGTAAATGTATGGATCAGGCTCCCTGGAGAGATGGTGGAAGCAGTCGATTCTTTCAAGGACAAATTAGATAGATTTCTGTTAGGAAATAATACCTTGGGATACATTATATAATTTGGGACACAACATGTTAAGTGACTGCCAGGATGGTGGAAGGCAAACTAGATGGACATTGGTGTTCTTTCGCCCAGTAAATTCTTATGTTCTTAATCCGGTAACCTCTGGGCTACGAACTTGCCAAACAGCCATTAATCGGAGCTTCTCTGTCTAGCTCTTGGCTGTTATAATGAACCTGCCTTTGGAAGCACACAGAAAGGTGCAGAAGTTCCATTATCCACCAAAGTGATATGGTAATGTGAGTGACAGTGTGCTTTTGGCGACGGCTGGATATTAGCAATGGGGCTTCTCTGTCACGTAGTGACTCTAGAAATTACCAGGACAGCCTTCAGCCCTTTCTGCAGTGGCATCTTTGCATATTCAATGGATCTGAGAACAGCAGTGTGTACTTTATCAAAATAAAGGTGTAATGAAAGGGTGGCCCAGGGCAGGTATGCGTTGGTACTCAGGGTGAATTTCTGATGAGCTTCTGTCTGGCTATCTGAGAAGAAGGAGGCACGGCAGAGTCTTGCAGCGTATTGATTAGAGGAGCTATACAAATATAACTTGTTTTTCTATTAATAATAATAAGCCTTGCATTTGATAGAGCGCCTCATCACGTTTTCGAGATGTCTCAAAACCCTTCACGGAATACATAGTAAAGAGAATTGATTGTATGTTTTGTGGGCAAAATGCAGCAGCCAATTGGGCATAGTAGTGTCCTACAAACAGTTGATTGAGTGTCCAATAAATTATTTTTATTATTATTTGGTGTTGTTGATGACAATAAGAGAATCTTCTCCACTCTTGAGTTGGTGGAACTTTCAAAGGCTTTTGTGAATTTATCATCAAGAAACATTCTCAAGCTCATTGGAAATCACTTTTGATGTCCTTACAACCACTGTCTTCACAATCCATGTCTTTACAATAACAACCAATTACATTTGTATAATGCCCTTCATATCCGGAGGACGTCTCAAGGTGCTGGGACCTGTTGTGTACTGGTGGGCCTTGGGAAGGCCTAATATGTTTTATTTTGGTCAGCTGGGTGATCATCAGTATCCAAACCAAACTGTGGTTCCCAACCTTGGGTCTCGACCCAAATCAGGCTCGTGGGGCCTCAGTAGGGTCGTGAAGGGTCATCAGAAATTTTTGTTGTTGCTTTTTTTAATGCTCAAAATGCTTTTTTAATGTTGAAATGTGCCCGAGGCGACACCGCCGACCAATTTGTATGAAAGACCATACTAGCGAGTTGCACTGAGTCCACAAAAGAGGAGATATCATCTTGGCTGAGCTTCGCTTCAGTCGCGCAGTCGCCCCCCTAAGGGACGGGAGGAACCGTTGGTGGTTAATTTAAGGTTACAGCAAAAAAAAAGGTTGGGAACCTCTGGCCAGAATATTCAGCAGAAGTTGGCTTGGGAATCCCAGAGTGTGCAGAGATGTACTGTTGGGAGTTTAAGCAGCTAAAATGACATAGTTGACTGACTGTCATAGTTGATAGCATCTGCTGATGAGCCAATCAAGCTGGTCTTGTCACCAGCAGTGCCCTGGAATACTGTATTCCAGTCCTGAGCGGAATCTAAGATATCACCACAGAGGGTAAAACTGGGCAATGAGGAGGACCTGCTTTCTCCCTCCTCCAAGAAGGATAGAAAAGGAATAGAAGAGAAACAGGGCTTTACAGAATTGCTATCTGTGTTTTATCCCCTGTTGGAAATCCTCTTCAGAGCTATTTGATTCACGCTTCATTCAAAAGTCAGCCAAATGCAGATGATAATTTGAGTGGATCTCACACTAGCTCCTTCAAATGGACATAAGTGGAATTACATATCCACAATGTGCACTTACATTTTTTTTAAATACAATAATAATAATAATCCTTCCATTTGATTTAGCGGCTTATCACGTCTTCAAGACATCTCAAAGCACTTTTTCCAAATTTTTGCTGAATAAAAAAGATGCCGTATTAGGTATATTTGAATGCTATCTTAAAAATTGCAATTTTTAATCCATGGCAAAGTGGTTTATTCTTAGCTAGAAATTGGAAGCTCTGTAGCTTGTAATCATTTTTTTTAAAAATAGATCAGTGATGTCTTCAGAGTAAATGAGAAAGATGGAGAATTGCATGGAGATAGAGAGAAAAAGTGTGTGTGCGAAAGGGAGAGACAGAGGGAAGAAGGGGGTTGGGAAAGAGATCTTAATAGTGAATTTAAGAAAATCCCTTTCCCAATTTTTCCCCTGGAATGCTACACTTGTCCTAGCAATCGGCCCTGATTATTTGTTTGCATCCACATGTCCTATTTGCCCAATAGTGATGATATCAAAACATGTATTCGAATTTCCGAGCTAAGGACATTGAGATCTTATTTGCTGGGAAGATGAACCCGGCTGTGGGAGAGGTTGAGTGAGGTGGCAAGGAGTGTGACAGCTGTAATGTGTTTAGAAATAAGACAATGTGGAAAGTATAATGTAGAAACATCAGGAATTCTGAGTCCACAGAACTCGACCCAAACTTATCCTGTAAGATCATTTCGTCTTGAGATTTAAAATCGCATAAAGTGTGCAGCATCTTTCAATTCACCTCCAAAAATACACAGACACTACGCTTCACAGACAATCCTGTGAAACGCTGTGAGATGTCCTCCTGATGTGAAAGATGATGTGACAAATAAAAGGATTGTTTAGGATTTGCCACAGATACAGTCAATCGACTTTAGAGAGTCCTGTAGCTCAATTTCAATCCACGACTGTTTGCGGGACGCTGTTGTGCGCAATTGGCTGCCACGTTTCGCCCACAAATATACAGTCAATTCACATTACACTATATTCCACACAGCGCTTTGAGACATCTAGAAGACGTGAAAAGTGCTATATCAAATGCAAGGATTATTATTATTTATAGTATATTCTATGAAAGGCTTTGAGACCTCTCAACAATGATTATTATTATTATTATTACTATTATTATTATTTCAGTTTTAGTTTGGAAGCCATTGTTTCCACAGTTCTTAAACAGTAATTTCTAAATTAAGACTGATTTTTTAAATTAAAAAATCCTTAATTTGACACAATGTTAAGATTAAACAGGCCTCCAGTCTAAGACGGACGAGAATTCCCCATAGATTTTCCAACCCAAACCTTATCAGTAAATTCTGGAGCCGTTTTCCTGATCGCACTCTTTCACGTTTCAAGCTGCTTCTGTGTTGGACAGGCAATTGGGGAGCAGTTAAGGTCAAATACGAATGTGAAAAGGAATCACACAACAAATGGTAAAGAAAGTATCTTATATGTCTCCCGTTTACATCGTATACTATGCTCTCCGCATAATATACATAGGATTAGAATTATACATAATGACATTCTTAAAGATATTGTCTGATGGGAAGGACATTAATGTAATACATGCTCCCGAGCAAATTCTGAAATTAAAGAGCTATTAATTCCTACTCCAACCCCCTTCAGGCTTTGTTTATCTGTTGGCTGCAGACTTCTCCTGTAAGCGACCCTGCCATACGGCTATTCATTATTCTTTCACCCGCAGTCGTTTCATATTTTTTTCTCTCTCTCAACTCTTGGGCTGATGTGTACACTTTCCTCGTTCGAAAGTTGCGGAGTCTATTTTCTGAATAATTCTAATGTGTTTTCCTGAATCTAAAATCACTTAATGGAAACGCAGTTAAGTACAGAAAAATGGACTGTCTGATCAGTGTCCATTTAAATAAAATCTCTTAGGATTAATAAATAATGAGGGAGATTTTATAGTACTGTAATAACAATGAGAATAATTCTTGAATTTGATTGATATCTCAAAGCGCTTCATTGAATATACTGTGAAGTGTGTACATATAGTATTGTTCAATAATAATATATATGTATTTCCAAACTTCAACCATTTGTGACAATTTCTCAGATGTCATCGACCTGCCTCTCTACTTGCTAAAGCAAGTTTCAAAATGTTTTCAAATGTATTAAAAATGTTAAAGAGTTTAGCATCTCAAAGCACTTTGCGGGACACTCTGTAAAGTAAATTGACTGTTTAATTTGTGGGCGAAAACACGACTGCCAATAGTGCATAGTAGTCTCCCACAGGCAGACGTGGATCACTGACCAATTTTTTAATTGAATACTATTGTGTTTAATAGTAATACAGGTAATGTCACTGGTTCAAAAATAATAATAATAATAATAATAATCCTTGCATTTGACATAGTGTCTTATCACATCATTGAGACGTTTCAAAGTATGTTTGTGGGCCAAATCTGGCAGCCAATTGCATTATAATTTTTCCAATGTGCTTCGAATGGTTTCCTTGTGTGCTGAAAATAAAATCCTACGCTCCTTCCCACTTTCAGCCTCCACCACCCCCCCCCACCCCCCCCTCTGTGAATCTGGCGGAGCCCGGTAATCAAATTTACTGCTCGATTATTTAGAGATGAACCAGGCAATTAACCCGGCTGACCCCCGAGCCCGTGATTTGCTGAACTTCAGTGATGCCTGATTCTCAGTGGGTCACTGGAAGTCCACAATAGTTCATCGGCTGCTAGTTATTACGGGAATCCATCGACGAGATTCATCAGACGTCCGCGGTCAGTTTGCTCGCTGATGAGCTCTGCGTGCTCGCTCTGTGAACGCTACCTCTGCTGGTTTTAATTAAGAGGCAATGCAGAAGCTCTCACACATGCACACACACGCACGCACGCACGCACGCACGCACGCACACACACACACACAGTTCAGCCCGTTTGCACATCGGGCACTTAGGATATTTTTCCTATTGCATTCACCTGATTTGACTCGCTTATTGAATAAGGACGCAAGCTCTCTCCCTCTCTCCATCATAGTCCATCAACGTTACGGAGTCAGATCGACAGACAGAGAGACGGGAGTGAGTGTGGTCAGAGGAGGAGTAATGAGATAGCACAATTGATTAAGAGCTGATGGCATCTATTTGCCTTCTCTTAATGCGTCATAATAAAAGCTGTCTAAATTCACGTTGCAGTAAAGTCTGCTTTAGCGAGTGAAGAGGGAAAGGTGTCCGACAACCGAAAGATGGTCGCAAATCGTTGAAAATGCGCAGGGTCTGTTTCAGTATTAACTAATATATAATGCTTTCCATTCCCTGTGATATATGTAATCTGCTAAACACAAACTCTTACTATACACAATGCCTACTATTTATTAGAATATATAATACTGTAATATAATAATAATTCTTGCATTTGATACTGCGCCTTATCATGTCTGAGAAACGTCCCAAAGCTCTTCACAGGCAGCATCTATTTTTGCCCAAAGAGCACACAGTATAATCTGTGAAGCACTTTGAGATGTCTCAAAGATGTGATAAGGTGCTATATCAAATGCAAGGATTATCACTCAGAGGGTAGTGAATTTATGGAATTCTCTACCCCCAAAGGGCTGTGGATGCTGAGTCCTTGAACATATTCAAGACTGAGATTGATGTATTTCTTATGGATAAAGGGATTAAGGGATATGGAGATAAGGCGGGTAGGTGGAGTTAGATTAGAAGATCAGCCACGATCTTATTGAATGGCGGGGCAGGCTTGAGGGGCCGAATGGCCTACTCCTGCTCCTAATTCTTATGTTTTTATTATAGCTCAGAGTCACAGTTCCATTTTCCAAATAACCAACCGTTTTGAATTCATGGCATGGAGTGTCTAACCAGCTTTCCATGGATGTTTTGAATCACAATGTGGACCCTGTTCTTTCCACAACCTGGGAACAATTCAGATATGCTGGATTGTGTAATCTCTCCCATACAGATCTGAAATATGCTCTGTGTTTTCCAAGATTACGCCTCAAAGTGGTTCATTTGTAAAGTAATCCTTCATTCCTGCACTTGACATCTCGCACCTTTCCTTCCAGAATGATTTATATTCATTTCCAAGGCCATTTGCTGAATGATGTACCTTGTTTAGCGCAGTTTGTTCCTTTCCTGCCTCTTATTGTAAAGTGATGCACTGCTACGAAACTGGGATGAAGTAAGAAGGTAGCTCACTTAACGGTGTAAATTGGAGAACATTTTTTTGGTGACAGAAGCTACTTTGCGCTATCAAAATGAAAACGATCACTGCATTTTGTTCAATCAATGAATTGACACATTTTACAGCTATCCGCACTTGGAAAACCATATGACAGCTTGACTCAGCTGGTGGCATTCTTTCCTCTGAGTCCTTAGGTTGTGGCTTCAAGCCCCACATCGGGAGTTGGTGCCCATATTGTAAGTCTATGTTGACGCTGCAATGCAGTGTTGGGGGAACGCAGTATTTTTGGAGGTGCCACCCTTCCAATGAGACATTCATCTCTCCACGTCCCCCCACTTGACAAGTGTGCAAACCCGGCCTTGTAAAGCAGTCTGAGATGTGACCTGCATGAAGGGTACAATACAAATTGTTTTATATCATAGTACAATTATAATTGTTGTGGTTGTTGTAAATATACTCTATGTTGTAAGTTTACAGTATATTCTGTGAAGCGCTTTGAGATGTTTAGAAGGCGTGATAAGGCGCTATATCAGATGCAAGAGTTATTATTATTAAAAAAGAGACTACAATTCCCAGAAGACAATGCCTGCCTACCCAGTTGAAAGAGTGCACTCCAATCAAAAGGCAAGTCAATAGAGGCTAAAATATTCTTGCAAATAGAGAGAGAGAGGTAGCTAGTGCACAGGAGAAATGTAATCTTTCTCTCGCCCTGAGAAGAATCAATTTCTTCACTTTATCATCTCTTCGGGCTAAACAAGAGAGCTCGAATTTGGTATAATGACAAAATAAGCATCAAATCGATCACAATAACTTTCTGCATCCTCGTAGGGTGAGAGGTTAATGATGCACGAGACTACGACTACAGGCTTGGAGCTAGTTATTTCAAATCTGTTGACTCTCACATGAGGGAATCACAAAAAATGTTTGCTGAAATACATATTCACCCCTCGGGAAGCATCAGTAGTATAAGGACATCTGGAGAAAGGTTCATTGGGGAAACATCTCATCAAGAAAATCACTTGGGTAGCTGAGGGCCGAAATGTAGGTCAGTGCCAATGGCTTAAAAAAAAAGTAAGTGAGAGTTTGAGATAAATTAAGAAGTCGATGGATGACAATAAACTGGGATTTAAACGCCAAGAGTCTGAGAACAAAAGTAAGGAATTGGAGCCAAATGCAATTCCAACTTACAATTTTTAAGAGAGAAGTGGGTAGATAAGGCGCAATATCAAATGCAAGGATTATTATTACTGTTTCATTATCAGGTTTCTGTCAGCCACCTGTCCGAGTGGCCCAGATTCCTTATTATCTGATACTTTCTGGAATTAGCTAAACAGGATGCATCTTTCAATGCATTCCATTCTAACAATCTATCTCTGCATGGATGCATGGCTGCATGGAATTCTCAGCTTGGTTTGAATACACTTAAGCATAAGAGTAGACACCTGTCAGACACCTGGCTGATAATTTACTTGAAGAAATCTCTTTGAGAAATACTAGCAATTAGAACCCCCCCACCACCATCTATTCTCCAAACACTATAGACATCACCCCTGCTATCTCTCTCACCTGCTATTGACTTTACTTGTCTTCCTGCTTCAAAATCTCCATTCATGTTTTACTGCATTCAGTTCCACCATCTCAATGGAGAGAACTCCCACATGACGTTTCCCAGATAGGATCCATTCTATCGTCAAGAGTACCAGTGTTTAGCCACACAATTATATGCACATCCCATTAATAATAATAATAATAATAATCCTTCCATTTGATGTAGTGCCTCTTCATGTCTCAAAGCATTTAGCAGAATGTACATTAAAGTGGATACAGAGGCAGACAATTACGCACAGCAATGTCCCACAAAAAAGTCATAGATTAAGTGACCAAATTATTATTATTGGTTTTGGGGGGCGATTATTATTCCTGGAAAGCGATACACCAACCATCTAACAACTAGTTTCCTACTCACTGCTAGTTACTTACTACTTCTCTTCGACCGAGCTTTCGGTCACCTTCTTGCCCCTGCCCCTGGCTCGGTCCTGGGATCCGCTACTGTGAAGCGCTCTGAGATGCCGTTGGGCGTGGAGGGCGCTATATAAATCGAAGTTGTTGTTGTTGTTGTTGTAGATAAACAAAGACATGTGGAATGTCTCTGTCTCTGAGGAAACTTGGCTAAAGTTTCGCCGTGCGTGGGAATCGAACCTGGGTCTTCTTTGGTGCTACTGGTAGACATTCCCTTCTCATTACTTAAGCGTTGGTCACTATTTTCCAAGCTGATACACCACAACACGCTGACGAAAGGTAATTGACCTGAAACGTTAACCCACTTTCCTCTCTCCATAGATGCTGCCTGACCTTGCTGAGTATTCCCACCGATTCCTGTTTTTATTTCCCTTCTTTTTGTCGTATTTTCCAAAAGCATCATGACGCGGTGTGGTGTGCCTTAATTCAGCTCTGAATACTGAAATAGGAATAACTGGTGTGGGATTCATTAGAATACACATGCCCACAGCATGAATCTATATTTATCACAAACATTAACACACTGGAGCAACCGGAAACAAATTCATTAGGAGATAGATGTACTCAAAGGAGAGCCAGTTTTACCACGCATGGAAAGAGATGAAATACGGTGAAACAGTCCTACCTCCCGTGTGCAAGGGATATTTGCCAATTTTTAGACTTTGGAATTGAATAACATTCACATTAAACTAGGCGTAAATGCCAAGAAAGAGAGCCTTGAGACATAATAGTACTAATCCTTGAATTTGATTCCACATCAGGGGAACTTCAGCCTGGCTCATTGTGTAGGATGGCACTCATTGTTGGAAGTGACATCCTTCAGTTAATAATAAGAAGAATAAGAATCCTTGCATTCGATATAGCACTTTTCACATCCTCCAATCGTCTCAAAGTGCTTCATAGAATATACTTTCAAGTGAATTGATTGTATATTTGTGGGCGAGACACGGCAGCCAATTGTGCACAGTAGTGTCCTACAAACAGTCGTGAATTAAAGTGACCAACTTATTATTGTTTTTTTCCTGAGAGTTTATTATCAAGTGTGTGGAACAAGGAAACTTGCCGAAGGTTTCGCCCTGCCTGGAATGGAACCCAGGTCTCTCGCTTCAGAGGCAAGTACTCTAACCGCTGAGCTACAGGACTCCGTTAAATTTAACATCCTGCCAGTCTGATCAGATGGACATTAAAAATCTCTCAATAATATTATCTGAAAAGAGAAAGAATGGAGTTTCTCCCAATGTCCTGACCAATATTCCTCCAAATAAAATTGGTCATTCAATGCATAGCTGTTTGCAGGCCATTGCTTTGGGCAAATTGGCGGTCACACTTGCGTACAAATACATTGAGATGTCCCAGTGACTTGACAAAGTGCTGGATCAGATGCAGCAATTGTTATTAATACTATTATCAGTAGCAACTTGGCTGAGGTCAGCTTCTTCAGAGGAGAGCAGGACTTGAACCTGTGACCACATGCGCATTGCTTAGCCCTGTACAAAGCGATGCCTTCACCCTTTGCTCCATAAGGGAGACACTCAATAGCATGTGGAAAGTAATTGTAATGACACTCCAGCATTCAAACTACTGAAGTCTTCATTCGATAAGCAGTCAGCTAAAAATAATTAGCTCCGTTGCTGTGGCAACCATCCATTCGATCCTTTCCGTCTTCCCATTACCCAAGTTGCTCAGAGTCAACAAATAAACAGTGGACAAAACTCGCGTGTCCTGAACTATACAGTTCGGGTTTGTTAATCTGTCGAGTTATTGCCCTTAGAAATCACTAACTGTCTGACTCCACACATGAGCCTCATAGAATGGCAACAGGACCAATTGAAAGGAGGATAAATCCACCAGTATTTGAACGTCGGATCCAAAGGACATCACCTCTGAACAATGCAGCATTCCCCCAGTACTGCAATGGATTATCAGCCTAGACCACTTAAATTCAAAGTTCCAATGTGCAACCCTCCGACTCCGAGGCGAACGCACCAATGTCTGAGCCAGTCTGATACGACAATTAAATATTATCACGAGGGCTTATCAATCGAAACAACATCAAAACACCCCCCCCACCCCACCCCGTCTCACTTTCTTGTATTGGGCTCAGCCAAACAGTCACGTAAAGCAATCATTACGGGAGGAAGATGGATGGAGAGACGTTTGTTTCAAAAATCTTTATTTGAATTCTATTGCGCATCTGTGGAAATGAGTGGCGTGATGTATGCCTCCACTGGGAGAAGACCTGCATTAGGGCTGAAGAATCCCATGACATTGCAGACTTCACTTTGTAATAGTCCCGTAAAAATCATGTAATGCAAGGTAATGGATTTGGCTAATGACATCATTACCATCAATGCAGAACCTGCCAGCGCAGCACAATTTGTCTGCTCGCAGTCAGTCCGTGTTAACCCTTTGTCGACCCGGGTTCTGATCGTGAAAAGTGTTGAAGGGAGAGAAAGGTCTGAATCACAGTCTCAAATCACTCCTCTCGTTGTTTCTTACAGACTCTTTCTTGAGTCCCCAAGCCTTGGTTCTGCTTAGAGTGCTCTGGGACACGACCTTGCGTTACTGGTGCTATATAAATGCAAGTTTTTGTTATTGTTGCCAACCAGTAGTTAATACTCATCAGAATTAGGCAAGCAGGGTGCGTTCCTCCAGGGAGAGAGTGTGTATTCCATTCCAGATACATGTACAAGGAAATTTCCACGTGTAGGTGGTAATACACGTATAAAACTCTCAGTCTGGTTTGAATACTCTTAACTATTGTGATGATGCAATTCCACAAGTATCAGAAACCCGGTTGACCAAACACAATATAGAAACGGAGAAAGCACAGAAGGAGGCCATTCAGCCCATTGAAATTCACCTTCATGTGTGGAACTCTCCATCTGGTTTCTGTCTATGTTAGCCACAGGTGAAGGTTACCTACAAAATACTTAGTCTCTGCACCTCACAGTAAATCCTGTGAAGAGCTTTAAGATGTCCGTCTGACATGAAAGGCAATATATCAAACCAATGATTACTTTTTATGTTTAGGAGGCTGGTCAGGGGAAACATTCCATTGAGTATGTTGCTTTCGTTCACTAATTCACTCCAATTTCTATCAAGTTAAGACTATTTTCCAAACTCTTTGCCCATATCCTCCAATATCTATATTGCAATAATGATCATTACATTTGGTACCAGGTTAAGAACTTTCTCTGTACAGTGTAGTGAATGTGTAGTTTGTAGGTGAAGGCAGCAGTCAACTTGTGACAGCAAAATTCCCCCACAAATAGCCATGAAGTGAATGACCAATTTCATCTAGAAGACTGTTGGTTGAGAATCAAAGAGAAACTCCACTCTCAGTCCCTCACTCACTCTTTCTCTCTCCCACCTCCACTTCCTCTACTTTAGATCAATTCAAGTCCACAGAACAATAAAAGGTTAACAAAGAGTTATACTGTATTTTCTTTGTTTCTGCCTAATATTATTCATTGCCATTCATGCATAGGATGGAAACATGAATGTTTGTCCATGGGTGGTTACCCAATGACACATAGAAGCATGAATAAGTAAAAAGGAGAGTGATTGATAAGCAGCTCTGTAGTTTGACTGAGAGGATTAAAGACTTTAAAATGGAATGTAAAATCTCACTGAAAGTCAGGTGTCAAGTTCAAAGTCTATGTCAAATCCTCTGTTAGCTTCATGAGGTTCTCTCTGACAATGGAGCTTTTTGAAAACATGCAAGCAATTGATTCCTCAGAATGTAGTTTTTGCCTTTGACTACAATGCACAAGTAGGAATCAGGCAAGAGTTTCACTTTAATGTTGACTTTAATCGAATTCACAAAAGGTGCAGAGCCCACTCGCTCTGAGGGCCTCCCATTTTTCATAGCACAGTGACTCAATCGGCAGCACCTCTCACCTCTGAGGCAGAAGATTAAAAGTTGAAGCCCCACTCCAATGCAGTGGTGATGAAAAATAAAGCTAAGGTCCCATCTGTCTGTTCAGGTGGACATCAATGACCCTGTGTCGCGAGCTGAAAAAATAAGTGAATCTCTCCCGGTGTCATGGCCAACAAAACCCCGGATAAAATTGATCACTCACTCGATAGCTGTTTGTGGGACATTTGCTGTGTCCAAAATTGGTCACTGCATTCATTCACAAACACACAGACAATGCACTTCTCAGTAAAAATATATGAAGCGTCATGAGTCAGTTTGGCGATGTGATAAGCCGTTGTGTCAAAATCAAGGATTATTAATATAAGTGATTCCAAGATGCTACCCCATGTAAAGCACACTATATACAGTAAACGCAAGTTGTTGTGGTTGAATTTCTAACCCACACATTTGTGAGTGAAGCGAGCGTGTCATTTAAATATATTGTAAAAATAGACACAAATGAATGAGGTTCTTGAAGTTTCATTTCCTTAAAGGAATCACACAGATTATCCATTTTTATTGAGGTTAAACCAATATTCTATTTTGGAATATAATAATAAGAATAAGAATAATCCTTGCATTTGTTATAGCACTTTTCACGCCTTCTAGACATCTCAAAGCGCTTTACAGAATATACTGTAAAGTGAATTGACTGTATACAGTGTATATGTGGGCAAAACACGGCAGCCAATTGCACACAGCAGCGTCCCACAAAACAGTCATGGATTGAAAATGACCAATTTATTATTGTTTGTATTTTTGAGGGATTATTATTAGGCGCGTGGAGTAAGGAAACTTGCCCAAAATATAGATTGTAAGGAAAGGAAACTTGCCCAAAATATAGGTATTGTCCAATACCTGGAGCATTACATGTAAGCCACAAGCACACAGGTTCAGAATTGTGAAGGGCTATTTAATACATACATTTGGAAGTATTTCTTTACGCAGGTGGTTGGGGTTGGAACTTTGGATTCATCAGAGTCAGTTTGAATTCTGCATGAGAATGAATAATCCAAATGGCTTTCTTTGTCTAAACTTTCCTTGTGATCGTGGTGCTGGGCTAAACTCTCATCTCAACTTGCACATCTACAAGCAAATAGCACAGGATACAGTGGGTGGGAGGCCTTTAGTTTGTGGATTCCAGGGACGTTGCTTTGATGCATATGAGGACCAATCGCAAAGCAGCCTGTATCACAGAGACAATGACACTTGCTGTTAATCACACACAAAATTATCAGGCAGTGGCAAAACAAGCAGCCAATGGAGTCAATGCTTGGCAGCTCTTTGCTTTTACAGAGGGACTGAATCGGGAGACATGTTTGGCGAACCATAAATAAAATATTGCAATTACAAAGACCATTAGCAGCATCCTTTCATAATTATTCATTAATATTTCCACTACCTTTACACTGTCTCAGTCTCGGATGCAATAGGTTAGATTTTTTTTCCCCACACCCACCCCCCGCTCCACTCTAAGAAATGGGTGTTTGTAAGTGACAAAGTATTGTGCCGATTTGCTGTCAGGGAGATGTTGAGATGTAATGGTTTTCCCAAAAAGGCTGCTAATGGGTTTAATGGTCCGATGAAACAGGAAGTAGGAAGGGCAAGGAGTACCATTATCCTCAGTGTTGAGATGAGCATGAAAGAGCTAATGGACTCTTACTCCTAAGTGCTCCCTACAGGGTGAAGTACAGTACTTTGGTTCACTAACTGTGTGAGAGAACCATCCTTGACGAGAATGTCAGAATTGCCAACTTGCAGAACAAGCCTTCTGTAGAATGCTACAGGACTCCAGGACTATTCGAATCCTAGGCAGGCAGAATCCTTAGGCATGTTTCCTTACTCCACTCGCCACTGTTTACCTAGCGGTAAGTAGGAACCCGGTTGTCAGTCAATTGGTGGATCACTTTCCTGGTGTAATAATAATCCCTTTTTTTAAAAAAAATGTGGTCACTCAATCCACAACTGTTTGTGGGACATCATTTGTTTCACCCACAAAATGTGCAGTCAGTCCACTTTACAATATATTCTGTGAAGCGCTTTGAGACATCGCAAAGACACGCAAAGACATGCAAGGATTATTATTATTATTGCTGCAGTCTGCATTGTTCACCATTTCTGCTCCCCCACTTTCCCACACACGTAAAGGACTGAAGTATAGTTCATCAGAATTTCTCTGGGAAGAGTGTGGGAGCAATCCCTTAACCTACCAACTCTGTATTGAGCATCTGTACAAATACTAAAAATATAGGGGCAATTTCTTATCAGAAATCAAAGATATGATATGCCTTACTTCATCCTCTACCCAACACTTGCATTTACGTTTGCCCACAAAATACAATCAATTCATTTAACAATATATTCTGCGAAGTACCTTGGGAAATCTGAGTGACGTGATGAGGTGCTATATTAAATACAATGATTATTATTCCTCTTGAATCCAAGATGGTAGAGGGAGCTCGGCGGTTCATGATAAGTAGCATGAACAGAGCTATTCATTCCCCAGAAATGAATAAGGAGTGAAGGACATGAAACTAGTGTTCAACTTGAATAGGATTTATTGTGCTTCAACCACAGAGAGCATTACTGAGCCAAAGTTGCTTTCAGTAACACCTTCCTTTATGTCTATAGCAAGAGACCTGGGTTTCATTCCCCGGCAGGACAAAAAGTTAGGTAAGTTTCCTAACTCCTCTGTTTACCTAGCAGTAAGAAGGAATCCGATTTTAGGCAGTCGCTTTTCTGGGGAGTAATAATTTCTTAAAAAATAATGTTAATAATAAATTGATCACTTCAATCCATGACTGTTTGTGGGACACTGTTGTGCACAATTTAAAAAAAATCACACAAAATTCACACACAAAATATACAGTCAATTCACATGTGAACCTCTTTGAGACATCTAGAAGATATAATAAGGCACTATTTGAAATGTAAGGATAATTATTTTCAGCCAATTTAGAACCTTTAATGCCTTGATATGATTCCCTCTTGGATGCCTCCTTTTAAGGCTGAAGAATCCTAGATTCCACAGTTACTCCTCATTCCTACAACACCGGGGATCAGCCCAGTTGTGCTGCCTGTAGGGTCTGAGTAGTCCTCTAATCTTGTGATGAACAGAGCTGTACACAGTGTTCCAGTGCGGCCTAAGCAGAGCAAGAACAACAACTTGCAACAACAACAATCATTTACACATCGCCCTTCACATGGGATAGTGCCCTGAAGCACTGTGGAGCACAAACGTGACTGCACTAATGCCTCGTACGGATGTCATTCATGGCAGGGATGGCCAACAGACGAATAAAACAAGAATTTTAGCCCAACTTTGAAAGTGACCAGATGCAACCTCGACTCTGCCCATCATAACTCTTACTGTGAAAGTGGTACATTTGCTAAAACCAGCTCGAAAGACTATTATTGTACAAAGGTGTGTCTCATATAAACACTTCACGTTGACTCAGACAGTGGGCCTCTTCCCTCCCGAGTTGGAAGATTTGAGATCCTTGAAGGGAAATGGCAATTTTTTAAAATCTGCTGTACTGTTGCCCAGGACAGCTGAGTGGAAACTCCCTTCTCATTTCTGACTAGAGCCATGGGATCCTTCTGAACAAGCAGATGGGGTGGGAAGGTCTAGGTTTAACTTTTCATCCGAACTACGGCACTTCAGAAACTGCAGTGAATCAGCCCAGAATGTATGAGTTCAAGGTCCCGATGTGCGGCTTAAACCCACGACCTTCTGATTCAGATACCGATTTAGCCAGGCTGACACCTAGATCTAGGAACCATGGAAGCATGTAACATGAGTTCTAACCTCAAATCAGTTTGAAAGCTACTTATGTTCAAAATCCTTTCCCTCCAATGCTCTCAGATAAGACACAAAAGCGGGTCAATGAACGGTCAATCTATCTGACTCTTGATGCACAACTGAGGCACCTTGGATGACAGGGCTTCAAGAGGCGGTGTGGCTAAATGCCAGTGAAGTGAGATGTAGTTTAATGTGGTTTGGCACAGTGAAGGGGAGGCGATATTCTGCCACAGAGCCTGCCCCCTCTCATTCTACTCACTCATCATCAGTGTCAACAGTTCTTCTTGAGAAAAAAAATCTGTGAGGATGTATTAGATTCACTGTTAAGCTTTTCTGCAAAGGGTTATAGCTCTTCAGTGATTTAAGAATGAGGGGAGGAAACAGTACCAACTTTTTTTTGTGTGTCAGCTTGGCTCACTTTAGAGCATTTGAGTTTCTGAGTCAGAAGACAGTGGGATTGAACGCCACATCAAGTCTCCCACGGCCTTGCTCACCCCTACTTCTGTAACCTTCCTCTGCTCAGCAGACTTTGGCCTGCTCCACGTTCCTTGCCCTTCCCACCCCACCCTCCATGGTTAGGCATCAGCCTTTCTGCCCTCACCCTTTGGAACTCCATTCCACAGTACCTTCACCTCTCCTCTTCCCTCCCTTCTTTAAAGCCCCTCTCAAGATCTTCCTCTTAGATCATGCCTTTGGTCACCCTCCTACCCCCACCCTCCCTGCCCTACACCCTTTCTCTTTGTAACTAGTACCATGGGATCTTTAAAACCCACCTGAACAGGCGGTTCGGACTTCAGTTTTAACTTCTCATTGGAAGGATGTCACCTACGACCAGGCAACAAACCCACCATACTGACCTGGAGTATCATCTTAGACTAAATGGCTTCCAAGTCTTGACGTGAATTGGCAACCTTCTGACTCAGAGGTGAGAAGTGCAACCGACTAAGCTAAGCTGACACAAGTTTGTTGCAAAAGATCAAAAGAACTTGGTTAGTGGTGAACGGAAATTTATAATATCACCTTGATCTTTACCCCTGAATCATTGACTCAGATCCTGGCAAAAACACAGAGAAAGGACATTATATCACCATTTATATTAAAAAAACAGCCATACCAGTTTGGGTGTGGAAAGCCGTTGAAACACATTCCAAAACAGCCCGAGGATGTTTTGAGATGATAGTGAGCTTTTGTTTAGCTTTCAGCGTTTGAAGCATTGGCCCACAATTAAGATGCTATCGCAGGAATTTTAAATACAGGAAATCTGTTGTTTGGTAAAATGTATATTTATCTTTTTTTTCACAAAAAGAAACCACAGTTTCGGATTAATTTAACCCCGGTGAATCTTTGGTGTGCTTTTAACGGGCCTGTAAAGTCCTGTTCTGAAAAGGAGGAGGTTGCATTTTTTGTATGCAACAAAACATCTCAAAGCATTAATTTGCGGTGACCATTGTCAAGTGTACTGAAGTTCATGTCAAGTTTATTTATTTTTTGTCTCCGTTGCTCTGGTGAGTGTCGCTTCTGCTCATCTTTCGACACCTGGGTGACCCCTGTTTTAACGTGGCTCAGTTTAACAAAGGCCCGATTGGAAAATGCACATAACTGTGTACGTGGCCTGCAATACACAGGAAGTGACATCAACCAAGACCCGACAACCAGGAAGTACTGACCAGTTGGTGGCCAATTTTGTTACAAACATACGTACGGCCATGGAGCGTATGACTAATTTTATTTGGGGAATTGTTGGGCAGGATATATGAATCACCAAGGATTATTTGTCTTATTGACAATGTCCCCCAAGCTCGGGTCCTGACCCCTAACTGTTCAGCACCTTGGGAAGTCCTCCCGATGTGAAAGGAGCTCTACAAATGTAATTTTGTTGCGTGGCTGTTGTTATTGAAGTGCTAGCAGCTGAGCCAGGTGGCTGACAAATCTTCCAAATAAAGTTTGGGAGCCAAGTTGGCATGGCACTGTTACCTTTATCCCAACATAGAGCGGGCAGGTTGAAGCAGGGACACGTTTACATATAATTTCTTCCATCTCTGCTTTTCTTCAGCACCTTGGGAAGTCGTCCAGACTTGAAAAGTGTTATTTTTAAAAAAGGTAATTTTGTATTTGTTCAAACCACACCTGTTGAATATTACAGGTAATAAATGGATGTATAACAGATGTATAAGAGACAATGCAAATAGTATGAAATGGTAGAATGTTAATCACCCCTGACAGTGTGGATGGAGCTTAGAAATCTGAGAGCAGGCATTGTGATAATTAATTTAGTTTAACCATGAAGGAATGTTCTGCAGATTGAAACTGAACGGTGCTCAGCTAACACAGACGTGCTTTAAGTCTTTCTCGGAATCCATCTCACCATCGATGCTTTTTGCTTCGACCACAGTTACCAGCAGTGTGTTCCATATTCTCACCACCCCCTCTCTGAAGAGGTTCTTTCTAAACTCTATTTTAGATATAACTCACCAAAAAATGGAAACAGCTTTCGTCTCCCTCACCTCACCTTGCTGAGCGCTAAACTTTGCAAGAAAAATAATAAAACTTTGAAACACCTAAGATCTCCTGCCGCACTTTACCACCAACGCTAGTGTCGATAATATAATGAGAATTACAATAAGAACCATTGCTACTGTTTGCTTTCCCTCAGGAACATTCACCAGCGTGAAGGAACACAGGGAACTTAATTACGAAACAATTGAATAAGGTTCTTAAATTATTCAACGCTTTTTCATACTCATCAAGGTGAGAGATGCAAAATACCAAATCCTCTGAAGCAGTTTGTGAGACATCCTCCCGAAGTGAAAGTTGTTACATCAAATGAAAGGATTATTACCTTATTTTAAAGAATTGCACATGCTTGGCTTGAAAATAATACTTTTGTGGGTTTACGTGTTGGCATTTAATATCACAATAATGTTAATGATGATAAGAATCCTTGCAGCTAATATAGTGACTACTCACCTCATTGAAACATCTCAAAGCATTTCATAGGATACTGTATACCATAAAGCAAATTGACTGTAATTTTGTGGGCGAAACGTGGCAGTTAGTTGAGACGCCATCCGGCGTGGAGGGCACTATATAAATCGAAGTTGTTGTTCTTGTTGTGCACAGCATTGACTTATCCCCCAAATGGAGTGAGTGATCAATTTTATTTTGGGGATTGCTGGCCAGTATCTCACTGGGCAAGAGATACAGACTTCTTTTTTCGAATAATGTCAAGGGATCTTTAACTTCTATCTGAGGATGTAAATGGCATCTCAGATTAAAGGTACTGTACCTCCAACAATGCAACACGGTCTCCACCCACAGCACTGCATTGAAATGTCAGTTTATATAGTAATAATAATAGTCCTTGCATTTGATATAGCGCTTTTCACATCTTATCAACATCTCAAAGCCCTTCATAGAAGACACTGTATATTGACTGTATATTTGTGGGCGAAATGTGGCAGCGTCCCACAAACAGTCGGGGATTGAAATGACCAATTTTTATTATAGTGTTTTTTTTGGACAGATTATTATTAGGAGTGTGGAGTAAGGAAACTTGCCCAAGGTTTTGCCCTGGTCTGCCTGGATTCGAACACGGGTCTCACGCTTGAAAGGCGAGCGCTCTGACCGCTGAGCTGCAGGAGCTCCACTGTCAGAAAGACAGTGTTAGACTATGTGATTCCAAGTCCTAACATGGTACTTCAATCCACACCCTTCTGCACCAGGCTGAAACACACAACCCATTACCCAATCGACTAACAAACAGGTTCCCAGTTACACTAGGTAAACAGAGGTGTGTGGAGTAAGGAAAGCTGCTTAATGTTTTGCCGGAATCAAACCCCGGTCCTCTCGCTTGCGAGCCGAGCGCGCTCACCGCTGCACGACGGGACACCTGTGGCAGACATGGCCTCTTTAAGAGACACCACAGAATTGCCTCTGTGCAGTTTAACAATGCCTTAGCTCCGGTGATGTGTCCTGAGGGCAGAGTCTGGCACGAGTCCAGCAGATTTCGGGCAGATTGTTCTTTGCAGGACCTGACAGCAGGAAGAAAGGCAGATTCACTGGTTTCTCAGTTTACGGCTGACATGCCTTGGCGGGACAGCACAGGTCTGGGAGACAGATTGATCTGGTGCGTGCCACAGATCAGTAGTGAATAATTTCCTCTCAGAAGATGTCTGCACCAGGAGTTCAATACCTTTCTGACAGATGATCTCTGGGTTCATCATGCAGAGCAAAGCAAAAAAAAAAGGGCCTCACATTTTGCTGTTGAAACTGGTTTGCTCTCCTTTGCTGGGCAATGCATCCCATGTGTTACATAACACCCTTCAGCCCCAAACCAAACTGTTCCCAACCCGAGGATATAGATCAAAGTAGGAACGAGAGTTTTTTCCAACACGTTTATTTATACAGGACTAATTACAACAGCTACTTAAACGTATCTAATGCCTTTCACAAAGGGATGAATGTCTCAAAGTACTTAATTAGGAAGTTAAATGGAGGCAGAGAAACATGAGTGAGATTTGGTGCTCAATTGCTGTTGCATATTGACTCGCTTTATATTGGACGAGACGTACAGAGCAAATTGACTGCCACGTTCGCCAACCAAAATGCACAGGACTGTACATTCAGTGAGATGCTTTGAGGCATTCTCGCAAATGAAAAAGCACTATATCAACTGCAAGGACTGTTATTATTTCGCCTTATTTCACAGTAAGGTTGTGTCGGAATTGTTTGTTGTTATCGGCAGGAGTGAAAAATTGGGTATGGAAAATTGTACTCTAGTTGACATTAGAATGATGGCGTGACCAGGTGTCAGCCTGGGCGCAGTTGGTTGCACACTTGTTTCTGGGTCATGAGATGATGGATTGTGACTCCTGCATCCAGACTTGTGCACATATCCTACAGTGGAGGCTGGCATTCCACTGCAATGCTCTTTCCTGTTTTTGTCAAGATTCTCATTCAGTCCCACACTCTGCCCTGGATTCCTGTGGTTTCGACTTTAATTGGAAGCCTTTCAAGTGGAACTTGGTCTGAAAGTCTAAATAAACCACTTTGTTGCGAGCGCCTGTCCCTGTTAGCTCTATCTGTAACATCCTCAGAAAAAACACAGCCCACAAAAAGTTGCCAGGCAAAATCTCCCCTCTTCAAAATTCATATTGTTTCTTTTTGAACCAGTTTTTTTTTTAAAAAAACAGGTCTTTCTCCAATCAGCTTCTGTAGAGTAGACGCTGAAAAAAATGTACACACATCAAACTATGCTTTGTTAACCAAGGACCTGATGATAATATCAATAACAACAACTTTGATTTATATAGCGCCCTTCACTCCGGACGGCTTCTCAGAGTGCTTCATTTGCAGTGTAAAATGCAACATGGGCAAATAGCCCCTAAGACCATGTTCAAATGGATACAGGTGGCCTTAATATTGTATTGATGTGATCCCATGAAGGATAGATCTAAATACAAGGTGTTGTTATAATCGAACCCATTACAGATATTGGGTTACTGCATAATTAAGGGACATCTGTAAGGCACTGGAACATGAGAAACAGACAGGACACCTTGTTACTGTATAATAATGCACTTTGAGAATTTTTGATGTGATAATAATAATAGTTAATCCTTACATTTTGCCAAGTGCCTTTCAGGTCAGGAGAGCTTCTGACAGTGCTTCAGAAATATATTGTAAAATCAAGTGCAGTGCCTGTGTGTCTTGAGACCCAATTGGTGTACAATAGTGTCCCACAAACAACCATAGAGTGAATGACTCATTTTATTTTGGGGGCAGTTAGTCAGGACACCAGGGGAAGCTCCCTTCTCTTTTCGAGTCGTGCCTTGTGATCTATTGCATCCACCTGGACAAGCAGACGGGATCTGGATTTAACATCTCCTCCGAAGCACGACACCTCTCACAATGCAACACATTCCCAGCTCTAGTTGGAGTGTCAGCCTGGACTATATGGGATTCAAGTCTTGACGTGGGGCTTCAAACCACAACCTTTGATTCAGAGGCGAGCTCAGTGAAACCAACCGAGCCAGGCCGATGTTCTCAGCATATCTTGTCCATCTGTTCAATTTTGAAATAATAAACTGGTCACTCAATCAATGATTGTTTGTGGGACACTGCTGTGCGTAATTGGGTGCCATGTTTTGCCCACAAAATATACTGTCAATTCACTTTACAGTGTATCCCTGTGAAGCGTTTTGAAGTACCTCGAACACGTGATAAGGCTATATCAAATTCAAGGATTATTATTTTTGTTAATATTATCATGATGTCCATGGGATCTGAACTTTCTCACCTCCGTGAGAAAATTAAAAAGTGTCAGTTTCAAGAATAGAAAACTGCTTGTATCAGTCTGAATTGCCTGCACTACCTGCTACAATCATGTGAAGATTTATTCATCACTTCTTTCCTGTCAGCCTATGACTTGTTGAAAAATCACTCTAGTGAGTCCACAGAAAAACAGCAAAACACTAATCAAACTACCCAGTCAGTTATTATCTTGCTATTAAAATTCCCTACCAATCCTTTTTGAAAGTCAAAAGTACCTCACAGTAATATCAGGTGTTTCAATAATAAGCCTGCGTGTCAGAATTGCTAAGTTTACTTGGGCCAAAAAATACAAATTCAGCCTGGGATCTGTTTATTGCCTCATAAACTTAATGGCTCTAATGTATAAGTCACTCGATTTTGGTTCCTTCCCCCATTTTGACAAAGCCACTATGCCCCAAGGCTCTGGAACTCTCTTCCTCACTCCCTTTGCCTCGCCCCCTCTCTTCCCAGTATCAGGTCACAGTTAAAGACCTTTCTCTTCGACCTCGCCTTTGGTCACCTTTCTAACCCCTGCCCCTGGCTCGATCTTGGGATCCACTATTGTGAAGCGCTCTGAGACGCCGTCCAGCATGGACAAATCGAAGTTGTTGTTGTTGTTGTGGTTGACAAAACCAATGCATTGCTGTGGCTTTCGTTTTGCTTTAGATTTACATCTATTGAAATGATATTAGCTAAACGACTTGATCCAGTAAAGCAGGAATAAAGCAAAACGTGCCAGCCAAAAACACGCAGCGGTGCCCCACAAACAGTAGTCGATTTAGCGAGCAGATTATCATTATTATTTATTTATTTGAAATGAGTTGGAATGGCAAGCTAATTGCTGAATTGCCCTTGTCTGCATCGAGGATGTATTATTTCTAAGTAATAAACAATTGGGTCTTGTTGAAAATTACGTTAAAAGCCGTCCCGCGTAGAAGCAGATAGTGTGTAATGATAGGTGCTCCAACTCCCCCTACCCACTCGAGGATAAGTGAGGAGACAAATGATCAGTGGTTATCACAACCGCTAATACATAAAGTGCTTGGCTCAATGGCACTCCATGTTATCCAGAGACCCTTGATGTGTTTGGGGGCTTTTTGCAATCACGCAGCACAGTCATGTGCTATTGATCCGTCATCTTAAGGGAATAGTCTCGCAGAAAGGCTGACGGGAGTCGATTGTTCAGATGAGACTTCAGCGCATTAGCTAGTGGGAGGATGAGGGAAGGTGGAAAAAAACGGAGGGAAGTTGGAGGGTGGGGGTGGGGTTGGTAGGTAGGTAGCTGACTGAATGGACTTCTGCCAAAGTGCTCTTCTGTTTAGTGGAGCGTGGAGATTGACTTATTACCTTGGGAGCAAAGATTGGTAGTGAGGTCAAGGACAAAGTATTTAAGAGCTTAGCTGAAGAAGCTGGACCCTTTTAACAAATTAGACGGAGTGGCGTTTGGAATGGTCACACGCCACGCAGCCTACCAATTCACAGTGTGAAAACTGTGCAAAAATTACCTGCCATGTCCTGTGTGCCTCTTGGATTTCTGGCGTTTCGTTCGAGAAGCCAGTTCCCTGCCTCTCGTTTCAGTTTAATTGTGAAGAAAATAAAAATCAATGCAGCAGCTTTTCAAGTCCTGTAATATTTCATCCAATTTTGACTCGACCTTGGTTATAAAATGACTTGGCAGAGGAGGGTGTGTGTGCGTGTGCGTGCATGCGTGCATGTGTGTGTGTGTGTGTGTGTGTGACCAATGCATTATTTTGCTTTCCCACGGATTCGTATTCCAATAAAAATAATAATAATGAGGCTTGCAGTTGTTATAGCGCCTTATCACGTCATTAAGACATCTCGAAGGACTGCACAGGATGTATGGTAAACTGAATTCACTGAGTATTCTGATGAATCACAACACGACAGTCCCACAAGCATTGGATAGAGTGACCAAATTTATTATCTATCCATCAACCAACAACCAGGTTCCTGCTTATTGCTGGGTAAAACAACAACTACTTGCATTTCTATATTGCCTTTCACACTGGGTAACGTCTCAGAGCATTTAGTGGTGGGGAACTTGACTCCAAGTCGTGGTGAGGTGGGGTGGAGTGACCATAAGCACGGTCGAAAAGGAAGGTTGTCGGGCGGGATTTGAAAAGGAGGATAGAGGGGTCAAGGCTGAGGGATTGAGGGAGAGCGTTCCAGAGTTTGGGGGCATTGTAACTGAATGCTCAACCTCCATTGGTGGAGGAGAGGGCGCGAGGGACAAGCAGGAGGTCAGTGCTAGTTGAGCCCTGGAGCCCGGTGCTGGATTGGGGAGTGAAGAGGTCGGAGAGTTAGGGAGGTGCCAGGGTGTGAAGGGATTTGAACATGACTATGAGGATCTTGATGTCGATCCTTTCGGTGATGGGAGAGCCAGTAGAGCCTGGTGAACTGGTGAGATGGTGGGGGGGGGGGGGGGGGCAACAAGAGGCAACAAGAGGCAACATTCCCCAGAAGGAAAATCTAAACAAATCATTGGCTTTGATGACATAACAAAATAACACAGGGTAGGGTGTAGACGGGTGCGGAGTGCCGGAATCCACTAAGAGATATGTTTAAAAGGGATTTTCCACAAGCCTTTTTCCTTTACTGCCACACTGTGCTTGTAAGCTCTTAGTGCAGCCCTTTGTTTTAAGGTGATCTGAAGGCTCCCTCCCAGTAAAAGCTGATGGGTATACAGTGCTAACTCTTCCTTCTTTTACACTCTCTGTTAAAAGGGGATTGATAACTGCACCCATCGTGATTCATCTAACAGGCAGATTTCTTTCCTTTGATCAGCCAGGTGTCTGACACATGCAGAGACCCATCGCCATGCTTAAGAATATCCAAACCAAACTTAAAATTCCAAGCATCCCACCTACACATGAAATATCCGAGATTGATTGTTGGAATGGTATGGAATGCACACTCTCTTTTCTCTCTCTCTCTCGCTCCCTGAGGCACGCATACTGCTTACCTAATTCTGGAAAATATAAGGTCCAGGTTGGCAAAAGCCAACGCTTGGGGACCCCAGTGTGTGCATTGGGGTAACTGCTGGAGTCTAACCAGCTAAAACCTCATAGCTTGCTATTAAAATATAAGTATTTTAAAAAAGTGAAAATTTCTACCTGTTAGAACTTTTCTCCTTGAATGCAATGAATATCAAATGGCCCTCAATGGTCCTTTCTACTCTTAAGAACACACAGAGGCCATTCAGCCCCTTGAACCCGTTACACCATTTTATCATAGAGTTACATGTTACAGCATGGAAACAGGCCATTCGATCCAATTAATCCATGCCTGTGTTTATATTCTACCTGAACCTTCATGTCAACTTTTCTCCTCTTCTATACCCTTCTGTCTTTCATTCAGCAAGTTTTCTCTTAGCCATTTGCATCAGATCATGGCAGATCTTTTAATCCCATACCCTTTTTTCCCCTTACTGCCTTCACATCGGAAAGACCTCTCAAAGCACATCACGGAATTTACTACAAAATGTAGTGACTTTATTTTTAGGCAAACGTGGTAGCCGGTTTCCGCACAAAAACAACAACAACTTGCATTTATATAGCAGGCCTCAGGCGGAGTCCCGCCCTGCACGCAATTATGTCCCACAAACATCGACAAAGTGAATGACCAATATCATCTAGGGAATTGGGACCAGAACATTCTTTGCAACGTCTTTTCAAATGAGCCACAAACCCTCCTGATTTAATGTTTGCTGTTGCAGCATTTGGCTATAAATAGTGACAGCGTGTGACAGTCTTTGATGGACTCTTTCCTGCACAAAGTCTGCGGGTACCTGATCCATTCAAATTTTCGAGACTGAGGTGGATAGATTTTTTGTTAGGTCATGGTATCAAGAGCTGTGGGGCAAGGTGGGGGTAATTGGAGTTGATGCACAGATTAGTCGTGATCTAATAGAATGGCGGAACTGGTTGGAGGGGCTGAATGGCCGAGTCCTGTTCCTATGTTCCTCATATATTCATGAATGAGAAGGCGCAACTAAAATTCTTCCTCACACTTTGCACAACCCTGCGCTTAATTTATTCTGTTTTCCATCTTTCCATCGCACCCCCATCTGCCGAGGACCATGGTCTGACAAATAGTAAATCGGGCGACTCACTCCCAAATTTCCGCTGGTAAAAAAGCTTAAAGATATTTATTGATTTGATAGAGCCCTCGAGACGATTGAACTCAAACAGCTTCCCAAAAATAACGTGAAGAACGACTGGGGAATAGAACACAAAACAGTAAAAAAAAAGAGTGTTAGCATGAATAATAAAGCACACAATCCCAAATGAGTTGCAGATTGGACTCTTCAGCCCATTTGATCGCAGTATCTAGCTGCTTCTTCAATGTGTCCAGTGACCTAGCCTCCTTGAGCCACCCTTCCTGGTAACTTATGTCAGTTCCTAACAATGCACTGTACAAAGAAATGCTGAAACAAAAACAGAAATCACTCAGCAGATCAGGCAGCATCTATGGAGAAAGGAAAAGTGAGTCGACGTTTCAGGTCCACGACCCTTCGTCAGAACTGGGGCATGTTGGGGGGGAGAGGCTTCTATGGACTAACAGAGAGGGAGAGGCAGAGCAAGGAGAAAATGGGGTAGACAGCAGGAGATGTTGGGTTAAAGAGGTGTTAATGTTGTGAAACAAAAAGGGGGGGATTGCAACAAAACTGGAGCTGTTAACAACGTTAAACAAAGAAGGGATGAAATTGCAAAGGAACAGGCAGATCAAATGGTCACAGAAGAGTGGGGTGGTGAACTGTTATGGCGTGAAATTATTGAGATCAATATTAAGGCCAGAGGGCTGCAAGGTCCCCAACAGATACCATTCTTCAAAACGTGCCCCGCGGTTCATTGAAACAGCGTAGGAGATCATGGATGGAGAAATCAGATGGCGAGTGGGAAGGAGATTTGAAATATAGAAACAAAGAAATACTTGGTGTCTGAACCTGCTGTTTGTCCAATAATAATACTGATCCTTGCATTTGATATGCCTCATTGAGACATCCCAACTGCTTCACAGAATACTGTATATCGTTAAGTGAATTGATTGTATATTTTGTGGGCGAAATGCAGGAGCTAATTGCACACAAACTGTGTCCCACAATCCATCGTGGACTTGAAGTGATTGAAGAATTTGTACATTTTAATTTTAAAAAATTATTTGTTTGTTTATTTATTTTTGGGATGGATTACTGCGCCTGAAAAAAATGATCCACCAATAAACTACAAGCAGGTTCCTACTTACTGCTAGGTAAACAGTGGTGTGCGGAAATCTGCCTAAGGTTTCACGCTGCCCGGAATTTTGGCACCTCCAACAATGTTTCCCCCAGCACTGCACTTGAGTGTCAGCCCAGACTCTACGAGTCCAGAGTCCTGATGGGACTTTCTCCGTGAAAGAGCGTTACGTCTTGGTTCCTTGTGCAACTGAATGGCAATGGGCGGCACTTCAGGGGTTAAAGGCTACCCATTTAGTGTATTCCCTCAAGTGATCCATCTGTTACGGTTGTTTTGCAAAACTAATTTTCAAGGTAATCCTGTTTGCTGCAAATTATTATCGATCACTTTGGTGACATTGATTTTTTTAATTTACTAACAGAAGATTTCTTCCTTTATATCACTCACGTTGCTGGAGCTGCTTAAGACAATCGGGTTAAGGAATGGAGCTGTGCTGAAACTCCTTCAGAAACTCTACACTACAGCACTCTTCTTAGAGCACAGTCTGAGCATAAGCAATGTCTTGGTGTTGCTCAATGATACAGTCCATTGCGTATCCAGGTGCCAGCCCTGCACAGTGAATAGCACTCTCATCTCTGTGTCAGAACATGTTTAAATAAAGGTTTAAATACAGCCTCATCTTAGTACTTGAACTTGCATAGTCTAAGATGACACTGCAAGATAACAGGAGTAGTTTGATCAGATTGATGCCTCCTGTATCTCAATTTAAGAGGAGAATAATAATATTAATTTTAAAAAACCTTGCATTTGAAATAGTGCCTAGTGTTAGAATGTCTCAAAGCGCTTCACGGGATTTACTGTAAAGTGCAGTTAAGGTGAAAATGGCAGTCGGTATGCACATAGGAAATGTGAGCCATGAACGTCCACAAAGTGAACGGCCAATTTAATCCAGAGGAACATTGGCCAGGACAGCCAGAGAAACTCCCTTCTCTTTACAAACGGTACATTGATGAGCGGCATGAGAGACTTGAGACAATCATCCACCTAGCGTTTAGTCCCTGCTTATAAGCACTTCTGCTCATGATATTGCGAGGATCTTAGTCTATTACTTAAAGCTGAAACAAACTACCATAAGGCTCAATTAAAATAAAACACAAAAAAGCTACACCTGCTGTGGGAGGTTTAAATTCAACATTCAGTAGAATAATTATCAGTTTTGTGTTTTTTTTGAGTCTGTCTGTCTGGGTCCCAATCATAGAGAATATGATAATAGTCTTTGTAAGTGGATGACAGAGGGAGGTGAAGTAGTTGCTATTGTCTCTTGTTGATCACTGCAGAATGCACAAAATGAAAGACTCACAGGTCACATCCACACTGAAGTAGCGAGACATTCAATGTAAACCTGATGGACCGTTGTCTGACATCGCTCGCTCCCCCTGAAGGCAGAAACAGACTATAATAAGGAATCTATGAGACTCTACGGAAAGCGATTGGGAGGTGTGGTAATAATAATATTATAAATAATAATCCTTTCATCTGATGTAGCGCCTTTCACAACAAGAGTATATCTCAAAGCCAGGCGCTTTCAAATACAAAGATTTCAAATGTAGTGACTATGCATTTTGTAGGCAACACACAACAGACAATTTGCACACAGCAGGGTCCCTCAAACAGCAAACATACAACTTGGGAAGACTGGTATTTGAAGGATAAACATCTGAGTATAAACACAGTCATATGAGCTGAATCCCAAAGCTTTTTAGTAGGGTTGCGCAGCTATAGATTGTGACTGATACATTAAGTAAAAAAAGTCAATCTCTCAACAATCTAAAATCAGTGGCAAAATAGAAATGTTGACATGACTTATCACAAGATCACAACAGAGTCTGATTAAGAACATCTGGCCCATTTGATTATTGGCTTCCAGAATACCAACCCTGCTGCTATCTTCCGTTTACAGTATACAGTTGATTCTGAAGTTGTCTCTGGTAACCCTTTCCAGCCACTGATATTCCTCTGTACACAGATACTCTTTGGTGTCTGACCTCAGTTTGGTTTGGATGCTCTTGAGCATGGCCAAGAGTTTTCCATCCAAAAATAACAGAGTGAGCTACAGGTAGGACAGGGTGTCTCTTTAAGCAATTTCTTATTGTTCTCTTTCCCTCCCTACTTGAGAAGCAAGCCTCAAAACTCAAAAGGGTAAAGCTTTGATGATGAGTTTTATCCACTAGAGGGAGCGTTTGATAATTACCAGAGTTCAGCTTGACAAGCAAACGACTTAAAATTCCTCACGTCTTTAGCCTTTGGACTATGGTCCTTAAAATGTACTATCAGCGTCAATATTCTGCACTTATTTAGCGTTCTTCACACGGGGCAAGCAGCTCGGAGCACTGGGAAATAATGTAGTTTGACCCCAGGCCAGGGAGAACGAGGAGGTTACCATAGCCAGTTAAAAAGGAATATAAGAACATAAGAATTGCTAGGCAGAAGAAGACCAGGGTTCATCCATTTGGCCTTACATCATCTTGGCAGTCGCTTGCACGTGTTATGTCTCAAGTTATATACTGTATCTCGAGATATTGTTTCCTAACAGAAATCTGGAGTCAGTCAAAGAGGAACGTCTTACAATACAATACTAAATTACATTTGTAAAGTGCCTTTCACGTCGAGGGGATGACCCAATGTGTTGAACTGTCAGGCATTAGGAGTTGAGAGGGGGTGGTGGCGGTGGTCAAGGGCGTTGGAAGCCAGAGAAGGTAGGGGAGTGGCCCGAAGATATGGTCAAAAAAGGGTCTTGAGGCACGCCTTGGAGGAAGCAAGAGGGTAGCGAGATGAAGAGAGTGTGACGTGGAGAGTGAGGGCAGAGAGGCTCAAAGCGTGGCTACCTGAGCAGGCAGACAAAACCTTAGCTTAACATTTCATGTTGAAGGAAGTGCCTCCGACAACACAACAACAACCACAAAATGACATTTGTGGAGCACTTTTCACATGGGAAGACATGAGACAGCACAGCTGTCAGTGGCAGCCTAGACAATGTGTGTTCAAAGTCCTGAAGTAGGGCTTGAACTGGAAACCCTCTGGCTCAGAGGTGAGAGTGGTCCCGACAGAGCCAGGCTGACTCAAATACCCAGCAACCAAACTTCTGTACTCTCGTAACTGGCTGCCCTCTGAGATTAAGCTCAGAGTTTGTATCTCTGAGTCACTGAGATGTTGACATTGATGTGAGAGTGAATAGCAATAACCACAAGGGCGGCAGGTTTAATCACTTTCAACGCCAGCAAAAGAACATAAAAAAAGGAGGGCATAATATAAGCAATGATAAGGAAATGCTCTCATATCATTTAACAGTATTCTGGATAACTTAAGTGATTGAGGTCAATTAAGTCCTAACTTCTATGAGCAAGTCAGTGAGTCAGTATTATGCCACAGGCCAAACTGTACAAACTGAATACACAAGACATCTATTCCTGCGGATTATAAATGAGTTGTGCAACAGCCTCTTTGACAATGAAATTGCCTCTTTGAAGTCACTAATCAATGTCATTTTGACTCCACTTGTGACTGCCACGAGAATTGTTATTTTCTTTTATTGGCGTGATCTAATTTGTGATCTTTGCCCCCCCCCCAAAAAAAGGGATAGAAAACATAAACTGAGTATTCCTGCTAAAGTGGAGCCCGTAGCACAGTGGTTCGTGCACTTGCCTCGCAAGTGAAAGGATCCAAGTTTGATTTCTGGGCAGGGCAAAACCATACAGTATATTCCGTTAACTGCTTTGAGACGTCTCTACGATATAAGGCGCTATAACAAATGCAAGGATTATTGGTATATATTATTATAAGGAAGCTGCCAAGATGTTATAATAATAAAAAAAAGTTCCTTGCAATTGATATTGTGCCTTTCACAGCAGGCGGACATCTCAAAGTGGTTCACGGATTCACTGTGAAGTGTAGTGACTGTGTATTTTGTAGGTGAACACGGTATCCAGCCAATTTGTGCACAACAATGTCCCACAAATAGCCACGATAGGAATAGACAATTCTTATGTTGGGGGGATTGTTACCTAAGACACCCAGAAAACTCCCTTCTATTTACAAATAATGCTGCAATATATTTGTTGTCCCCCTCGAACAGGTAGAATGAACCTGAGTTTAACGCCTCAGACAATGCAATGCTACCCCCCCCAGCAATGCATTGAAGTGTCAGTCCAGAGGTCAAAATCCCAATGCTGGACTCAAGCACCTACAACCTGCCAACTCAGAAGCAACGAGTGCCACTAACTGAGCCCAGCTGCCACACATCTAGTTATAATGCTGGGAGAAGTGCGCCCCTCAGAAGGACAAATCAGTTTTTGAATGTCAACACCTCGATTGCAAATCAGGCACGTCTCGCTGTCTCTGGAAATCAGCAGGTTCACCCTAATTACGCGTGATATCACTTCAACAAAGGCAAGAATTTGATACTAATAAATTCTTACAATCTTTTGCTACCATAAGGTGATAGGAAATTATGATAGACCGTTGTATTTTCATGAATTTAACATAAATTACATTTGGTTCGTACAGATACACAGCTCCCTGTCAACATTTTTATTGTTAATATCTTACTTACATGCATATTCCATCACCCAGTTACTTGTAAGATTTTCACTCGCATTTAAATTGAATTTCACAGCGGAATTACATGGAGTATTTGCCTTGAGACATCTCAAAGTGTTTCACAGAACTTTCACTGTCAAGTGGATTGACTTTGTATTTTGGAGGCAAACACAGCAGCCAATTTCCCCACAGCAACAACCCACAAACAGCCATGGAGTGAGTGACCAATTTCATCTGTCGGATAAATCTTGAAGAATGCGGTGGACAGCTATTTGATAGGTCAGGGTATTAAGGGATTCAGGGCAAGGGCAATGAATTGGACTTGAGGTACAGATTGCCTATGATCTTTTAGAATGGTGGAACTGGCTCGAGGGGCTGAATGGCCTACTCTTTGTTTCTTTGATTGTTGCTCAGGGCACTGAGAGAAAATCTTGTTTCTCAAGACCGCCCAACCATCGGCGGCCGGGCTTTCAGCCTCTCTGCCCCCACACTGGAACTCCATCCCGCTGCCCCTCTGCCTTGCTTCCTCCCTTTCCTCCTTCAAGGCCAGTCTTAAGACCTTTATCTTTGACCACACAAAGAGTTAGTGGCTCCCCCACTAACTCTTTTGCCCCCACAAAAAACACAGGGAATCTACCTTACGGTTATATAGTGTGAAGAGCTTTGAGACATCTCAATGTCATGATGAGGCACTATGTCAACTGCAAGGATTATTATCTTTATTGTAATGTGAGTGTAAAGTTCAGATGTAAAGGTTGAACTCACAACCTTCTGAATACCAAGGCCAAAGTCCCACCAATTGAGCCAGGTACAGTAGTTACTTCTGTAGTTAGGTAACACCTGACTCCTCGGAGGGTAGGACTTTGAAAAGCACCTCCTAGGAAGTTTGGCGAATGTTCATGAGGCTGTACAGAGCAAGATGTGACAAACTGCCCAGGGTTGCATCAGAATAGTACCAATAAGCATTGTCTCTTTGACACATTTTTTGTGACAATCCATGCATGATTTGACTGAAGAGAATCCTTTTGAGCGCTGGATGCTCTGGGCAAGAGGAGGAGGAAAACAGCATTGTTAAACAGGGATTTAGAAACATTTCACATGAGTTATAATCCAATAAACCGAAGACAAGACTGCCTAAATCTGACTACCGTACAGCAAACCTAATCTTGGTGGCAATTAGGGGTGGGGGGAGATGTGACAGCCTGAACCAGGAAATATTAGGCAACTCCCCTTTCGACCTTCTTCCTGAAGAAAAAGAATAGTAAACCTTGCATTTGATGTTGCACTTTATCACGTCTTTGAGAAGTCTCAATTGAGTCTCAGGGTGGACTGATTGAGTTCCACGTCCCGATGTGGGGCTCAAACTCACGATATTCCTACTCGGAGGCGAGAGTATAATAACAATAATAACCTTTGCATTTGATATAGCGCCTTATCGTGCCTTCGAGACATCTGAAAATGTTTCACAGAATTCACTGTAAAGTGATTTGACTGTATTTTGTGGGCGAGTGTGCCACAGACTTATTAATAACCATGGTGTTTGATATAGCACTATTAATAACAGTGCCAAGATCAAGTGCGACGTTTTTGCGCTGTGAGCCCATACTTACTAGGGATCGGATTGAGACGACCCCAGTCTCCTTCAGGGCATAATCCCATCATAGACAAAAGATGTTCACTCCCATCCCACCGCATTAAAACACTCCCTTTGTCCCATCGTCCCAAAACAGCGAACACAGTAATACTAATTTAAATTAAATTAATTAGTGCATTGGAAAGCTCCGGTTCAAATGGATGTTCCCATTAACAGTGTGCCCATTAACTGGCGTCTACAAGAGATTGCTTAACATATGAGCTCTGAAATTTCATTACCAGCCTTGCCGCCGGGGAGAGTTGCCTCAATGAGCTGACACAGCGAATCGCTTGACGTCCCCTCGTACCCGGGTAAATGCCCTACTTTGAACAAAAGGTGTCTTACAAATGGGATGTGAGATGGAGCAAATTGAGCAGGTGGATTAGGTTAGCTGGGAGTGCAACCCAAAGGTTGGGGGGGGTGGGGATCCAGGGAGGGGAGGAGAGAGGAGATATGTGGCCATTGGGCAAAGGAGAAAATAAACGAGACAGCAAAGTAATAAAATGTTTTCCGTGTTAAAGGTATAAATATTTATTAGGAAAAATGCAAATATCCAGAGCTCTAGGCTATTTTCTGAAAATTGTAATTGACCATGCGGTATAGTTAAAGTGTCCGCCTTCTCTCTTTCCCTGCTCTCCCCCCTCCACCCCCCCCTCCGCCCCACACACACACATACACACTCTTCCCCCGTTGGCCCCCTTTCCCTTCCTCCTTCCTCCCTTCCCTTGCAATCTAAAGAAATTTGTCTTGATAATGCTATAATCCCAGCAAATCCTTTGGCTGGTTTGACAAGACATCATTGAATCAGGGGAGAAAAAAATTAATCTATCAGAGGAAATCCAAATCTCAGACCTGGGAGATGTAATCTAATCAAAATAGTGGAAACTAACTGGTCCACATTAATAACTGTGTATCATTCCACTTTCCCTGCCATGTTCTGCTTCGTCCTTCGAGATGTTTCGAGTCCATTGGTAGTTTAGAATTTCCTCAGCAAATTGCATTCCGCAAGCTTTATCCAATCAGTTATTCTAAGTAAAAATAAGACTTCCCAGCATGAAGCCTGTCTAAGCTACCCCTGGAATTATGGCTGGTGGTGAGTCTAATTTTTGTCAAGGCAATGGGACTACCAGCTTTTCCTCTTTCCCCCCATGAGATTCCGGATGTCATGTCTCTCCCCCTTTGTGGGGAGAGAATGAGCCAAGTATTTGTCTGTTTAGAATAAAATCAAATCACTCAATCCACGGCTGTTTGTGGGACAGCGCCGTGCGCATAGGCTGCCGCATTTCGCTCACAAAATACACAGTCAATCCACTGTAAAATATGTGAAGCGTCTTCAGACATCTCAATAAGGTGCAATATCAAACACAAGGGTTATTAATACAGAGAGAGAAGTGAAATAAATTGAACGAAGGATGTATCCTTTGTTAAATTCTTCTTTTCCCCATGAGGTTGCACAAGAGTGACGATAGGTGATGTTAGTCTCAATCTAACGTTGCCTACTCATCGGAACATAGGAACAAGAGAAGGCCATTCAACCCTTTAAGTCTGTTTCGCCATTTAATTAGATCATGGCTGATCTGTACCTCTACTAATCCTTTCAATTCTAATATCCTGCTTTCTCCCTATATCCCTTAATACCCTGACCTACCATCTATCAACCTCACTCTTGTGGAGAGAATTCCAGATTTCTACCACCCTTTGAGTGGAAAAATGCTTCCTGATTTCACTCTTAAATGGCATGGTTTAATTTTAAGACTACGCCCCATTCTTTTGAATTCCCCCACCAAAAGAAATAGCTTCTTTTTATCTACCCTATCGAATCCTGTTATCATTTTAAATACCTCAATCAAATCACCCTTCAACCTTCTTAACTCAAGGGAATACAATCCAAGTTTACACTGCGTTTTCTCGTAACTTAACCCTTTTAGCATTCTGGTGAACCTCCGCTGCACTCCTTCCAGGGCCAATATATCTATCCCGAGGCAAAGGTTGACCTTTGATGGGTGGTGGGTGCAAGGAACAAGCAGGTGGCTGCTGCCAGGTAGACTTTCTACTGCTTTCCAAACCTGTGATTGAAAGGACTGAAAGTTTAATGAAACTCAACTCTGCCGACAGTAATGGTCAGAGTCCTGATGAATCACAGTGATGGACAAGGCGAGAAAATATTCGGAGCACAAATGTGACAAATTGGATGTCAAACTAATTTGCAATATCCTAGCAGTCATCCATTCTGCCATTTCCTGGATCATTGGCACCCACCCCGTTAGGCAATGGTGATTTAATAGTTCCACTAAATTTATTCAACTTAGACTGATGGTGTGTTTAGCAGCTGCATCTACTTTATTTAAGCAGCTGGTTGGCTCATAGCAAATTCAACAAAAACAAGAGAGACAGCACTTTGCAGAGAGGAAATAAGACAATTTCACACATTCAGAGTCTGGTGGTGTAGTGGTTAGAGCACTCGCCTCGCAAGCGAGGGGACGGAAGTTGGATTCCTGGATGGAGCAAAACCTTAGGCAAGTTTCCTTGCTCTACACACATGCCTCTATCTATTTTGAAGTAAGTACAAAGCCAGTTGTTAATCCCTTTTAAAAAATAATAATAATTTGGTCGCACAATCCAACAGCAAGCAACAAAATTACATTTGTAGAGCACTTTTATCGTCGGGAGGAAGACTGTTTGTGGGACATTGCTGTGTGCTATTGGCTCCTGAGTTCCACCCACACAACATAGTCAATTCACTTGACAGTATATTCCATGAAATACTTTGAGACATCTCAACAACAACAATAACAACAACAACTTTGATTTACATAGCACCCTCCATGCCGGACGGCGTATCAGAGCGCTTCACAATAACGGATCCTAGGGGCGAGCCAGGGGCAGGGGTAGAAAGGTGACCGAATGCGCGGTCGAAGAGAAAGGGTGAGGATCTTGAAATCGATCCTCTCTAGGATAGGGAGCCAGTGAAGTCTGGCAAGGACTGGGGTAATGGGGGAGTGAAGTTTGGTGCAGGTGAGAAATTGGGCGGCAGAGTTTTGAATGAGTTGGATTTTATGGATTGTGGCGGAGGGGAGACCGGCAAGGAGGGCATTGGAATAGTCGAGATGAGAGGTGACAAAGGTGTGGACCAGGGTCTCAGCGGCTTTTGGGGTGAGATATTGCCAGAGACGGGCGATCCATTGGAGGTGGAAAAAAACGGGGATGGTGAGGAACCGGATGTGGGGGAATACAGACAGCTGGGGGTCGAACCTGGGGGTTTGGAGAGTTTTAGGGGCAGGCCAGGTAGGTGGAGGAGGTGAGAGCTGCGTGATTGAAGATGCTGATGAGAGCCAAAGAGTATGGCCTCCGTCTGGTCAGCATTCAGCTGCAGGAAGTTGGGTGTCATCCGCATACATGTGGAAGTTAACCCCATGTCTGCCGATGACATCGCCGAGAGGGAGCATGTAAATAAGGAAGAGAAGGGGGGGGGCAAGGATGGATCCTTGGGGTATCCCGCAGGTGACTGGACAGAAACAGGAAGAAAACCATTTAGTAGAGACGTGAGACGTGCTGTATCAAATGAAATCCAATGCTGTTGTTATTGGGGAATCGTGCACTGTGTTGGGGTGAGAGAGAGAGAGAAAGACAGACAGAGAGAGAGAGAGAGGGAGAGAGCGCAAGACAGACAAGATGATTAAAAATAGATACTCAGCATAAAACAAAATGAGAGTCAGAGAGGTAACTAAAGTACGAATCAGAAGCCAGAGGAATTAATCAGCTCAGATTCCTGCCTATTCCATTGTATTTACTGTATCCCGGGGATTGAATAATTTTTCCACTCTCCTCACAGTGAAAAAATGAAACACTCTCGGGTCAGGAATAGCACACACTGGTAGATGAGTCCGATTAATTCTTTTCACATGTAAATCAGATTTGCTCCAGGTCTCCCCATGGACAATTAAGCCCCTTCTTATCTAAAATGGGCAGTGTAACAATTTGGAATTGGTTCTTAATATCCTTTAGCAGGAAATGCAGAGTGTTGCCCTGCAGTCAATATCATACAATAGGAATCCTTGCGTTCAATACACCGCATCATCGAGACGTCTCTAAGCGCTTCACAGAGAATATAATAATCCCTGCATTTGACATGGTGCCTTATCACGTCATTGAGATGTCTCAAAGCGACTCGTAGATTACACTGTGACGTGTAGTGGCTGTGTCTTTTGTGGGCAGAACCCGGCAGCTAATTAATTGCGCACAGCGGTGTGCCACAAACAGCCACGGATTGAAGTGCAGTGACTGTGCATTTGTAGATGAATATAGGAGCTAATTTGCACAGACGTCCCACTAACTGCCATGACTCAATGACCAATGAAATCTATGGTCTTGTTGGCCAGGACACTGGGTGAAAACTCCCATCCATTAGTGCCAGGGGATCTTTAAAGTCCACGCTGAACAGGCAGATGAGGTCTTGAGATAATGTGAGATGCCAACTTCAACAATGCTTCGCTCCTTGAACACTGGAGCATCAGCCTCGACTCTGAGCTCAGAGCCCCGTCAATCGGCCCACAATGATAATGTAATATTATATATTAATGCTCATTTACAAAACATAAACGCAAGCCGTGTAAGCCACTTTGATTGATTAGGTATTGTATTTCAAGTCAGTCGCAAGCCTATGTTGCAAAAATGGAAATGAGCGAATGTATGAATACTAAACCGAGCTGCATGTTTTAATCAACACACTGAATTAAATTCCACACAAGCATGTGTCAATGTCTTTATCTTCGCATGTCAATCAATTTCTTTAATGTAACCCAGTTGACTGATAAAGATGGAAGTTGAAATACATGTGATGGGTTCGCTCATCTCAGTGTTAAACGTGTTAAATGATCATTCTGATGAAAATAATAATAATAGTAATAACAGTAATAATAATAACAGCAATTAAAAACTAAAATAATCATCTTGGCAGATGATATAACTCCTTTCACACCAGGTCGATGTCTCAAAGCACTTTGTAGCATTTGCTGGAAAGTGTAGTGACTGTGTACCATGCAAACAAGGCTGTTCTGTTTTCAGGGTGCTAACATTTTTTCGGGGGGTTGTTCTAGCAATGATCAAAAAATAACATCAGAAATTTGGGGGGCATTCACTTACTTGTAATTAGAAGAATCAGACATGCCTGTGCACAAGGAGGAGAGTAACGCATGTACAGTTGGTATGGACAGAAACCACTTGCATTGTTTTTCCCTCTGTCAAGTTCATTTTGCATTTGGCTGCCATGTTTCGTCCACAAAATACACAGTCAATTCACTTTACGGTATATTCTGTGAGGCGCTTTGAGACGTCTCGAAGATGTGATAAGGTGCTGCAACAAATGATGTAAGATCGTTATTATTATTATTATCATAAATCCACGGAATAACTTCCCGATAGCTGGGGGCATTGCAGCCTTAATAATGTCTGTCGCATTGGAAAAAACAGTCTGTCAGCCAGTTGGGAATTCCTTGTATTATAAAATGTTGATACAAAACCCTTTGGTTAAATTTTTCAGAGAGCAATGCTGACAAGATAACCCAGATCTTAAATCTTTGGCACCTGTTGTAATCGTGGACAGCTTCCAGTTATATCTCTGTTCTGCATTCTCGTTGGTCACTTCGACCCACAGCTGTTTGGTGGGACAATGCTGTGCGCAATTGGCTGCCGCATTTGGCCCACAAAATTTACAATCAATTCACTTTACAGGACACTTTACATCATCAATTACTTACTTACCCTCATTCATTGACTTCCTTGAGTCACTCTGGCTCTGTTGTCGCACTCGACTTCCTTGGAGTCAGACGGTTGTGAGTTCCAGCATCACAATAAGACTTTGAGCTAATAGTATGGGCTGACATTGGGCTAGGGGTGCACTGCACTGACAGAGTTGCGTGCTTCAGATGAGATTTTAATCAAAGTTTTGGTCGACCTGTTCGGGTAGATGTTGAAGGTCCTATAATATCGTAATAGTCCTTGCAATTGATGTAATGCCTTAATCATGTTTTGAGATGTCTCAAAGCACTTTTACAGAACACAACGTAAAGTAAACTGACGGTATATTTTGTGGGCGAAAACATGACACTGTATACAACAATAACAAAATTGCACTTATATAGCGCCTTTCGCGTCGGGAGGACGTCCCAAAGCGCTGAACAGTCAGGTCGGGACCCGAGCGGGTGGGGGGTGGTGGTGGGGTCAGGGTAGGGGGGAAGGAGGGTGGGAGACGGGGAAGAGTCAGTGGGGCAGCCGAAGGCGTGGTCAAAGAGGAAGGTCTTGAGACCGGCCTTGAAGGAGGAAAGGGATTCGATCCTCTGGGTGACGGGGAGCCAGTGGAGACGGGCGAGGGTGGGAGTAATGTGGTCGCAAAGCCTGGTGCGGGAGAGTACACGAGCTGCAGAATTCTGAATGATCTGCAGCTTGTGAAGTGAGGAGCTGGGGAGGCTGACAAGGAGAGAGTTCCCGTAGTCGAGCTTGGAAGTGATAAAAGCGTGGATGAGAGTTTCGGTGGCGTGGAGGGTGAGGTAGTGGCGGAGTTTGGCAATATTGTGGAGGTGATGGAAGGCTGTGCCGGTCGTGGAGTGAATGTGGGGAAGAAAGGATAGCTCGGGGTCGAACAAGATGCCCAGATTCCTGATTGGCTTTGAGAGGTGGAGAGAGCAGCCTTTAATGCTGATATTGTCTGTGCCTGAGGTGCGGAGGCGCTGACATGAGCCAATCAGGAGGGCTTCCCTCTTATTGACGTTGAGTTGTAGGAAATTTGCCCTCGTCCAGGACTCAATGTCAGACAGACACGCAGTCAGAACGCCAGTGGTCCTGGAATCGAGGGTTGACGCAGATAGGTAGAATTAGGTGTCATCTGCATACATGTGGAAATGTACCCCATGTCTGAGGATGATGTCACCCAGGGGGAGAGTGTAGAGGGTGAAGAGCAGAGGGCCAAGGACAGAGCCCTGGGGAACTCCGCATGTGACTGTGCGGGAGTTGGAGGAGACGCCGTTGGATATATAAAGAGATGGGCATTTCTCCTGGCGTCCAGGCTGTAAATCAATCCCCCAGATAACATTGGTGATTCATTTCATGGACGTTTGTGGGACATTGTTGAGTGCAATTTGGTTGCCGCATTTATCTACAAAATACAGTCACCTCACTTTACAGTGAATCATGTTAAGCTCTTTGTGGATGCATTATGTCAAAATTTAAGGACATTATTATTATTGCGACTTTAAAGCAGCATTTGGTATTGCTCCTTATCACATTGTTGCGCGTCTCAAATTCAAAGTGAATTGACTGCGTACTTTGTGGGAAAAACAAAATATTATTTTTTCAAGGATTATTGCCCCTGGAAAGCAATCCGCCAATCCACTAACAACTGGGTTCATACTTAATGCTATGTAAACAGAGGAGTGAGGAAATTTGCCTAAGGTTTTTCCCTGCCTGGGATTCAAACTGGGGTCCTCTCATTTGCAAGGCGAGTGCTCCAACCACTACGTTACAAGACTCCATGCTTGAAGAAATTGGAAACAAAGAGTTTTGCTCGATGCACACCCCCACCCACCCCACCCCCCGCACCCATATAAATAATTGAGCCTTAGGTCAGCGCGGATCGGTTTAATTTATGACACCAACCCAGGCACTCCTTCAAGTGACATTTACATCTTTGTAAGGAAACTCCTATTATTCAGAGCCAAACGGGTTAAGCCAAGCTGCTTCTACTCACCATTGGGCTGCACTGTTAACAGTCCAACCTTGTTTTCAGTGGCCAGCTTCTGGTCTGAACTGAAGCCTGGTTTCTATGGAGACTGCATTCTCTCTACCCTATAGCTACCCGCCCGTGTGTGGATTGCCTTTCAAAAATCGACTCTAAATTGCCGTATCCTTTACTAATGATCTACCTACCAATTCGGGCCAATCTTGTACAATGGAAATCCACCAGAGACAAAGAATGTTATGTGCCCTGGTCCACACAGATGTCAGCTCATTAGTAAACTGTTGAAATAATTAGAGATTTTAAGTACTTCTGCGCGTAATTAGTTTTTGGTGATATCATTGTGGACCTACAGGCATGGGCACCAGTTCAAATGACAACCTGGCCAACAATCCCCCAGATAAAACTACATGACTGTTTTGGGGACATTGCTGCTTGCAAATTGTCTGCCACATTTGCTGACAAAAATAGAAATCACTACACAACCAACCACAACAACAACTTACATTTGTATAGCGCCTTTGACGATAGGAGGACGTCCCAATCACTTACCACTGCCTAGCCATCCTCTCAACATGAAATGTACTACATCCAATGCGAGGATATTTATTATTCCAGGATTTGCTATAGCGCCGAGAGTAGTGAAATGTTAGCTAGAGAGTAATACGGAATGGAAACAAACCATTTGGCTCAACTAGCGCACACGAGTAATCTGACATATCACTCTCCTTGTTTAAGAGTATCCAAAACAGACTGTGAGTACCACGTGTGTATACCACCCGTTCTGTTCTCAATTGAAGCCACCGCAACATAACTAAATTCGGAGAGTATCAGGCACATCAGAACATAAGAATTTGCTAGGTGAACAAAGACCAATGTCCCATCCAGTTCACCTTCTAGCATCCTGGCAGTCACATATTAGTTAAACATATTTTTTTTTCCTTAAAAGAACATTAGGCAATATATGTCAGTGAGAGCCAGCACTTGGAGGCCCCGGAGTATATGTTGGGGAAATGTTGGAGTTTAACCATTATTGGTTTCTTTATCGGATTTGTAAAAAAAAACATGATTCTCAAATTCTACAACCATTTCATGTAAAACATGCCTTAAAGCTTCATAAGTGGTACGCCTTGTGGAAACTGACAGACACCAAGGGTAGGCTTGCAATAGGATTGGGAATTATGATCAGGAACCAGAGAGCGAGATTGTGAAACCATTTAAACGTACAGCTAGGCTGATTCTCGTGGTCCAGATGGACTAAAATAGATTACATTATTTTGAATCACAATAAACTTCTCAAACCAAATGAGTAAGAGTTGACAGCTCTGAGAAAAAGCCATCGGGGTATGTAAAACATGCAACTGAGTGATGTCAGAACAGATAACACAATAACACAGATGTGAATGTCTTGTGAGGCTTGGGGAGATTAAGTATTTTTCTTCTTTGAGTAAAAAGAAGTCAAGAAACACAACATGGAGTCTGTGAGGGAAATTCTAAGCTAATTGGCATTTCCATCCCGAAGCTTTGGATCTCTCTCTCCCAATCCTCCGCCTTGCCCCCCCACCCCCTTCTCCACTTTTAGACATAACCGAAGACCTTCCTCTTTGACTGTGCTAGAGTCTCCTCCTCCCTCCCTCCCTCCCTCAGGCTCCAGCACCGTCAATTGCTCTGAGATACTGCCCCATGTAATGGACGCTATATAAATGCAAGTTGTTGTTAGGTTTCTAAACACTCAGGGCTATCATGAGTATCAACCTGTCTTAGTCAGTCGCACCTATTCCTCTGGGCCAGAAGGTTGTGGGTTCAAGCCCCATATTGGGAGTTTGAACTTATCTAGTCTAGGCCAGTGGCATGGGCTGGTGTCCAAGGCTGTAGGTCAGCAAACTAAATGTTCTTGATTGAATGTCTCTTGCTTTATGTCATAAATGAGGACACATTCAATCTAGAAGAAAACTGAAAACACTAGGGATCGAACACAGACTTACTGAATGATTGGGGGGTGGGGTGGATGGGGGGGAGGTGCTTCTTGAATGCCCCATGGGCCACAGGTTGGACACCACTTGGCTGATACTCCAATACTAAACGGTATGGGCTAGGTGCGAAGCAGGGATGAGGAGGAGTTCTCATTCCTTCAACTCAACACTCTCTCTCCCCAAAAATGTGGACACTGAATTCACGACTGTTTGTGAGACACTGCTGTGCGCAACTGGCTGCTGCGTTCTGCCAGCAAAATAAGTTAATGCACTTAACAATATATTCTTTGAAGTGCTTTGCGACTTCTCAACGACGTGTTAAGGCGCTATATCGATGCCGGCACAGACTAGATGGGCCGAATGGCCTCCTTTTGTGCCGTAAAATTCTATGAATCTATGAAAAAGGGTTATTATTATGAATTGGGAAAGTCAGTAGCATTTCATTGAGAGAGAATAAAGCAGATTATCACCACTGCATGTAGCTCAACCCACAGGCCAAGCCATTACTCTATGCACAATGAACGTACATACAGTATATCGCCCATTATCTACAGGGCTTCATTTACTATTCAAAACACATCTTCGCAGCCAGCCAAGGTACACTTTTTGTGCTCCGTGGATCTTGCATTACTGTCCGTGTTAATACACAACACAAAATTACGAGCATGAAACACCAATCTCTTATTTCATTTTATTCCACGTTGTTATTTATGGACCTGCCCCGAGTTCAATTCTCCGAAGGATTTATGCTGTGTTTGCACCTGTTACCTACAAGGCCTAGACTAGATGGAAAGGGGGCATTAATCATATTGAGAGCTCAGCCCTAGGTGCTCAGGTTTGTGTCTCTTATGACTCGGTAGCGTGGTTGGTGCATGTTTTCTTTTCTTTTTGTCAAACAGGGTCAGCAGTAAGCCCAGACCCTCAGCTAATAGAAAATATAAAAGCTGCCTGCACTGCAGTGTGGAGCTCACCTCTGTTCCAAGGATGGCTCACAGTTACATGGTGAGATGAAGCTGCTCTGTCTACCTGCACATTGACCCTGTTCGCACTCCTCGCCCGCCCCACCCTTGGCTATTGCTGCCTCGGCCACCCCTCATCGCTTGCTATCCTTTATCTGTTCACTTGGAAAAGATGGTTCAAGACCCCATTTGTAAGATGGGACGTCCTCCCGACGTGAAAGGCGCTCTATAAATGTAAATTGTTGTTGTTGTTGTTGTAAGGTGAAATAAGTTTTTACTGTTTTTTTTTGGTACATTTTGCCACATGTAGTCACTGCACTCAACAGCATGTCCTGCGAAGAGATAGAAACAGAAGTGACTGGAAACACTCAGAAGGTCAGGGAGCATGGATGGGGAGAGGAAAGTGGGTTAACATTTCAGGTTGACGACCTTTCGTCAGTTTTGTCAGTTCCTTGATTCCACAATGATTCAATGTGACTTTTCAAGTCTCTCCACGCTCTCACCTTCCCAACTTCTGCGACCTCCTTCGATTGCAAGAAATTATTACATCATTGATTGATTCTTTTCTCATGAGGTTTGATCCATCTACCTTACAAACATTCAGATCAGAATTTTACTGCAGATGTTCAACAACAAAATTACATTTGTATAGCACCTTTCATGTAGGGAATGCGACCAAAATGTTGGACAGTCAGTGTTTTGGACCTGAACTGGGGTTGGGATTAGGGAGGGTGAAGGGAAGGGTGGGAAAGTGGGTTGATCAATGGCACTGTTGAAGAGAAGGGTCTTGAGGTGGGACTTGAAGGAGGCCAAGAAGGGGGTGAGGTGGAGGAATTGCGGAATGGAATTCCAAAGGTTGGGGGCAGAGTGGCTGAAGTTTTGCCTGCCGATGGTGAGGACCAGGATCTTGAATTGAATCCTCTTTGTGATGAGAAACCAGTAGAGTCGGGCGAGAATGGGGGTAATAGGTTCAGAGAGCCTGGTGCGGGAGAGGCATGGGGTACAGTGTTCTGGATGATCTGCCGCCTATGGAAGGAGGAATTGGGGAGGCCAACAAACAAACTATTAGCATACCCAAGCCTGGATGTAATGAAAGCATGAATGAGAGTTTCAACGGCCTGAGGGGTGAGGTAGTGGTGGAGTCAGGCAATGTTGCGGAGGAAAGAGAAGGCAGAGCGGGTCATGTTGATGAGAAAAGACAGCTGAGGGTCGAGAAAGCTACCAAGGTTCCTGACTGACTTGGTGAGGTGGAGTGTGTATCTGTGGAGGTTGATGCTGCCAATGCCTGAGGTGTGGAAGTGCCGGCCCAAGCCAATCAGGAGTGCCTCGGTTCAATGTTGCATCTTGATTGTGAAGGAATACACTTGCAGCTACTAAACATTGGTTGGCTATATCACTGAGCCACAGGTTTCAGCTATTGATTTTTCACTCACACACACACTCAAGAATATGCCCATTCTTTGTCAATTTGTCCAAAGACTGCCGCGGATTTTCATTTGAAGCAGCCTAGAATCTGACTAAGTTCTTATCTATTGTAGCACAAATCTGAAAGACATGTATTGGTTTCTAATAAAACTCCAATGCACATCACTAAAATGAGCTTCTCATATTTTTCCTTTGAACAAACACTTTGTTTGGCAGTTTTCCTGAGTCCACGAAAAGTATAATCCATAATATTTATTATATTTACTTTGAAACAACTCAACGACATGTTGAGATGCTATATCAAACACAAGGAATATTTTTATTATTATTATTACTGCTACTATTATTATAATTATTATTCAGAGGCATTTGTAGATTCAGTCTCGAGTCCTTCTCCTTCCTTTACAGTGGAAACTGCTCTGGTCAAGGTCATAAATGATATCCTGATCATTTGTGACCAGGGCTCCGGCTGCCTTCTCGTCCTCCTCACCCTATCCACTACCTTTGACACTGCAGATCATTCAATCCTCCATCACCACCTCTCCTACCACCTCAATCTTCAAGGTTCTGTCCTTAACTGGTTCAGGTCCTATCTTTCACACTGTTTCCACCTTGTGTCTGCCAACGGCTTTTTCTTCCAGCCCCCGTACCGTACTGAGATGGGATAGCTTTTTGTTAGGTCAACGTATCACAGGATATGGAGCAATGGCAGGTAAATGGAGTTGAGGTACAGATCAATATAGTGATGGGTTTCCACCAGTATCAAATACCTGGCTGACAACAACAAATTATATTTATACAGTGTTTTTCAACTCGGAAGCATGTCCCAAGGTGCTGGATAGTTATGGGTTTGGACTGAAATTAAATCCTTCTCATCTCACTTATGCTGTTTTCTCCAATGCACTTCCCTAATAATTATGGCTTTATGGCAAAAGTTCTGGTTTCATTCAGTGTAACTATTATCCCAAAGGTCTGGCAGAAATTGGCAGCTCTGTTGCCGTCTGAACAGATTTATAAACAGCTGTGAATTGCCAGTCAGGCAATTTAGCCTTAGCTCAAACCTGCAATCTCATCCTATCTATCTTTTTGCAACCCTTTCTCTTTTATCTAATGCACTGTTAACACTGTGGTCATTGCTTCTCTGAAACATTCCCTTATTTAATCTAGGATTTAATGCCTGGCTGCCTGGAGAAGTACTGGTTTGTATGACTTTATATTAAAGTGCATTAAAAACATTTATTAAGTTCAACAGTGTGACAAGTGATCTGAAAACACATTCTACTGCGTTTCTACTTAACAGGGTTTTTGAGTAGTTGGGGAGGAAATGATCAGTGTATGAGAATTGCAACAACTGAATTTGTAGAGGAAAATGTTCAGTAGCTATAAATGCTGAAAGCTTCTATTTCAGCCCTGTGTGAACAGCGCCAGGGTATAACATTCGAGCTGTGAATGCACCAAAAAACAAGCCTTTCAACTCACTGCGACACATCCCTGCAGTATATTAACATTCGCAAGGCTTTGTTCTTGCATAAAGTGTCCGGCGGAAACGATTGGACTGTCACAGCAGTTGATGGCTACAGGGTTGATCAGCCGTGCCTTCAGCGCCCTCCTAACCCAGCCATCCCTCATCCCAAACCTGTCCCCCACGCCCAAGGCCTAATCCCTGACTGTTCAGTGCCTCGGGACGTCCTGCCGGGATGAAAGGCGCTTTACAAATGGAATTTTGTTGTTGACTAAGGTTTTCCAAAAGACGGAAAGGGACGTAGTGATTGAGGCCATTAGGAGATATGAAGAAAACACAGCGCAAAGGAGATAAAAGATTTGCCATCGACTTAATGCAGAGCAAGCTCGATGGGCTCAATAGTCTATTCCTGTTCCAATAGATAATGGTCTCAATTGTAATCCTTGCATTTTATATAGTGCCTTATCATGGCTTTGAGATATCTCACAGCGCTTCACAGAATATACTGTAAAGTGAATTGACCGTATATATTTGGTGGGCGAAATGCGGCAGCCAATTGCGCACAGCAGAGTCCCACAAGCAGTCGAGGATTGAGTGACCAATTTGTTATTATTGTTATTCATTGAAGGGATTATTCCCCCAGAAAGTTATCCACCAATCGACCAACAGTTGGGTTCCTACTTACCGCTAGGTAAACAGGGGCGTGTGAATGAAACTTACCCAACATTTCGTCCTGCCGGGAATCGAACACAGGTCTGAGATGTGAGTGCTCTGACCCCTGAGCTCCAGAACTCCAAATGGCAAGCCATGCGGTTTTAAAAGCTGGTTAAGCTCCAGCAGTAGGCCCCCGACACACACTCTGTCCATCCATTTCTCTCTCCCCGCTCACACCTGCATGTCAGGCACGCTTCCGAGGCCGAACCCCACTCCTTAAATTGCGGTTACGCCGCACAGAGCTCGCCCTCCATGTGATATGCAAAACAAAAACCAATTGACAAAACCTCTTCCACATAGCAGTTCTACAAAATGTCTCACGGGGGACTTGAATTATTTTCGCTGGTTCCCCTGGTGATTCTGAATTCTTTCACCTTCCCCAAGCGCCTTGTTTTGTAATTATCTCCTGAAATTGTCTGTACTGCAAATGTACTGCTTAATGCTTCCCGGAGCTCCATTGTTAATTCACGAAGGGCTCTGCTGACGAGACCTGGAACGGCTCAATAAACCTTAGGCTACATCATTATCTGACCACACCGATAACAATAGTAAGCGACCTTTCAGCTCATTGACTAAGGTAATGTGTAACGATTCTTTATTTAATTTTTGTTTAATTCAATACCCGCTCAGAGATTTAGTCCAAGATTGTTTTAAGGTCGTATGAAATTCTACAATATGGTTATTCTGTTGCTAGTTTTGCCCACAAGGTACACAATCAATCAACTTCACCATACGTTCTGTGAAGCGCATTGAGACGTCTCAACGACATGCTCAGGCGTTGTCTCAAATGCCAGGATTATTATTATTATTTATAAGACTAATTTAACTTATTTTACCTGCAGCACAGCAACAACAACAACACATTTAATGAATCTGTCAAATTATAGATTTAAGAAAAATGAAGGATATATTGAGGGGGAGGGCGAAGGGAAAATTGATGTGTTGTGATAATTAGCACAGATCACAATATTTTTCACCCATGCCCCAATATTCTGATGAACACAAAACTTATTGCCATTATAAGTGGAGAACTGTAATGTATTGGTTAGAGCAATAGGATCCAGGTTCGATTCCTAGGTACGGTAAAACTTTAGGCAAGTTTCCTTACTCCACACCTCGGTTTACCCAGCAGGAAGTAGGAACCCAGTGGTTAATCAATTGGCGGGTTACTTTCCTGGGGTAATAATCCCTCCCCCCAAAAAGGTCACTCAATTCACAACAATTTGTGGAGCACTGCTGTGAGTTATTGGCTGCGCGTTTCACCCATGAATTTACACAGTCAATTCACTTTACAATATATTCTGTGAAGCACTTTGACTCAAAGACCCGATAAGGCATTATCTCAAATGCGAGGATTGTTATAAATTATTTTGGCAAGTTAGAAACTGATTTATACATAACCGTGCGAGGAGCCTGGATTTGCATCCAATTCCTTTAATTGAACACGAAAACAGAAAGTGTTCAGTACGGGATTTGTGGAGATTTGATTTGTCCCAGATGAGATGCAAATTGTTTGCAATTATTTTAAAAAAGTAATTATGAATGGAATTGTGAAAGGAACGTAATTATGGCTCTAAACAGGACAAGACGTCGGCTAGATTTAATATGAATAACCTGACTGTGCTGTGTTAATATGCTCGTCACTGGTTAATTCGCTTTAAATGGTTGATTGGTGGGTACACAACAGTGTGAGGTGAATGCTCTAACCAATAAGCTACAGGACTCCACTTAGAATGGTAATATCTCACATTGCTACTTCTTCCTTCCCTGAAGGGAATGGATATTAATTAAAAAAAACAAATCCCATACTTCATTCCATCATTGCTCACTTTTCTCCCTGTGTAGTTACTCGAGTTATAAATAATAAAATTAAATCCTTGTACAGTATTTGGTAAAGCCTCTTTCATGTCGGAAGGAAGTCTAAAGTGCTTCACAGGATCTACGGTAAAGCGGAGTGACTGTGGCAGCCCAATTGTACATAGCAATCTCCTACAAACAACCATGAAATAAATGCTAAGAATAACAATAATTTGATATAAGGCCTTATCCCATCTTCACCATGTCTCAAAGTGCTTTGCAGGATGGATTTTGCGGACGAAACGCGGCACCCAATTGTACACAGCAATGTCCCACATACAGCCATGGAGTGTGTGACCAATTTTATTTGTGCAATTTGTTGACCAGGACACCGAAAGAGAGAAACTCCCTTCTCTTTTCGAGCTGCCATGGGATCGTTAACATCCACCTGAACATCCACCTAATACCCAACCGATCAGGGACCTTGGTTTGACATCTCATCTGAAGGATGGCATCTCTGACATCGCAACATCAGCCACCAGACTGCATTGGAGCGTCTGCTTAGACTGTGGAGCTCCTGTATCTCGGTGTTTAGAGCGCTCGCCTTCCGAGTGTAAGACCTGTGTTCGAATCCAGGCAGATCGGGGCAAAACCTTGGGCAAGTTTCCTTACTCCACACAGATCTAACAATAATCCCTCCCCCAAAAAAACACAATAATAAAATTGGTCATTTCAATCCAATACTGTTTGTGAGGGGGACACTGCTGTGTGCAATTGGCTGCTGCGTTTCTCCCACAAATATACAGTCAGTTCATTTTACAGTATATTCTGTGAAGCGCTTTGGGACGTCGATAAGATGTGAAAAGCGCTTTATCAAATGCAAGGATTATTATTATTATCATTATTACTGTGTGCTTCTAAGTCCCGACGTGGGGTCTTGAGTCCACAACCTTCTGGCTCGGTGTCAAGAATGCTTCCGACTGAGCCAGGCGTCCAGTAAGGCACATACATAACAATCACATGCCACACAGTGTCGGCTGAGTACGTTTTGGTAGCTATTCCCCCCCATTTGCTGGATGACGTTGACAGAAACAGACCATTTCTTTATGGGCACAAGTGCTGTCTGCTTGTGCTGCAAGCTCCAGGGCACAGGAATTTCAAGCCATGACATCCAGCATATTTCTCAGGCTGCTGAACTGGGCAAAGTGAAAGTGACACATTCGTGTCACATTCTCCCCCACCAACGCCCCCCCCCCCCCCCCGAGCAGCGCGATCAGATCAATGCTAATAATTAAAGTGCCCGGTTGTGGGCCGTGAACTGTCACAGCCACTTGTGTCACCGCTAATAGATAGGAGACACGTATGCGCATTATACATCAGGAGGGTCAGTCTGTCTCTGACAGACTTTCACAAGTACTGTACAATGCAATCCCCTAACCTATTACAATACTTCCTCTGATTCATCCGATCCACAAAATACACAGTCAATTCACTTTATGGTGCAAAGCACTTTGAGACGTCTCGAAGACCTGATAAGGAGCTATTATGATTAACTTATACCTTACAAACATTGTGCCCCCAGAGAGTTAGTGTGTCAGGTTGCCAGGCTGGCTCGGTTGGTAGCACTCTCTCCACTGAGTCAGAAGGTTGCGAGTTCCAAATCCACGATGAAACCGTGACACTCCAATGCTGGAGTGTGTGCTGCCTTGTTGGAGGTGCCGTGGTTTGGATAAGACATTAAAATTGAGGCCTTGTCTGGCACCGATTCATGTGGACGTTAAAGATCCGATGGCACTATTTGAAAAGAGAGAAGACATTTCCACCAGATAAAATTGGTGATTCGGTTTTCCTGCTCTCCTTCCCCCTACCCCGACCCCTCACCTTACCCTTCCCCCCCCCCCCCCCCCCTCCCCCCCCCTCTCTCTCCCCTAACCCCACTTCCACAACTGTTTGTGGAACACTGTTGTGCGCAATTTGGCTGCCGCGTTTCGTAGTCAATTTTCCTACTCTCCTTCCCCTACCCCGACCCTTCCCCCCCTGCTCTGGTCCCTACCTGACTGTTCAGCGCTTTGTGATGTCCTCCCGATGTGAAAGGCGCTATATAAATGTAATTTTGATTGATTGATTGATTCAATTCATGGCTGTTTACGGGACACTGTTGTGTGTACACTGGGTGCCACGTTTATTTACAAAATAGGAGGTCACTGCACTTTACAGTATTTCCCGTGATTCATCAGATTCCTTCTGATTCATCCGCCACTTCAGGGCAACGAGTTCCACATTCTCACAACAGCAACTTGCATTCGTATAACTCCTTTCAAAAGGGAAGCATTTTTGGAGAGCTACCCTCTCGTGAAGTCGTTCCTCCTAAATTCTCATCCAGATCCCCGACTTGCTATTTTGCACTCGTGTCCCCTGGTTAAGCACTGTGAAAGGCCCTATACAAATATAATTTTGTTGTTGTTGTTATAAATTTGTACACCTCCGTTAGGTCCCCTCTTAAAATCCTCTCTAACATAAAATACCTGACCTATCCTGATAACATGTAAACCTGTCAGCCCTGGTATCATCCTAGTAAAGCTACACCGTACTGTCTCCCTCACTGCTATAACTTTCTTGTAGGCAGAATTGGACACAGGACTCCAAACATGGTCTAACCAAGGGTTTAAATACATTTTACCAAAGTTCACATCACTACCGTATGTCAGTCATGACATATCCACAAATAGTTTAGATTCCAACGGTTTCTCTTTACAGGGAGAAACCTTTCTCTTGTCTTTTTCAGATAATGCCATGGGATATTTAAGGTTTCTTTTTAACTCCTTTTGAGGTGTTTGGATGGATAGAAGCAATGGATTGTGAGGCTTTGCAGTTTTTACAAGCATTCACTTCAGCGAATCCAATTGGTATTTAAGTAAGTAATAAAGGTTGGAGATAAGGAAAAGGCCATTCAGTCCACTGAAGCCCATCTCTCCAGTCCATTACTCCTCTGTCTTGGCATCAAATGACTTTTTGATGAATCCAGATGTTTTCTATCTCAATTTAAATCTTATCCTGACGCTTAACCTATTCCAAAAACAATCTTGGTTTTAATGATTACTCTGAAGAACTTCAATAATCATTGGCAAATGCCCAATTTCCTCTCTTGCTTTTCTGAAGACATTAACACATGCTTGACCACAGCATAACATCACCAGACACTCTTGGTTCCTTATCTAAATGGCTAGGTTTCATGCAGGACATTAAGAATTGAGCGAGATACTACTAATAATAATAGGTTATAAACACTTTGATATTTATGCAAAGACCAAAGGGTATGTACATCCACCAGCCAAAGTGAGAACAACATCACGATAATCTGGGATTCACAAAAACACAGACAAGGCAATCAGCTACAACAGGCCAGATATTATCAGAAAGAACCAAATAGATTGTACATGTAGTGTTATTGACGTGGCTATCCCAAGTGATTACAAATGTGAAAAATAAAGAACTTGAGAAAAATCAGGAGATATATCGATCTAAAAATTGAATGCGGCGCATGTGGCAACATAAAACAGACATAATATTCTCCCCACCACCACCCCCGGAGGTAGGGTTGCTACAGTTCACGACATTATTCCTGGGACAACTCCTAGGGCATGTTAAGGCAACCTGTGGCTCGTTTGTGGAAAAAGTACAATGTAGAAAAAGACAAAAATCACCAACAAAGGATTACCTGGCTGGCAGCCATTGTAACATGACCTATGATGCCTTTATTGATTTCTAGCAAAGCTTCAATTGAAGCGAGCATGAAGAAATATGGAATGCTCTGCACAGGATTTCCAGTTCTGAGTCCTTCACAAAACAACCTCCTTATCTCCCCATGATCTGCACCTTCCAGCACTGTTAGAAATCATCCTTCCCTGTTGAATCTTCTTTACAGACACAAGCTGAACAATAATCCTGATCACTCCACTGAACCCGAATTCATTGACATTGATGTAAGCTTCTTGTGCAGACTGGGTTATGGATTGCTGAACCACAGACAAAAAACAGCAAATTAACAAGCTTCCAAGAGAGGCTAAAGATGTAGATGTAGATTCTACACAGTACGATTGCAGATGCTGGAATTCTTATTTTGGTCAGCCGGGCATCCGACACATACGGATACCCATCGCTGAGCCCAAATCAGACTGAGAATTCCACCGTGTGTTCAACAACAATGACTTGCATTGATAGAGCAACAACAATAACAACAATATTACAGTTATAGAGCACCCCACATGCAGGGTAGCAGGGTTCCAGAGCAACTTGACAGCCGCGGAAACGAGAAGCCGAGCCGAGGGAAGGGGAGGAAGGTGACCGTAGGAACATTTGAAAAAGAAGGTCTTCAAGTGCGATCTGAAGATGGAGGAGGGAGAGGCAAGGTGGGGGGAGAGAGGAAGAGATTCAGGGCTCATTAGCTGAAAGCACGGCCACTGATGGTGGATCAGAGGGCACGAGGGGCATGTACAGGCTGCACATTGAAATTTGCCAGTGTCTGGAAAGATATGTATGCTCACTCCCTGGAAGCCCACACCATGGAATGAACAGTAAAATACTGAATAACAATAAATAATCCTTTTATTTGATATAACACCTTATCATGTTACTGAGCATGTCACAGAATATATTGTAAAGTGGATTGACTGCATATTTTGTGGGCGAAACACAAAAGCCAACTGTACTAGGCAATGTCCCATAAACAGTCGTGCGTTTAGTTGCCAATTTTGTTTTTGGAGGGGTGTAGGATTATCACCCCTGGAAAGCAATCCACCGATCAACTGACAACCGGGTTCCTACTTCAAGATAAACAGAGGTGTGTGGAGTAAGGAAACCTGTCTAAGGTTTTGTCCTGTCTGGGAATCGAATCCGGGTCCTCTTAGTTGCGAGACAAATTATCTCTTCATGTTGGGTTTGCCTTGTCAGATTGCCTATGAACAAGCCTATGAATGTTACATCAAAGACAGGATCCTTTTTAGCGCTGGGCAAAAGATCAAGACAACAGGTCTTTTGATCACATGCACCAAGATAGTTTGTACTAAGTGATCTCGTTCAGAGCATATCTTATACAGTTATCCATTTTCCATTTACATTAGATCAACATAATAAATAAGCCTGGCAATTAAATACACTTCAGTATGTTCAGCCACTTGACCTCACAATCATTTGCGAACATTCGGCTCAAGGCATCATGAATCAGATGTTTAAGTGCAGTTGAGCAGTTTGAATGAGAAATCCTCAATGAATAGATTAATTCACAGGGCTGTTGGCTAGGCTTGTGCAGTACTGTGGAACTGCCGGGAGGAAGCTAAGTTCGATTCCTCATTACTAAAGTTGTAAGTATGAAAAAAAACATCTCTCCTGCGAATTCCAACTCCCGAGGGAAGAAACTAACAGTTCCCATTTCTTCCTCAGCTCAAGACAATCTTGCTCCTCTATTCTGGAGTCCAGTGGAGTGCTGTAACTCAGTGGTTAGAGTACTCGCAAGCAAGACGACCCGGTTCGATTCCCAAGCAAGGTGAAACCTTAACAGAGTTTCCTTACTCCACATGCCTCTGTTTACCTAGCAGTACGAAGGAACCTGGTTGTTATTCGATTGGCAATTCGCGCTTCCCGGGGTAATAATCCCTTTAAAAAAAATTGCGTGTTTTGACGTCCTGAAGACGCGATAAGATGCTATATCAAATTAATGTTATTATTATTGTCCCTCGGACATCAATTCAGCTTTATAGCCTACAACACACAACTGACCTTTTTGGATCCATTCCATGGATAATATTCTATGGACCCCATAGCGCCATATAAACTCATAAGGGAAGTGTCCTGATCAATAATATCTCAGATAAAATTGGTTGTTCACTTCACTACCGCGATTATCTTACTCAAACCAGCAGATGCCAATTTCACCCACGAAAATACAGCAAAATCCTGTGAATTCATCCATTCTTTATCTGAGGAAGCGGAAAAGATATCTGAGTTGAGAAAAAAGTTACCCAGTCAAGGAGAGATGCAAAACTGATGAAAGTCAAAACAATGTGGAAACTCAGCCATTCAGTTCGTGACTGCAGAACATGTGAGATTAGATCAAGAGGCAAAGCAAGAGGAATGATTGAATTTCTCCTGCTATCAGATTGTTAAATACAGGTCATTTACCTTGAGGGAAGTTCATTGCTCAGCTCAGAACACTTGTGATTCAGGCAGCTAAGTGAATAACACAAACAGGGTGAGTCTGCTTCCAAATCAAAGCTTACACAAGCAAGTAACCCCAACCCAACCTGGGTTTTTTTGGTAGTTTTATCCACAAACACACAGTCAATCCATATATATATTATATATAAAGATATATATATATACAGTATATGTACAGTGTATATAAGTGAGTGAGTGAGTGAGTGAGTGAGTGAGTGAGTGAGTGAGTGAGTGAGTGAGTGAGTGAGTGAGTATGCAAATAAACATTGACCGTAGGACAATGATGTGTAAAATTGGTTGCCAAGTTTCACCCACAAAACACAGTCATTTCACTTTAACAGTATATCCTGTGAAGTGCTTTGACATGCCTCACCAACGTGATAAGGCGCTATATCAAATGCAAGGATTATTATTTTTATTACCAATAAATGTAATAATAATCCTTGCATTTAATAGTGTGTTTTACGTCTTCTAGACATCTCAAAGCTCTCCACAGAATCTACTGTAAATTGAATTGACTGTATATTTGTGGGAGAAATGAGGCAGCCCAATTGCGCTTCACGGCGCCCCACAAACAGTCGTGGAGTGAGACCACCATCTTCAGAACAAGATATGAAAATAGATAAATCAGCTAAAAAAATAATAGGAACAAGACTTAAAAACTGCGAGAAAATGATGCTTAAAGATAAGTGCTGAGCAATTACCAGAGATGCTTACACTACCTATCGGAGGCATTATCCCCCCGTTGCCATCTGCTTAGAATTGATGGGGCTCATTACCTGTTCTTCAGCTAACTTCCTGAAGCCATTGAATCTTCCTGCTGCAGACTGCCAGGCCCCACTGAGAGTGAAAGGGTTTGAACTCATTCTCTCAGAGAGGAAAGTTAAAATAAGATGCAAGCACAAAATAAGGGTACTAAGGAAACCGAAGAGCAATTCAGTGGAAACTGCTTCAAAACACGGTTTCAAGAAGCGAGAGAGGGAGCGCTGGTGAGATTATTCTTATCAGGATACAGTTAGAAATGTAGTTGATCCAGATATAAAGTAAAGTGAATTGACTGTGTATTTCGTAGGCGGTAGCCTGAGTAATCCCACAAACCGTCGTGGATTGAATGAACTGAATGATCAATTCGTTTGTGAAGGATTATTATTGCTGGAAAGCGATAATAATTGACTGACAATCCGGTTCTATTTATCGCTAGGGAAACAGGTGTGTGGAGTAAGGAAACTAGCCTAAGGTTTTGTCTCACCCGAGAATCAAACCCGGAACTTATGAGAACGGTGCACCGAAGACAGGATGCTTTTTCGCGCTGATCAAAGAATCGTGATAATGGGTCACTTTGCCTACAAAATACACCATCGATTCACTGCACAGTGTATCCTGCAAAGAGCTTTGATATACAGTATCGCAAAGTCTTGGTAAGGTGCTATATCAAATGCAAGGATTATTATTGACGTGGGAAACTTGCACAATTTTGAACAAGCTTAAACATGAAGAGACCCTATGTGCTGTATGCTGCCGTGCCTCTGGTGTAAGACATAGAAATGCACACACCACCCTCCTCTACCCCCCACCCAGAAAATAACAACATGATGTTTAAAATCATTAGTGATACAAGCGTTGGCAAGCCGTCAGACCGAAGGATTTGCATAATGGTGACACAAGCTGTCATTGTGCTCGAATTCAATGGGAATATAATGAATTCCCACCGTAGGGGAGCAGCAAAGGTTATTCGTTTCTATAAATAATATATAATAATAATAATCCTTGCATTTGATACAGCGCTTTCCACATCTTATCAACGTCCCAAAGCGCTTCACAGAGTATACTGTAAAGTGAATTGACTGCATATAGTTTTGGGCGAATCGCGGCAGTCAATTGCGCACAGCAGCGTCCCCCACAAACAGTTGTCGATTGAAATGACCAATTTTATTTTTGTGTTTTTTTTGTAGGCATTATTATTAGGCGTGTGGAGTAAGGAAACTTGCCCAAGGTTTCGCCCTAGAATGTCATTGATTCCTGTTGGTACTGTAATAGGATCATGTTTACATGATTATAGAAGCTTGAATCAGAATGAGCCTCTCTGCTTGGAGATCAATATGAATTCATTCAGAAGACAATCCATTTGACTGGACTGCACTGGACTACCTGACCTTGAACTCACATAGTCTAGGCTGACGTTCCATTGCAGCATTAAGGGTTCGAGGATCTGTATTGTCAGTATCTGTATGGTACCTTTCATCTAAAGGTATCATCTTTTGGATGAAAGGTTTGAGGTGAGGTCCTGCCTACTTGTTCAGGTGACCCATAATATTTTTCTCATAAAGAGAAGGGAGTTTCTCCCCATATCCTGGCCAACAGTAATAATAGGAAGACTTGTGTTTGATATAGCACTATATAACACTGTTAAGACGTCTCAAAACACTTCACAGAATATATTGAAAAGTGGATTGAATGTATTTTGTCAACGATACGGCACACAGTGTCCCACAAACAGCTGTGGATTAAGTGCAGGAAAGCAATCTGCCAATCAACTAACTTCTAGGTAAACAACAACATTACATTTGTACAGTATAGCGCCTTTCAAACAGAGGTATATGGTGTAAGTAGACTTCTCTAAGGTTTTGCCCTCCTGGGAATCAAACCCAGGTCCTCTCGCTTTTGAGGTGAACACGCTCACCACTAATGCCATGAGACTCCATAACCCTCCAAATAAAATAGATTACTCACTTCATGGCTGTTTGTGGGACAAAACTGTACACAAATTGCCTAGTCCATTGACCTACGTAAAATACACATTGACTACACTGCGCAGTGCAATCCTGTGAAATGCTTTGAGATGCCTTGATGATGTGGTGTGCCACTATATCAAATTGTAAGGATTATTAAATAACAATGCATCCTAACCATGTTGGAGTCAAACCAAACAACATCAGCTTTTATTTGCTTAGGCTTGCAATGGCCGTAAAACTTGCCTCACTTGATCTTCCGTTCCTCTTCCTCTTACAAATGATATCCTTTTTAAAAGCCCACCTAACCAATCCTATCCTCTGCCCAGCTAATCAACCATGAAAGGTGCTGCAAATTGTCGTTGTGATAAGGGAATTACTTATCCAACCCCATTAAAACACAGTGAAACACACTGAAGCACTTCAATTGAGTAAGTTGTTCAAATGTACTATTGCAATTCCTACCATTTCAAATAATTTTATCTTACGCACAGCAAACTCACAGAGTCAAATGCTAACCGTATGGGTTACCGCTAGTTTCCAAATTATCTTAATTTCCTAACTAAGTTATCTTAAACTTCCTAGTTGCACGTTTTAAAGAGCCCAACGGTTTTTAAATTCCCACGGGATCGTCGATGAATAAATTATTCCGTCAGTACAACACATTATTTCGACAGAGTAGGTTTTATTTTAAACGAACTAATCACATTTGGAATTTAATTGTCAAAGCTGCATGTAATTCCATTCTTTGGATTTCATTCAATAAATAACTTATTAGGAATCTTATGCACTCAATAGTATTAATGTTTTGAGCTTCAATAATTGTTTCTGGAGGGTCACAGCAAATAGAGGCTTGTAGATTAAGAAAACTCGCCTAATGTTTCACCCTGGCTAGGAATCGAATCGGGATCCTCTCGCTTGCGGGGCGAGATGAAGGAGAAGGGAATAGAGTGATTCAGGAGAGGAGAATGGGAGGAGGTAGCCTCCAGCTCAAACTAGCTGGGTTGAATGACCTGTTTCCGTTCCATATCATTCTATGGAATTCTGTACAAATGTTCGATGTTCTATTTTCAGTACCTAAAAAAGTGTCCAATTTGCCCACAGGAAATTATGCTCCTGAAATACCCTTCGACAAAACATTGCAAAAGTGGCTTTAATATTAATTAATAATTAATGTTATTATTATTAATAATAATAAACCATTTCCATTTGTAATGTGGCTGATATTCAGCTTCGGATGATGGCAACAGCAACTTGTACAGTGCCTTTCACTTTGCGAGGATGTCTCAAAAGTGCTTCACAGGATATACGGTGAAATTGAGTGATTGCACATCACGTGTAAGCACAAACCACGTGGACCGAATGGCTTGTGATGTTCTGTGAAACTTCTATATAAAGCCTCTGTAACTCAAACTTTACAGTGTCATGGCTCGATCAAAAAATGCAATCACATCGATTTCACCCTGTGTCCCTCACCCTTGATTATCGCAGTTCCTCACTCTAAACTAGCAATTTCCTCTTCAACAGGCGAGAAATTCCTCATGCTGTTAACGTCACGCATCAAACCTCTGTGAACATTACAGAAAAAAAGTTCTCCACACCATTCACTAAATAATAATAATGATCATTAGATTTGATATGACGTCTTATCATGTCGCTGAGTACATTGTAAAGTGATTTCATTGTGTATTTTGTGGGCGAAACGCGCTAGCCAATTGCCCACAGCGGTTTGGTTTGGATACTCTTAAGCATGGTGATGGGTCTCCCAAATACTGAACCACACACAAAAAATTGTACATGTACAATTAGCCAACGTATGGTCAGAACCAGCAATCTTTTGACAAGAGCATCACCATCACATCACCAAGCTTCTCACCATGTCTAGTTTGCGCACGAGTCGCATAAATCCACCCTCAAAGTTAAACTTTGATGGCACTGATTTATTCCACAGGATGCAGGTGTCAGTGGTAGCTTCAGAGGAATGAAGAACAAACTCACACACACCAAAATACTTACCATTTGGGGAAATATAGCTGTAGGGTAGTCATTCACTTCATGGCTGTTTATGTGCCAATTGGCAGCCATGCTTGTCTACCAAAATACAAAATCTCTTTATATCAACTCGTGTGAAGTACTTTGGGATGTTTCAAAGATGTGATAATGTGCTACATCAAAAGCAGAGATTATTTATTCTTATTGTTGTTAATATTGGCATGCCTGTGAAATGAACGATAGGGAACTGTGAGAATCAATAGCTTGAACAGGGGAATTCAATTACAATCTCTCTTTGCCTTATATATTACTAGCTGTACCTGTCGCTGGCAACCAAAGGAATGGAATGTAGATTTCAGTTATACAACTCACGAACGATTTAACATGCCATAAATACTTTGTGTACACCTTAAGCAAAGTTATCATGTGTGTGTGACAAGCTTGTTTAGGTCATACCTTATCAATGTTAGAAGATTTCCCCCCCATAAAAAACAAATATGCTCATGACACTCCCCCATGCAGCAACTTTCCGATGAGGTGTAAATCATGTCTCTATGTCCATTGGATATTGCATTCTTGGTGGACAGACACACAGACATTTTGCCAATATTGGTGTAGATATTTTCACAGATGTAGAATTCTGTACCTCAGTGGTTAGAGCACTCGCCTTACAAGTGTGAGACCTGAGTTCCAGGCAGTATGAAACCTTGGGCAAGTTTCCTTATTCCACACGCCTAATAATAATCCCTCCAAACAAAATTGGCTATTTTAATTCATGACTATTTGCGGTACACACTACTGTGCGCATTTGGCTGCCGTGCTTCGTCCACAAATATACAGTCAATTCACATTACAGTACATTGTGTGAAGCGCTTTGAGGTGTCTAGAAGAATGAAAAATGCTATTTCTAATGAAAAGATTATTATCATATTATTACATGTGCATGTTGGACGGGCGGAATATAGTATCATAGCCACAGATGTTCACCCTCTACTCTGAAAGTCTGTCCCCAACTTACTTAATCTTCTAAGCATCTCTCTGGCCACATAAAGGTGAGTTAAGTACAGCTCCAGGATGAGTTTCTAATCTCAGCTGCTACATAATGTACCCTCGACAAGTTTCCTTCTTTAAAAATGATGACATTCCCACAGCCCGTCCATCTGAGCAAAAGTACAGGCTACACACAACATCAGATCACCACAATCTGTACTTACACGGTCCTCAATCTAATTCCTAACAATTCTAATCCCAGTTATTTTATTTTCTAAAAGGCGTCAATTATATTATCTGCACACCCAGTGTTTCGCCGAATAAATACCGAGTCTTGCTTGTGGCTTCCTCATTCTGTAATCTGTTTTTTTAACCAGCAGCTTCTGAAAGAAATACGCTTCCTAAACACACAGCATTAGTCTCCCTCTTCTGCTCCAATATTCGTCAGTTGCGCTTTGCGTATAACTCAGTTCCACGGTCATTAGCTGCAGTCTGTGAACCTGTAGATGTTGAAGGAGGATTTATCAGGGAAGCGTTTTATCAACCCTCTGTTGGTATCTCAGGGTATACTGCTAACAGAATTACAGGGAGAGTTATCAGAAAGTGGACTCGATCCAGCAAGTTTTTAAAAAATGGGAAAAAAGAAATCCTTAGACATAGCCATACCAATTACAGCTATTGTTAGGGTTCACAGACCCTCTATACGTATCAGAGTTTTTGGAGTCCTGTATCACATTGATTAGAGCTCTCGTCTTGCAAGTGAGAGGACCCAGGCGTGATTCCATGCAGGGCGAAACATTAGCCGAGTTTTCTTACTCCACACGCCACTGTTTACTTTACTATTATATTGATAATAACAATAAATTAATTACTCAATCCGTGACTGTCTGTGGAACACTGCTTAGCATAATTGGCTGCCGCGTTTCTCCCACAAAATATACAGTCGATTCACTTTATAGTATATTCTGTGAAACCCTTTGAGACATCTTGAAGACTCGATAAGTCAACATAAACAGCCTCTAATTTTAAAATAGCCAGTACTAGATCTAATAAGAAGGTTTGGGGAGACTCGTTCACACAGAGGAAAGTGATGTTGTGGAACTCACTGCTTGTTTGAAGCAAATACCATCAATGTATTTAAGAGGAACGTTGCATATGTGAGAGACAAGGGAATAAACTGGTTTTGCCCACAAATATAGAGTCAATTCACTTTACAGTATATTCGGTGAAGCGTTTTGAGGCATCTAAAGATGTGAAAAGTGCTATATCAAATGCTAGTATTATTATTACTGGAGAGAGGAATAGAATGGTTTGGGTCTCTATTTGGGGCCAATGACCTGTTCAATTATTATCTTTGTATTTGATATAGAGCCTTATGATATCTATGAGACGTCTCAAAACAGCTTCACAGAATATACTGTAGAGTGAATCAACTGTAAATTTTGTGGGCCAAATGCGGCAGCCAAATTGTGCACAGCAGAGTTCCACAAACAGTGGTAGATTGAGTGACCAATTTATTATTTTTTGAAGAAAATATTACCCCAGGGAAAATAGATCCACCGATCGACTTATCAACACGTTGCTGCATACTTCTAGCTAAACAGAGAAGTGCGGAGGAAGGGAACTTGCTCAACATTCCCCCTGCTGGGAATCAAACCGAGGTCGCTCGCTTGAGAGACGAGTGCTCTAACTACTGAGCTGCAGGACTCCACATTGACGCGTGTACGTTGACTTGTAAAGGCTTGTCTTAAGCGAGTTGGCCCCATTCAAAATTGAATTAGGTTGTGGCTTTTGGAACGTCTCATAAGGTATTAAAGGTAGCAGTAGTTGGCTTTTGTAAAACGACTTTGATTCTTCTCATCTTCGACCAGGAGCAATGCAGTTCCCTTGCTTGTCTGGCGAGATGGAGTGCTGCGGAAATTCAAGTCAGCTAGAGGCTAGCAATTTCTTGGAAAGCAATTATTTCAGAAATAGCAATTTTGGACTGATGCTGTGTTACCCGGAGAATATACTACTAATAATAATATCAATAAGAATAATAATAATAGCATTTGATACAGCATCTCATCGTGTCTTTGAGACGTCTCAAAGCAGTTCACAAAATTAACTGTAAAGTGAATTGACTGTATATTTTTTGTGGGCAGAATGTGGAGAGCAGTGTCCCACAAACAGTTGTAGATTAAGTGACCAAATTATCATTTTTTAAAAAAGAGATTATTACTCCAGTAGAACTGCCAACCAACTGAGAACCAGATTCCTATTTACTGTTAGCAAACAGAGGTATGTGGAGCAAGGAAACTTGCCTAAGGTTTCACCCTGCCTGGGAATTGAACCCAGGTCCTCAAGCTTGCGAAGTGAGCATACTAAACAATAAGCTACAGGACTCCATACTTAAGGAGTATCCAAGCTACATGTGTCACCTCCACGTAGAGATTTCCCCTGTGTGCGGAATAAAATGCTTTGCACAAAGACTGAAAATAATCAAATTTCCGTTCTCCCCCAATTCAATTCACGAATCAGTTTTGCCATTTGTTCACATTGAAAAATCTCTACCTTTGCACATCAAATTATGTTTTTTGCAATCTTCTTCTTCGGATCAATGCAATGATTTTTATTACCCCTTTACACTTATTTAATCATTGTGCTCTGCCCCTAGAATATATATATTTATTTTATATATACTGTATATATAATATTATTACTTGGCAAAGCAAGAGGTTTATTAGTCTGCAAACAAAATTGAAGGGAGTGTCAAAAGAATTTGACTTGGTTAGGTGTACACATATTGGCAACATTATGAAAATGAAAAGAATGAATAGATCTTGTGGTGACCTATAGACCTCTTCCTGAATTCTTCATGCGTTAAATAAATAGCTCCATAATAAACCAAAAGCAGAGGTTTAACCCGTCAATCATAATGTATACACCGTCTACACTCCTATTGATATAGAAAATAAGTCATATTTTTCTGGTTTGAATCCTCTCACGATTTGAGCATTTCTTTTATTTTTTCTCTCTCTCGCAATTTAACAGTATCCATTCCTTCCACTCCTGTTGGGAAATAAATTAATAATAGTCTTGGCGCTTGACACAGCGTCAGGCATATCTGGGGATGCATCAAATCACTTTACAGGATACCTAAAGAGTAGAGGCTGTTTATGTCGTAGGCAAACACAGCAGTCGATTTGCAAGTCACAGTGGATCCACAAACCGTCATGAAGTGAGTATTTTATTCGGGGGTGGGGGGGGGGGGGATTGTTGGCCAGGACACCAGGAGAGAGGAACTCACTTCTCATTTCAAATGGTGCTGTTGCATTGGTAAAGTACAACTGAAAGGGTGGACAGCACTGCGTTTAACTGAGTTAAACCAGTACTCACTGCAGCCCTGAATTCTAATATCAACCTGGGCAATATCAACAACAGAAAGTGACATTTACACAGCGCCTTTCACTTTGGGAGGAAGTCCCAAGGTTGTTGGACAGGCAGAGATTTGGATTTGAACAGGGGATTGGGATCAGGAGGTTTGGAGGGTAGTGAGGGTAGGGGTAGGAGAGTGGTTGAAGGTGCGGTCGAGGAGGAGTTTCCTTGAGGGGTGCCTCAAAGGAGGCAAAGGAGGGGTTGAAGCAAAGGTCCGGTGGAAGGGAGTTCCAAAGGGCGGAGATGGAGAGGCTGAAGGCCCGGTGGAATGGGCCGGGCAGGGGACGTGGAGCCTGAACTAGATTTCGCGTTTAAAATCTCGGTGAGGCTGCTATTGACTGTGGCAGACTGACTCCTGACAGAAAAGGACAATGGTTACCAATAGCCAGCACCAGAGTTCCGTCATTCGGCCTGGTCAAAATGTCTCGACTTAAGACTGTGCAGGATTGTCGAACGCTCTTCAAACGCAGGGAATGCGACGTCTGCAACTGAGCAACGAAAAAAAAAGAGAGTTCCATCCATTTTGGCTCCGCATCACAAACAGGATTTGTGTTACTGGAGAGCCGGGGAGAGAGAGAGAGAGAGAGAGAGAGAGACAGAAAAAGAGACGGAAAGTGAGAGAGAGATTTCATTTCCGCTCCCAAATTTGAACAAATCATTGCCAATTATTTTTTCCATTTGTGACAACGCAAAGCAGGTTTCTGGTCACAGCAGCTGCTGGTTTAAAATGTTGTTTTAGTTGCACTCTTAACACACTATTCCCTCCTCACTCCCCCATCCCATATCTCCCTCTCTATTTCTCCCTCTACCCGTCTCTCTCACTGACTCTCTGTCTCTCTCTCTATTTCCATCTCTCTCTCCTCTCTCTCATTCACTCTCTCTGTCTCTGTCTCAATCTCTATCTCTTGCTCCGCATCTCTCAGTGTCTCCCTCTAAATCTGTCTCTGTATCTCTCTCTCTCTTTGTGTGTGTGTGTGTGTCTCCCTCTCTCTGTCTATGTCTCACTTTATCTATTTCTCACTCTGTCTCTCTCTCTCCATGTGAAGCTTGTCCATTATCCTGAAAAATACTGCCGGATAGAGGACATCTCACTGTTCATTATTCTTCCTTCATCTTTCGCCCTGTGAACAGGAGGGGGTGGGAGTCAGAACACCAAACTCCCATCATATTTCAGAAAGAGAGAGGATGTCTTATTTTTGCACAGAATGGAGACATCCAGGGGTTCCCTTAGAAATCTGGACAGCTGACAAGGGTATGGTTTTTTCACAAACATATCCACTGAAACGCAACTAGGAGTGGGACATGTTGACAAGAGCTCAGAGCACTCTAACCCTAATTCCCAATTAAGATCAAACATAGAATTTCAGGGACAAGACACTAACTTGAAACTTGAGGGCCTCATGGTTATTCATTTTGGTCGTCAGTGTATCCAGACACGGACATGCCAGTTAGACAGGCTGGTATGTAGCACGAGATATAGATTTCAGGGCTAATCGAAATGGGATACAGCTTTATGGTGTTCCAAATCTTTCATCAGTGACATTGAGCTGAAAGTTATAGGTTCAAACTTTTGGAAAGCTGCCTATTAGTGTCATCAGAGGCAAAGTCAAAACTCTTTTGAACATCACATTTCAGACTGCAGAATGATTCACTTAACAATATTTGAACAAGTTTGAGTGAAGAACACGCACATAGTGAAATGGTGGAGGATGATGTTCTAGTTTAGTGTTAGGGGGAAGGGAGGGGGGGGGTGTGGGGAGCATTGTGTGAGATGGGGGGGAGGGAAAAAAGCAAGAAAAGCACTGCGTTATCGGAGATGCCGTCCTTTGTATGAGCCGTTAAACCCGTTCAGGAGTGGATCTAAATAATGTGGAACTTCGCCGACTGAGAGAGAGAGAGAGAGTGAAAGAGAGAGAGTGCTCTATCACCGATCCAGGCAGACACACATTTGATCAATTTCGTTTGGGGGGATTGTTGCTGCGGACATCGGTAGAAAGTCCCTTTTCTTTAATGTCCACCCGAATGGCAGACGGCACCTGGACTTAACGTTTCATCAGTAGGTCGACACCTCGAACAATCCAGCTCTCCCCCTACGCTGCTACGATGAGTCAGTCTAGACCGTGCGAGTTCAAAGTCTGGACATGAATTCTCCTGAGAACAAGCAACTGTGCTGTGAGCGGAATGTATGAATAACGACAGAGAGTTCCCATTAAACAGACATTCCTATTAACCGCCCGGCCATTAATTTATCATCTCTTAAATTACTGCGGAATCAAAACAGGAGTGGGGAGAAACGGAAGCGATCTCATCATCGACCGTCTGTTTTCTAATCATTTCCAGACCTGTTGAGAGTTTTTTTTTTGTAGTCATTTTCGCAGAGGCAAATCGATTTTCTAACAGGTTGCACAGTGGCTGTGGGAGACTAGTCACAAAGAGCGGGGAGATATGAAATATCGCGCTTAAGCGGAGATGGAGGGATGCTGCTTACACATTGCTAATGGAAACACAATCTTTTGGTTTCTCATAACACGCAACATTAGCAAGCGAGCAATCTCGTCAACCGAGACACACAGGGGAACCGCTTTGAAACAGAGGGAAGTTGAAAAATGGTCAAGCATTTCACGTTTTGACTGTCAGCGCGGCCCATCATAGGAAATTTATACCCTTGAGTTAAGAAAATAGCTTTCTCGCTCGAGACTTACCTCCCAGAATTCGCCGTGAGGACAAATCGTGGAGTCCTGTAGCTCAGTCGTCAGAGCGCAAGCCTCGCAAGCAAGAGACCTAGGTTCAGGTCAGCAAGAGTCAAGGCAGGGAGAAACCTTGGGCAAGTTTCCTTACTCCATACTCCTGATAATAATCCCTCCCCCCCCAAAAAAAACCAATAATACAAAATTGGTCATCTCAATCCGCGATTGTTTGTGGGACACTAGCTGTGCGCAATTTGGCTGCTGCATTTCGCCGACGAAATGTATAGTCATTTTACTTTACAGTATATTCTGGGAAAGTGCTTTTGATACTCCCATGCATGGTGATGGGTTTCCGCTGGTTTCCGCAGGTAGAAAGAGAAAAAAAAAAGCATTCTGCGTGCGGTACCCAACAAAGGCCCATCAAATCCAAAGAAAGGATTTAACATTGTAATGTATGATAATTTCTCTGTATAAAAGTTTCCTTAATTCACTGACATCGGCTGCATTATTGCTACAGATATGTTTTATGCAAATCCCCTCCAGGGGCATTTTGGTGGAAATTAAAAACAAGTGCCATATCTAATTAACGTTCCCAGGACAACCCTGGCGAGGACGCTTCCAAGATGGAAACACACTGTCAACTGAGCTCCCCCCTCTAGCGGATCACAGCTACAGGAGGAAATACCTATGGAGATTCTTCCTGCAGATTCTACCTGGAGTATGAACAGAAATGACCCTTATTTTGATGAGGCTTGTGTAAAAAAAATCAATACTAAAGGCCAATTCACCTCCCCCCACCCCAGCCACACACACATATATGCACAGAACATTCCAATGCGTTTCACAGTAATTAACTGAGGCTGTGTGTTTTGTAGGTGAATATACTGGAAGGTGAATTGACTGTATATTTTGTGGCCGAAACACCGAAGTCAATCATGCACAGAGGTGTCCCACAAACAGTCGTGGATTGAGTGACAAAATTATTATTATTCTAAGGGATTATTACCGCAAGAGAGCTAACTGCCAATCAACTAACAACTGGATTCTTACTTACTACCAGGTAAACGGAGGCATGTGGAGTAAGGAAACTCTGCCCGGGAATCAAAGCGTCCTCTCACTCGTGAGGCGAGTGCTCTAACCACTGAGCTGTAGGACTCCACCTGTAGCAGAGACCCCCCCCCTAGCCTCTCCTGTAACCCCATCGAAATTATCCGCCTTTCCTGTCGCCTTCTAAAGAGATGCACATTCCTTGTCCGTCAGGATTTGCAAAGTCATTCCTTTGGATTTCTGCCTTGATGATGCCATTGTGGGTGACACTGCCCTTCTGACTACATTACACATCCAGACGCACCTCATCTGTCATTCCGGGATTTGACCAAAGTATACATCCATTATAAATCATAGTTTGCAGCTTTTTTTCTTTCTCCATTTGTTTCCGCAGAATCCAGGACCAGCTGCTCCCACACTGTAACCATTCATCACACTTACCCATCAATCCACCTCGCTTGACAATTTCACTGGGGCTTGAGCTTACAAAATCTAGAGAGCGCACTAGGCACATCACAATTTAGACACGAGAAAAGAAACTGGGACATTTGTTCAACCAAATAGACTCAGTCAGTGTGCCTCGGTGAATAATGCATCTCTTTTTCTCATCTTTTCACTCTTTGTTAATGCAGGAAATGACATCTATGAGCTAATATTGCGAAATTGTCAAGGGTTTGGTTTATTTTGCTGCAAACCTAACAGTGGGTATTCATTTTTTTTTTAAAAAGAAAAAAAACAGAAATAAATCGTTTCTAATTTTTTTCCAGGATTAATTTATTCTCAGGCGGCTGATCTATTCTCGCGGCCCCTCCGTAGGCTGCAGCTCGGGTCTGAAAACACTGACTGTCCAGCGCTTTGGGACGTCCTCCTGATGTCAAAGGCACAGTACTGCTACACATTTTATCGTTGTTGTTACGCTTTCATGTTCTGCCTTCGTCTCTCCGTGCTGCAATCCACAGCCACAAGCCTCAGCCAAGAAGCTACTCATGATACTAATAATGACAATAATAATGACAAAAATAATATGAATCCGTCCATTTGATAAAGCATTTTTACCAGATTGTCAACATGCCTCAAAGTGCCTGACAGATTATTCTGCACAGTGTAGTAACTGTGTGTTCAGGGGGGAACCCATTGAGAAAAGGTGTTCCAGAGTTTCGGGCTGTACTAGCTGAAAGCACAGAAGTGTCCCACAGACAAAAGGCTTACGTCTTAAAATTATTGAAAGATACTTCTGGGTGAATTTGTGACTGGCCAACGGGAACTGTCGGAAGAATAATAACAATAAAATGATAAAGCTTTCACTTGGTATAGCACCGTACCATATCTTCCAGACATCTCAAAGCGCTTCATAGCGTATACAATAAAGTGAATTGACTGGTTATTTTGTGGGACAAAATGGTTGATTGTCCCTTTAAGTGTCTCTTGTCCTGACTTTATATGTCCCTCTCCTCCCTCACCAGCGCTGGAATTTGCAACTCAACATATGGGGAAATTGCACACGTGGCTTTGCTCCAATTTAGCCGCACTGCCACACTTCCGACAGCCCAGGTTTTCAATAGTAAGCTTTTAACACTGGGCTTAGCGAAGCATCCCACTTCCAACTGGTGGAACCACCATTAAATGTGAAGGGATGTAAGTACCTGGAGACCTGTAGCTGAGTGGTCAGAGCACTCACCTCGCAAGCGAGAGATCCGAGTTCGATTCCAGGCACGGCTGATAATAATCCCTCAAAGAAAAGCAATAATTAATTGGTCATTTCAATCCACGACTGTTTGTGGGACACTGCTGTGCGCAATTGGCTGCCGCGTTTCACCCACAAATATACAGTCAATTCACTTCATAACATATTCACCTTTGAGACATCTCGAATATGTGGAAAGCAATATATCAAATGCAAGGATTATTATCATTATTACCAAATTAGAGGATGGACATGGTGACAACACTCTCAAAAAATGGATCCCCACAAATATATACAGTCAATTCACTTTACAGTATATTCTGTGAAGCGCTTTGGGACGTTGATAAGATGTGGAAAGCGCTGTATCAAATGCAAGGATTATTATTATTATTTTTTATTATTATCCGTATTTGTTACAAACTCCGTGCCCTGATGAGGTTAGAGTTCTACCTCACTGTTCTTGCCTGGGGACCTGTTTACACCCCAACCCGTTACCCTCCACTGCCTCTGTTTGACTGGCTCGGGCCTCCTGCATCTCCCTCGTGCCCTCCATTCCACCAACGATGGCCGTGATTTCAGCACGTACATCCCAAAACTCTGGATCTCTCTTCCTCTGTCCCTCCACCATGCCCCTTACTTCCCCATCTTCAGTTTCCATCTCCGTCCTTTGTTTGTGGTCACTTTCCCTTCACTCACCCCCATGTGAGGGGCGCTATATAAATACAAGTTGTTGTTGTTCGGCTTTAGCACCTGCGTGCATGACAGGTGTGAAAACTTTCTCACAGAGGAGTCACAGTTCCGGTTTCAGGAACGTTGCCACGATGGAAACGGAATCCATAACAGAGTCCACAGCAACGGAAGAAAGATAAAATAGGTAGGGGGAGTGGAAACTGACATTTACGTCTCACCTTTCATGTTGATGGGGGAGGGCGTCTCGAAGCTCTTGGAAAGGCAGGACAGGAGTATGCGTAGAAAGTGCTTTCAGAGAACCAACACAGACATGATGCACTATTTAAGTCCCTCTTTCCATCCTGCAAAAGTCTATACTTTAGCTCTACACACCAACCAACCCATTGTACTTTTACATTGTGTGTGTGTGTGTGTGTGTGTGCTGTCTGTGTGCGTAGGGTAGTGGGCACATAATAACACGGCAATTTAGGGCAGATCCAGGAAGATGCACTTTGACATACTTTTTCACTCACAGCGAGCGTTAGAGAAACAGTTACCACCCTATACAGGGAAATGCAATTTCGCTGTCTTCACACAGCAGGAAGATGGATAGAGCCAGGAAGTAAAGTACTGAGAGCTGACAATATCCAGCTAACTCCACAGCTCACAAACGAGTCACATAAGACTGAGCCCCTGTTATTCTCTCAACGTGGGATTTTCCACATTCTCCCCAGGAATTTGCAACCCTTTATCAGCTGGCTGGAAGCAGGGTTCAATTAAAAGCTGAATAGATCAGTGTTTTTTTTAAAAAAATCTATAATTCTAACCCTCAAACACAATGAAACAGGAAACTTTATGATTTTTTTTAAAAAAAAACCTCCCCCAACCCCGAGGAAAATTACCAATCTTGATCAGCATAGACCTAGGGGTGCTTAATATATCTGAATTAAGTAGGGATATGTGTTACTTTTCAATGGTTTTAAAGGGATGTGTGTTGCCCCAATAAACGTAACCGAACATTAATCCAATAGCACACAAGATGGAACTCTACAAGCAAATCAATCAGAACAAGTCGCATTTCTGTTTGCCCACACAATATACAGTCACTCCACTTTACAGTATATCCTGTGAAGCACTTTGAGGTGTCTCAAAGACATGATAAGGATCTTTGTGGAGTCTTGTAGCTCAGAGCTTTCTAACCAATAATAATAATACTTGTGTTTGATACAGCCCCTTATCATGTCTTTGAGACACCTTGAAGTCGTGATAAAACGCTATAACAAATGCAAGGATTATCACTGTTGGTATTATTGGTGTCGCGATGGTTGTTTCTACGTGAATTACGTCAACCCAGAGGCCTCGCTTCAATGTTTCATAAAGGTGATGACCCTTTCAAGGTCAGGTAAGATAAGAATTCCCAGCTAAGATAAACTGTCTGGCTGTTGTGTTCATTCCATTCGAGCTCTGTGGTACCTACAATGAGAAATGTGTTGTTATCTACCCTACCCTCTCGTGCAACACTTCTTTACGACTTTCAGGAATAAATCACTCCCCAAAGCATTCAGAAGCCATGCTCCCTGTCGCCAGGAATATCTCGTGGTTGACTCACTGCACTTCATATTGACTGTGTGCAGCTGAAAGGCAGGATATTGAAGATATTGACCACAGAAGCTTTCCTTCCTCCAATTCCTGAACCGACTGCCAATGCGATTCAATCATCAACAGACTTGAAGTTCCGTGAATGATGTTCACAATATCCCCTATTTTATTTCCCCACGCTTCCTCTCTCTCTCTCACACACACACACACACACTCACTCACTCACTTGCTTGTTCTGTTTCTCAAATAGATCGTAAAGACTATGGGACTCCTTCACTCTTCCTTTCCTCTTAACAATACATCTGATACAATACAGAATAAGTTAACGCTCTTCTTGTTAATGAGAGTCAATCGAGGCCACGGTGAGGCCACACACAACACACACTCGCAAAAAACCTTCGCAAGGTGCAACTTCACCATTTGACACAAATGTCTTTTTGTGACAGAAGTATTGAAAGGAAGAAAGCAGCTCACATTTTGTACGATCACCTGAACTTCCAAAACCTCTTATGTTCCCTGACAGGGCTGATAACAGAAGCAATTGGTATCATTTTGCCTACAAAGAAATAGTCCCTACATTTTCTAGTATACACCTTGTGAAGCACTTTGAGATGCCCTCCTGGTGTGAAAAATGCTCTATCAATTGCAAGGATTGCTCATATTGTTATTATTTTGAAGTAATTGCCCAAGTTAACAACTGTATAAATCATTCACTCCAACCGGGTGGGAGTTAGGCTTTGCCTATAAAAATACACCTAGTAGAATCATTAACATTGATGAACAAGTTAAACAGAAACTCTAAATTCAAGAGAAATGTGATTGCAACTGTGCCAAGTCAATATGTACCTATTGCCCTTGCTTGACTGCAAACAAGACATCTCCAGTTAAAGTTCTTTGAGACACAACACACACAATGGAGGACACTTCATCTAGGTGGTTATCGTAGACACTATGTCCATTATAATGGTCTAATAATTCATCTTAACATTTTATTTTCCTCTGCGCTCCTAGTTACTACTAGGTAAACAGAGGAGTGTGGAGTAAGGAGACTTGGATAAAACAGACCCATTTTATGTTCCCTTTACAGTGGGTGAACTCTGATTGTCCATTGCCTTGGGATGTGAAAGGCAATATACAAGTGTAATTTTGTATCCTAATTTTTATATTACTGGCTGAAAGTTTGCCCTGCTAAAGCGAACAAGGTGGCAGCCTGCACAATAAGAGTTGATCTGCACAGTAAGTGATGCAATGTCTGAAACCTTTACCGCTGGCGACTGTTGTAATCGTTTGTAACCGAAAATCAAGATCGTGCAAGCTTTTGCCAGTCCATGTTTGAAGGCTAAGATGTTGTATTGATTCGAAGGTGCTCTACATTACACCAGCGAGCAAAGACTCGCACTTCACATCTTCTGACCTCTTAAGCCCTCTTCCTAGTTAGCTTCAACAAGCTCCCTTGGGGTGATGAAGGAGTTAACAGTCGCTTGCTGAAGGGGAGTTGGCTGGAGCGTGGATCAGACCTGGGAATCCTCGAGTCATATTTGACTTGTGATCTGAGTACAATTTTATCAAGTGTCTGTCGTACTTGTGTAACATCCAACTCGGTGACAAGAATTAAGCGATTCGAAGGGTTATGATCTATAAGGGATTGTGTGCTTCAATGCAACAGTGTGTTATATCTTGTTAAATGTGTTCCATAAGTCAGAAAAATAGCTTAGAACCGCCAAGTCACGCTCCTTAATCTTTCTCTCTCTCTCTCTCTCTCCTCCTCCAGGTTCAAAACTCAACCATTTGGCTCAAAATTGCTGAGAGAAATCTAACCAACTGATTTCAGCCCAGATTCAAATTCATGACCACCGCTGTGTGAACTCAATGACTTGTTCATTTTCTCACAAGACAGTCATCTCCAAGTCAGCTGAATTATTGATTCCCCAGAAGACCTTGAAACCAATAAGGCAAATCCAAGAACGTCCATCAGTTTTAACAAAAAGGACACTTTGCCTTTCTGCATTAATGTGTTTTTATCTCTTCCCCATTCCCTTCCCTCCTCTTGTCATATATATGTATATTCTAATACAGACACAGTATATTGCATTCATATTAGGAACCCCTCCTGATTTTCCTTTCTATCTCCCATCAGCAACCCTAGAGGATTTGCATCTGTTTAAAGATACACTTTAGTTTATCATACACACCTTTATGTAAAAGAGATATCTGCTGTATTGTTGCTGTGTGCAAATGTCTGTCTGAAAAGCCCTAAGGAGTGAGAATGTCCCAGAGAAATGAATGCATGATAATTTTGCTATGTATTTGATCGCTCCATTTCTGACTGGTGTACAAGGACACACGTTCTCATTGTGGGCTTAAAGGCAGATCGTATAATTGTAATGCTGTAAACCAAATCAAAATAATGATAAGAATCCTTGCATTTGGTATAGAGCCTTATCCCAGTGGTCAGACGTTTCAAAGCGCTTTCACAGAATAAACTGTAAAGGTGCATTGGCTGTATATTTTTGTGAATGACCAATTTTTTAAAAAATATTTAATTCAATCTAATTTTCTTTTAGTTAGCTAGTTAATTTCTGTTAAAAAAAAACAGCTCTCAGGATGCAATATATTATTTGGAACACGAAAATGTCAAGCGACTGCCAGGAATATGGAAGGCTTTTTTCACCTTGCAGCTTCTTATGTAAGGGGTACTGTTTGTGGGACACTGCTGTGTGCAATTGGCTGCTGCGTTTCTGCCAGAAAACATGCAGTCAATTCACTTTATCGTGAAAGGCTTTGAGACATCTTGAAGATGTGATTAGGGGCCCTATTTCAAACACAAAGGTTATCGTAGAATGAATGCATGGAAATAAAAATAAATAGGTTTGGGGCCGGGTCAGATAACTAGAGTCCAGTAAACCTGGGTGTTAACTGACTATCAAGGGATTAATTGACTGTGGAGAGTATCAGAGTCAACGACAATCTTGTTCTGTCTTGGAGGCACGCGCGCACACACACACACACACACACACACAATCACACAGCAAACGCCTTCATTGATGAAGGACTTAAAAAATAATGCAATTCTGCAGCAAGATTGACTCAACACTCTAAGTACCATCAGTGCTGTTCTCAGCAGTGAAAACAGCTTGTACAATTTAGCTCCATCTCTCACAGTCCCACAGGCGCCAATACATTAATTTTCAGCAGCTCCATGTATCTCTCACTGAAACGTGAAGAAATGGAAGGTATATATTTTAAAAGGAAAAAGCGTTTCACTCCTATATAATGTACCTTTGTCCATAAAAAAAATACTCAAGGTAAACCATTTTAAAATAACATCACCATTGATCAGTTGAATGCTAGTTCACACCGCTGGAGGGTTTCAGTTATATTGTATGTCAGGAAAGAAAGAGAGTGTGCACAAAAAAGAGAGAGGGAGACAGAGAGAAAGAAAGTAAGAGAAAACGCGCACACATACACACAGAAATGTTTGCAACAAGCTGATGTAAAAAGAAAGTGACTTTATGCATGAAGATACTTCTATAAAAATGCTAATGAGTATTCAAATAGTTTTTTTTAATAATGTAGTTATTAAGAAGCCTATATTACAATGGCAGGGATTTGCTGTTTGCGCTTTCCCTTCTGGACCAGTTTTAATGAAACGCTGTCCCCTGCTAACTGTAAAATCTGACACGAAGCACCCGCAGAACACATAATCACCACACTCTACAACAAAGTCCTGAGGAAGCACTTTTTTTTGGCAAGATTTAACAATAATCACCCTTACATTTGATAGAGCACCTTGTCATGTCGTTGAAGTGACTCAAAGCGGGTCACAGGATTTACTGTCAGATGTAGTGGCTGCTGTGTTTGTAGGTGAACACAGCAGCCAATTTGCCCAAGCCAATTTGTCCCTCAAACCACCGATTTTATTAGGGGGATTGTTGGCCAGGACATCAGGAAAGGCTCCTTTCTCTTCTCGAATAGCGCTACTCAATCTTTAACATCCACCTACACAGGCAGATGGGACCTCCTCTGTTCAGCATTTCATCTACGCCCCTAACCTCTGGAACTCCCTCCTCCTCAGCCTCTCTTTGTCTTTTATATCCCACTTTAAGACCCACAAAATATACACTCAATTCACTTATCGGGGCATTAAGGGCCAAAACAGAGTAGATAGTGGGAGACTGTTTCCTCTGGTTGTAGAAACTGTAACCAGGGGTCACAGTCTGAAGATTAGGGGTCAGCCCTTTCACACTGATTTGAGAAAAAAAACTTCTTCACTCAGAAGGTAGTGAATTTATGGAATTCTCTACTCCAAAGGTCGATGGATGCTCAGTCCCTGAACATATTCAAGACTGAGATTGATAGATTTCTTATGGATAAAGGGATTAAGGGGTATGGTGATAAGACTGGTAGGTGGAGCTAGAATAGATCAGCCATGATCTTATTGAATGGCAGGCTCGAGGGGCTGAATGGCCTACTTCTGCTCCTAATTCTTATGTTCTTGTCAGTTATATTCTGTGAAGCGCTTTCTGACGTCTCGAAGACATGATAAGGCTCAATATCAAATGCAAGGATATGTTGTTATTACCTCTTCCACCAACCCTATGGTCACCTACCCCTTCTCCCTTGCTCGAGGTCTAACCCCCCGCTGCGTGCAGCACTCCGGGACCCTATCCTGTGTGAAGGACCCTATGCAACTGCAGACCCTATGTTACTGTCTTATCTGCTATTCCCTACACTTGTACTAGCTCTCTCTTTCCTTGGTGTTAAGGCCTTATATCAAATTCCTGAGTCAAACTTCTAGCCCCAAAGTCTGCTTTGTAGTCCAAAAGCCTATTCACTCATACCTGTGTCAGTGCCGAAGCAATGGCACGATCTTCTGCACTTGAAACTCGTGCCATTGAGACCAGGAAAGCCACTCCAAATTCCTTTTTTTCTCTCTCTCTCTCTTCACTCAAGAAGCTATACTTGAAGACCCAGCCTTGCCAGCTTAACAGCCTCTTCTCTTATCTCTCCAGAGTCTCACAAATCTCTGGGTCTTGACAATTGGCAACTGCCTGCCCTCAGCATCATTGCCCTAATTGTTCAGCTGCCACACCCTTTTAGGGAATTCAGAATCCCAATGCAAAGCACATGCGTATTCCTGTTTTAAAGCCATTAATGGAGTCCTGTAGCTCAGTGGTCAGAGCACTTGCTTTGCAAGTGAGAGGATCTGGGTTCGATTCCTGGGCAGGGTGAAATGTTAGGCAAGTTTCCTTTCTCCACATGCCTCTGTTTACCTTACAGTAAGTAGGAACCCGGTTTTCAGTCCATTTGTAGATCACTTTTCCAGGCGGGGGTGTAATAATTCCTTCATGAGTAAAAATTATTTGGACACTCAATTCGTGACTCTTTGTGGGACAGAGCTTATGTGCAATTGGCTGTCATTTCAGTCTCCCTCTTATTCCTACCCTCCCTGCCCTCGATCCCCCAGTTCAGGTCTAAATCCCTGACTGTCCAGCGCCTTGGGACATCCTCCCAATGTAAAAAACACTGTACAAATATTATTTGTTGTTGTTTAATAATCCTTGCATTCAGCATAGTGCTTTTCATGTCAGAAGCACATCTCAAAGCTCTCCACAGGACATACAGGAAAGTGGAGTGACTGTGTATTTTATAGGCGAAACGTGGCAGCCAATTTGCACACAGTAATGTCCCACAAACAGTCAAGAAACCCAGTTTTTAAAAAATAAATCAGAGGGATTGTCGGCTAGGACACCAGGAGAAAATCCCTGCTCTTTTCGAACAGCGCTGTGGGATCTTTAACGTCCACCTGAACAGGTAGAAAGGAGTACAGTTGAATGTCACTTCTAAAGCCTTAGAAGTCCAATTTAAAAGCAATGTAAATGACTTGGAATGAGTTTGAATCTTATCCCAGAGTTCAGACGACACCCACATAATTGCTGAAGAGTATCCATTTCCTATATTATCTGAGGATTAATCCAGTCTAACAGATGAACACACTCCATTTCCTATAGATTGTCAGATAGATTATACCTGGTTACTCCTAGACATCCACGAACAGTGGAATGATTGATAGCATCACTTGCAAATAGCTGTTATGGATTTATCAACAAATTAAATTATTCTTATTCGTATTATAGATTGTTGGACGGTCAAACAATCTATAATACGAATAAGAATAATTATTGCATATGGTAGAGCGCCTTTCACATCAGGCAGACAGGCAGCAATGTCCTAGAAACAGCCACAAAGTGATCACCAATTTTATCCGGAAGGATTGTTGGTCAGGAGACCAAGAAAGGAGAAAGTCCCTTCTGTTTTTGAATAACACCAAGGGATTTTTAACATCCACATGGTTTAACATTTCATCCAAAGGATGGCATCTGCGAAAATACAGCAAACCCCCAACTCTCTAATGGATTGCCAGCCTAGAATGTACGACCAGACTACATATATTTGCTGTTTAAATAGGTTGTTGTTACGGCCACTTAGGTGATTTCATAATAAAATTGCTGCCGATGTTCAATGTATTTCAGGAGCTGTACCTGATGATTAAAACGTCCTCTGCCTATCTATTTGACCACGCAGAGAGTAAATAATCTTTAAAAGGCTCTAATCCCTTCACAAAGGAAAAAGTGGAATTGTTTTTCCCGTCACGTACTAATCTGACAGAAGGAAGGAGGGAATCAGATCCAATGCTCCAAGATTATATCATCTTAAGGATTTACAGACGGATTGGAGGATGAAATTAAATATAACAATTCAGCAAGAGGGAGAGAAGGAGAGAGAGAGAGAGAGAGAGAGAGAGAGAGAAAAATAGACTGCTGCTAAAACAGGTCTAGAAAGGTTCATTAGAAACAGACAAAAAATCAGTTTAGCTTAGATAAGAGCTCGGAAAATATTGCTGTCTCTCATAGAGACAAAAGGAGGAAGAGGACATTTTTTGAGCAGTAAGGTTTAAAAATTAAATCAGATTAAAAATCCTTCCCTTCCCCCCTGCGCCTTCTTAGAGATTTAAGTACTGTTTAATCTGCGACAGTCCATTTGAAAATACTAAAAACTCAAGCAGTAGACAGCACTGTCATCTAGGCTTGGAAAGGTTGTAAAATGCAACAATAACTGCACATAGAGTGGCTGTTATTCCTGTATTGATGAAATACTATGAAGCAATAAAATAAGTGAATGGGACAAAGTGAAGCAATTCCTTCATGCTCAGCTCATCTTTTTTTGCTTAACGATTTGGCAACATCTTAATCTTACAGTGAGTGCAAATTCACATCCTCAGTCGTTCGCTCATAAACAGACAGTCAATCCACTTTTACAGCGTATTCTGTGAAGCATTTTGAGACGTCTTGAAGACGTGATAAGGCGCCAGATCAAACGCAAGGATTATTATTACTATTAACACACACACACACAATCACTGCACTTTTACCTGTTCTGCCTGTGCAAGTGGACGTTAACGATCCCTTTAACACTATACAGAAAGAGAGAAGGGAGTTTTTCTCCCTGTGTCCCTGGCTGACATCCTCTCAAATAAAAATTGGTTACTCACTTCATGGCTGTTGATAAGACATTGTTTTGCACAAATTGACTACCACATTTGCCTACAAAACACACAGTCACTGCGCAGTAAGATCCTATGAAGCCCTTTGAGATGTCCCACTGGATGTGACAGCGGCTAGATGAAATGCAAGGACTATTACAACAGAAACAACTTGCATTTATGTTGTGCCCCTCACAGAGGGTAACGTCCAAGACCGCTTGACAGGGTTGGAGCCTGAACCGAGCCGGGGGAAGTGGGGAGATGACCGTAGACACGGACAAAGAGGAAGGTCTTCAGGCTCGACCTGACGAAAAGCAACAACAACTTGCACTTATACAGCCCCCTCCACGTCGGGTGACGTCTCAGAGTGCTTACTAAAGATGGGGAAGGAAGGTGGAGGGAGCCGTAAGGAATAGAAGAAGAGTGTTGCGGAGTTTAATATTGTTATTGAAAGTCCACACCATCTCTCTTCAATAGTCTCTCAGGATTAATCTAATTCGCGGTTCGCCTTTGTGCTTCACTGCAAAGCAGACATAATGAAAAGACAACTGTAATCGGCTCCTGGGATTAAGCATAAAGAGTTTATTAACTGAATGAGAATATGCCATTCTGTGAGCGAATTTAATACAATAACAACATGGAAAATTCCCTGACAGCTGTGCAGATCTGCACGCGAATAATCTTATTGATTTGCTGATCAGAGGAATAGAATGATAATAATAATAATAATCCTTGCATTTGATAGAGCGTTTTTCACGTCAGGACAACTCAAAGTGATTCCCAGGATGTTACTGCTGTATAAAGCGTTGTGACCTCTACTGCCCCACTTTTAAAGCCAACCTTAACATCTAGCTTTCTGACCGTACATTTCATCATTCTGCCCCCACACCCCATCCCAGATCTCCACCACCCTCTCCCCTCCCCCCCCCCCCACCCCCACCTACCCCCACCCCACCCCAAACTGCGCGGGGTATGCCTTCCTGGCCAGTTGCAAAGTACTTTGAGACGTCCCCTCCCAGAAATTCAGTCAACTTTTTAACTAACTTTGCACATTCTGATTCCTCAAACCGTTTGTACAGATAGTTGCGTAATTCGCGGTTCCGATAGCTCGCTGACACTCGGCAGACTGCTACGTACAATGTTTATTTTACACCCGACTGCATTTCCAATTAAATGCCAGTGCTCAAACTGTCCTGCTTCACAGCAAAGAAATACTAATGATGACTCGGGTTTGCCACTTAACCTCACGCAAAATCGTACAGACCTCGTGTGCTGTGAATGGGCGTTGAGGAGCAATAATTTCCGGTGGGGGTGTGGGGGGGGGGGGTAATAGTTCCCTCTAAATAAGTAAATAGACAGATAAACAAACAACAACAACAACAACAACATGACACTTGTGTAGCACCTTTCACGTCAGGAGGACAAACAAACAAGAGAATGAATGATTTGGGGGGGAAAAGAAATATGGTCACTCGAATCCATGACTGCTTGTGGGACGTCTCAAGGCACCAAATAAGGCACCATATGAAATGCAAGGCTTATTACTATTAATATTAACATCATTTCAATAATCCTCGCGGACTCAAGCCCCATGTTGGGAGTACCGAGCACCTTGCTTTTGATACTGCGCCTCATCACGTTCGTTAGGACACCTCAAACCGCTTCACGGAATATAGTGTAAAGTGAATTGAAAACACAGCGGCCAATTGTGCCCCACAAACAGTGACGAAACAGTGGAATCGAGCAACAAAATTTGACTTATTTATTTTTTAAATCGTCCCCATACATAAAATGAAAGTCGCATGAATGAAAAAATATCGTGACCAGGGTGAGAATTTCTCCCCCATATTATCAGCTCGTGTGTTTTAGAAGCTGTTACGAGCGCTGTTGTAGTATTACCTCTCACCTAGTGATTGACTTTGGATAAAGGTGGCTGGCTGGCTGGCTGGCTGGCTGCCTGTCACTGATCAGTTGTAAGTTAAGAGGCAATGGACTGGAACTCTCAGCATTACCAGCTCAGCAATAAGTGCGAGCAATCGCTGTCAGTAAACTGTTCAATGTACCCTTAAGCCTATCATATCAAGTGCTTGTCCCTACATTTTCATCCAGCCATCTTGTTCCTGCCAATACTGCACAGATGACTGAAGCACACAGCAGGACTCGAACCTCCAGAGCTATTTATAGACAGGCGTATAACTAAGGGCTCCTCGCGGTTTGACAGCGCGGAGTTATTTATTCATAGTTGTGAGTCCAGCAGCTCTCTGGTTAGAGAGCTCGCCTCGCAAGCGAGAAACCTGGGTTCAATTGCCGGGCAGGAAGAAACTTTTTCGCAAGTTTCCTTACCCCACAGACCTCTGTTTACCTTGCAGTGCGTAGGAACCCAGTGGTAATAATTTCTAGGAGTTGATGATTCCTTCCAAAAAAGTATGAAATTGGTTACTCGACGCACAACCGTTTGTGGGACACTGCTTAGAGCAAACGGCTGCCGCGTTTCGCCCGTGAAAATATGCAGTCAATTCACTTTAGAGAATATTCTGTGAAGCGCTTTGAGACGTCTCGAAGACGCTATCATATGACTGTACATTTGTGGGCGAAACATAGCAGCCAATTGCGCACAGCAGCGTCCCCCAGACAGTCGTGGATTGAAGTGGCCAGTTTATTATTGTTGGGGTTTTTTTTTTTAATTTGATGGATTATTATCAGACGTGTGGAGTAAGGAAACTTGCCTGAGCTTTCAACCTTGCCGGGAATCGAACCCAAGTATCTCACTTGCGAGGAGAGTGCTACAACTACTGAGCACCAGGACTCCACATCCACAGGATCTTTTAAATTATATATGAAAACTGAATGGTTGTTTTGCTGTAGACTTCCTGTTTGTTTGATTTATACTTGTGTAATACTATGACTGCACGTTTGGAAGCCAAATGATATTGTTTTCAGCAGTTAAAGTGAAAGCCTGTGATAAAGCTTCCAGCTTCATGTTGCGAGCAAATCCTTCACTGTCCAGTACCCTGGGATGTCTTCCCGATGTGAAAGGCACTATATAAATGTAATTTGTTGTTGTTGCTGGGAGGCATTTTATAATAGTAATAATAAATCCCTATATATGGTCATGTCGAGAAGTCAGCAAAGTGTGCTTCATTGGATTGATTGTAAAGTGAAGTGACTGTATTTTACAGGCAAACAAAGCAGCCAATTTGCACACAGCTGATGCCCCCACAAAACAGTCATGAAGTCACTCACAAACAGCCATGAAGTTTATAATAATAATAGTAATAATAATAATAATCCTTGCATTTGATATAGCGCTTTCCACATATTATCAATGTCTCAAAGCGCTTCACAGAATATACTGTAAAGTGAATTGACTGTATATTTGTGGGCGAATCACGGCAGCCAATTGCGCACAGCAGTGTCCCACACAAACAGTCGTAAATTGAAATGACCAATTTTATAATTGTGTGTTTTTTTGGGGACGGATTATTATCAGGCGCGTGGAGCAGGGAAACGTGCCCGAGGTTTCGCCCTGACCTGCCTGGATTCGAACGCAGGTCTCCCCAGCTTGTGGAGTCGTGTAGGGCATGGTGGTTAGTGCGCTCGCCTCGCAAGCGGGAGGACCCGGGTTCGATTCCCGGGCAGCGCGAAACTTTCGGCAAGGTTCCTGGCTGCAATTATAATTGGGAGAGTATTAGTTGGAGAGCGATTTGCGTTGCGAGTTGCACTCGTGACCAGTGACTTCTTCCGCACGGGCAAATCTTCATCAAGCTCTCCCTGCAATGCGAAGGATAAAGCGTTTGGGAGATTGATGAATTATCTGGGACCCAGATGTTCCGTGTCCACTGCATCTCATTTTTCACATTCCATTATTCAAAGTAGCCTCCAAGCCATACATCAACGTACCTAGAGCACTGAATGTCACTGAAGTGCAGATAAGCAAGTAATTTATGATCATCGTTTCACTCCTTATCTGGCACTTTGGAAATTGTACAGGATCTGAAAAATATTTTTTTCTCTTTCCACTGAATATTTAAAAGCAGCTTCGCCCCACCACTCCTCCCCCCCACACCCCCCCCTACCCCACCCCCCACCTTCAACGAGAAAATCAGTCACACTGTGAAAATCAGTCACAGATCTATAGACACCTCACGACTTTGCCAGCATTTTATCCCTTCTGCAAGTTCCCAAAGTTTTACCTGTAGTTAGTAAACAGTTCCACGGGTTTGTGTTTATTTGTCTCGGGGAGTCAAGTCAGGGCCGGGTGTTGAGCAAGCGAGAGCATGGTGGGGGAAAGGGGGAGGTGGATGTAGGTTTTAAGGTGGGACTTGAACAGAAGGGATGAGATGGTAGAATCAAGGGAATGGAGTACCTTTCTAAACCAGACAGGCTGGTCAGACATTGACAATGCCTTGGATCACTGCAGTTCTATAAATTGCTCAGTCACGCCACTTTTCAGTAAGTGTTTTGAGGCATTTTCATGCCAACAAAACGGAACTATGATCTCAACACCAACATAGTATACGCTTCCTCCCACCCAGCTGTATTTTCAGTAACATCAATTGTCTTTGGGTTGAATTAACTTGCCCGGCAAAATCACATGATGAATTTCTCCTCCGCCAGAGTGGTATCCAAAACACTTCCACCTTCACTTCCTTACCACAGTGCAGTCCATTATCTGATGCAAAGAATAAAACAAATTTTACATCAATGGCTTTTACTCCCTTGTGATAGCACCATCAGTAACACATTCGAACGAGTCCAACGTAATAAAAATAAGTTCCATTTATTCCCTGAGATTTACAGGACTGACCACACGCGAAGTGTCCATGAGGTAAAATTATAAACTGTCCAGTAATAATAATACTCCTTGCATTTGATGTAACCACCTTATCACGTCTTTGAGACGTCTCAAAGGGCTTCATAGAATATACAATGTGATTTGACTGAGTATTTTGTAGACGAAATGCGGTAGCCAATTGCACACGACAGTGTCTCACACACAGTCATAGATTTTAGCAACTAATTTTTTTGGGAAGGAATTATTACCCCAGTAAAGTGATTTGCCAATCGACTAACAACCGGGTTTCTGATTACTGATGGGTAAACAGAGGTGCGTAGTAAGGAAACTTGCCCAACATTTTGCCCTGGCAGGAATCAAACCTCACTTGCGAGGGCTCTAACCACTGAGCTGCAAGACTGCGATGCAATAGAGGAACTTGTCACACAGAATGTGATGAGAATTCTCTTCAGAACTGTAAGCACTTCTATTAGGTCCCCTGACAATCATTCTCAACTCCAGAGAGGAAAGCTGTAACCCATCCAATTAATAATAATAATCCTTGTGTTTGATATAGTGCCTTATCATGTCATTGAGACATCTCAAAGCGCTTCACAGAATATGCTGTAAAGTATAACCTGACTGTAAAGTAGATATAAATTGTAAATCTCCACTTAGCGCTGTTGAATTCCTACAGTATCTAGCCTGGCGACCAGCACTGACATTCCTCAATCCCTGAGGAGTGTGGAAATTTGCCCCAAATGTGTTGTAAAGGAATAAGTATAGAAAAAAAAATTCATTCTTTCATTCAGAAGTGTAAAATCTCAATTACAAATTCAAAATATCAATCCTGTAATTTGAATCATCATTTCCTTTTGACACCCTTACTCACCTCGATCATGTAATATTAAATTCCGTTACACTTCCCTGTTACTATTAATGGCCACGCATTAAGAATTCGGGTCCCATGGACTTGAACGAATGAATATACAAGCATTTCCTTATGGATTGATGGATTTGATTGATTAAAAGACTTCAACCTAAGGGTGGTGGAAATTCTTTTCAGTTTGAAAAACTCAAATATGATTATAATAATCCTTGCATTTGATACAGTGCCTTATCACATCTTCAAAATATCTCAAAGTGCTTCACAGGATACACTGCAAAGCAAATTGACCGTACATTTGCAGGCGAAACGCGGCAATCGATTGTGCACAGCAGTGACTCACAAACAGTTGTGGATTGAAGTGACCAAATGATTATTATTTATTCGTTTTATTAAAATAGTGATTACCCCCGAGAAAGCGATCCGCCAATCGACTAATAACCGGGTTCTTACTTATTGCCCGATAATACAGAGGTGTGTGGACTAAGGAAACTTGCCCAGCGTTTTGACCTGCCGGGAATCAAACCCAGGTCTCTCGCATTGCGAGGCAAGTGCTCTAATCACTGAGCTACAGGACCCCACTGTATAATGTGATTGCCATTGCATCACATCCACAAGTAGGGAATGGAAATATGTTCAGGACTGGGGTCAGGGGTTTATGTGGTACAAAGGGAGACAGAGAAATATTCAGCCCTCCACCGCTACCAAAAGAGCTGTATAATTCATTCTTGAAACTGCTGGCACGATCTGCATTCATCATCTCCCTGGGTAGTCCATTCCGAAGATTCGCCACTCTCTGTGCAACGTAATTGAAACTAAACTGTCTGTCTGTTCGCTCTCCCTCCACTCAGCATCATCTGGTGCCCTCCCATTACAGGCTCTGTCACTGCTAAAAGCCGTGCTTCCACCAGAACCTATCATGGCTTTTAAAAGGAGATTAGACAAACCTTTGAAAAAAATGATAAAAAGAAAATTAAAGGGTTTGCGGAAAGGGCAGGGAAGTGAGACTCAATGGGCAGCTATTTCAGAGAAACATCATTGACACGATGTGTTGTAAATTCTATGATTTCATGTAAAACACACACTCCAGTTTATCTACAATAATAATAATCTTTGCGCTTGAAGCAGCGCTTCAGTACAGCATTGAAGCATCTTAAAATACCTTAAAGGGTTTCAATGAAAAGTGTAGTGACTATGTGTTTGCAAGCAATTTTTCAGCTATAAAATATACAGTCAATTCACTTGACAGCACAGGATGTAGTATTTTGTAAAGCGCTTTGAGACATCTCAACAATGTGATAAGGTGCTATATAAAACCCAAGGATTATCATTATCTAAAGGATTTTACTGTAAAGTGTGCTGACTGTGCATTTGTAGGCCTTTAGGATCTGGAATACTAAAAGATGAGTTAGTTTGTTGGACCAGGTGGTAGATTTAACCAAGAAACATACGAAACACAGAAAAAAACTCTAAAAATACTATCCAACCACCTGTGCCTCTATTTCACACACCTCTTTCGATTTAGATGACAGAGTGAATTGGTTTATCAATTGAATAAAAATAATAGTCCTTGCCTTTCACCTCCAAAGGCTATCTGAAAGTGTTTCACAGGATTTTCCTTTAAAGTGGAGTGACTGTGTATGTTTGAAGGCAAACACAGCAGCCAAATTTGCCACAGCAGTGTCCTGGTGAAACGAGCGACCAATTTTAGATGAAATGAGTGATTAATTTTAGTTGGGGGATTGAATTTACTGACTTAGAGGTTAGAGTGTGAATGGCAGAACCAGGGTTCAAATGGAGGAGGTGCACTTTCCTAACGGAAGAAAAGGAAAGAACAAAGAAAACTCAAACTAGGACATTGGCATGTCACCAAACAACTACTGTAGTTGCAGACTGAAAGGGGCTTAGGAACGGGTTAATTGACTGGCCTTATAATTAGAGCTGAATTGAAAACTAATCCGAATATTGTCCTTCTGTAGCTTGCATTGGAAAAGATACAAGAAAGTGCACTAAGGCTGATCCCGAGTGTAAAGGAGATGAGCTACGAGGAAGGATTAGACAAAGATAAACCTCAGAGTCTAGAATGGAGGTGGGGGCAGTCCAATTATATTCAGACAAGGACAACTTACCCCCATTCAGTGTCTTATTCAGGTCCGCAACTTACCGTACGTGATATAGCAGAGGAGATATTGGTTCTTTGAAAGCAAAGGTTGTAAGATCATTGCCTTCAATTTCAACATTGTGAAGAGTTTGGAAACTCCTTTTATTTGTGCCAGCCTGGCTCAGTTGATAGCCCTCTCACCTCTGAGTCAGAAGGTTGTGGGTTCAAGTCCCCACGCCGGGACTTGGAATCACATAGTCTGAACTCACGCTTCACTGGAGTGCTGGGGAGGGAAGGGGAGGGGGTGGGATGCGGGGGTTGCATTGTCAGAGGTGCCATTACTTTCGATGAAAGGTGGAGACCTGTAGCTCAGTGGTAGGAGCTCTCACCCCAACAAGCGAGAAATCTGGGTTTGATTCAGGGCAGGGCGAAAACCTTGGGCAAGTTGCCTTACTCCTCAAACCTGATAATAATTCCTCAAGAAAAAGTAACAATAATAAATTTGTCACTTCACTCCACGACTGTTTGTGGGATTTTGTGCGCAATTGGCAGACGCGTTTAGCCCACAAATATACAGTAAATTCACTCACAAATGCAAGGGTTACAAAGGATTATTTGACTGTTCTTATTGTTATTATGATGTCGCTCTTCTGTCGTAAATATCCACTCTAATCCTCTGTTCTGTCTGCAAAAACACGCAAGAATGAGACAGTACCTGTTTGTGGGACACTGCTGTTTTTCGCCCACAAAACATTCAGTCAATTCACTTTACAGTATATTCTGTGAAGCTCTTTGAAGATGGCTTGAAGACATGATGAGGTACGATATCAAATGCAAGGATTATTCTTCTTATTGTTATTACCTCAGGAAACTGTTGAGCTCCTGATAAAATATAGCTAGTTATGATGCAGTAAGCACGGTATATACGCAAATATTTTTCTCCACTTAAGAAAATTCAGGCGGTTTTCTGTAAATGGTTGTGCAACGCGAGGTTACCTGGCAAATCCATACATTTATTTAGACAATTGCAATGTAGTGATTATTTATTCCCTAATTCCCCATTGTCTAGTCATTTTCTTTTGTTTCCACAGATTAGGCACATAATGATGTTAAGGCGTCTTAAACCCCTTCTGGCACCAGGGTTTGCTCATTAATAAGATTAGCAGAGTTTTAATTTAGATTAAATAGTGGATTGGTAGGACCACAGCCTCCTGTTCTTTTGTATGACAAAAGCTGAGCATAGATAATGGAAAGCTGCTTAAATTACAGCACCCGCAATATCTGTTAATTTGAATTAAATGCTTGTTAATTGTTTTTAGTTTTTACTTTGTGATAGGCACGCATCAAAATGCTTACATACACACGTCCTTCACAGCCATGTTTGATGTCTCCATATGTGACTTTTTGGTAAACCAATGAGAACATCGGAGCCTGGAGTGTAGTGGCTAGACCAGTTGCCTTGCGAGTGATTATTATCAAATGTGAGGATTAAATTATTATTATTATATATGCTCTGTGAAAGGAGCTACAGTATACACATAAAAATCATTATTGATGTTGTTGTCACAGACTGTGGTGGAGGCAGATTAGAGGGGGAGGATTTCACCTGGAACTAGATACTGTATAACAATTACAGTACTTAAAAAAAACAAATGTAAGACTTTGCTCAAAAAACTAAGTGAGTGGAGTAAATTTTGAGAGAGAAAGAGAGATAATCCCTTAAAAAAATAATAAATTGGCCATTTTTCAATCCATGATTGTTTGTGGGACACTGCTGTGTGCAATTGGCTATCATGTTTCATAAGGACATAAGAACATAAGAATTAGGAGCAGGAGTAGGCCACTCGGCCCCTCAAGCCTGCCCCGCCATTTGATAAGATCATGGCTGATCTTCTGACCTAACTCTAATTACCTTCCCTATCCGCATATCCCCTAATCCCTCTATTTTTTTTAAAAAATCTATCAGTCTCAGCCTTGAAAATATTCAAGGACTGAATATCTACAGCCTTCTGGGATAGTGAATTCCATAAATTCACTGCCCTCTGATTGAAGAAACGTTTCCTCAACTCTGTTCTAAAAGGCTGACCTTTTAATTTTAAGATTATGACCCCTGGTTATAGATTCGCCCACAAATATACGATCACTTTACAGGATATTTCAGTGAAGCAGTTTGAGACATGAAAAGCGTTATATTAAATGCAAGGATTATTATTATTAGAGAAATAGAGAGAGAGAGAGAATAGTATATTATTCTTGTTGACAAAATATCTTGGGTCATTTGTCTTCCCCCCACTGCTTTATTTTCCTGGGCTCCTGGGTCTCAAACATAGGAAGCTGATAAAGCATTGATTTTAACAGTAGTGTGGAACTGCAGAATTATTAACAGTGCGAACAGAGTTAGCAAGAACTGTAATAGGATTCAACCTCATCAGTCTAACGGAAAGCACACAAAATTTAAGATCATGTTAATAACTAAAACAAAGGCATTAAAAGGGAGGTGCCTTAAGGTTGAAATGTGAAATTCTCTGTCACAGACTTTAGTTGAGGTTCAGTCAAAGAAAACACACCTTGAAAAACGCAAACAATAAAGGCTATTTGAGCAAGCAAATGGATTAAGGTTCAGTCTCAAGACCTACCTCTTCGACCGTGTTTTCGATCATCTTTCCACTCTGGGCTCCCCACCTCTCTCAGCTCGCACCCCCATCCCAGGCCTTGGCACATTCTCCCAAGGTGAAAAGCGTTGTGTAAATGTAGATGACATAAAAGAATCGTAGAATCTTACAGGCACTGAAGGAGGCCATTCAGCCCATCAAGCCTGTGCCAACTCTTTGAAAGAGCTATCCAACTAGTCCCACTAGACTTCCCCTCCCACTTCATTGTCTCTAAAACCTTGCACAGTTCTCCGTTTCAAGTACCTATCCAATTCCCTGTTGTATTGTATTAGATTGGTTCAGGTGGCTGATGGTTTGGATACTCTCAAACATGATGATGGGATTTCGCATGTGTTAGACACCCAGCCAGCTGACCAAAAAAAACACTTACAGACCATTCCACTGCATTGAATGACGAGTTGTATTTATATAGTGCGTTTTGTAGTAGAGGATAAAAATCAGTGCCTTGTGACGTAAAAGGCGCTATACTGTACAAGTGTAATTTTGTTGTTGTTGTTAGTAATGCCTCAGAGTGCTTCACAGAGGTAGGGTTGGACACTGGGCTAGGAGGAAGGGGAGTTGGGGAGGTGTCTATAAGAGTGAGTAGAGAGCAACGAAATCTGCCCAAGGTTTCGTTCGCCCTTCCCGGGAATCAAACCAATTTCAAGGTGAGATTTGAAGACTGACAGAAAGGGGCAAGTTATAGTTTGATGATTGACAGCTCCTTACACCCCACTGACAATTCCTCCAATCCCACTTCCCTGCCTTCCCTCAGTCTCCTTTAATATTTCCGCTGTAGTGAAGGAGATGCGAGCTTCACAGCACACAGAACCTTGTGTGAAGAAATGATTGGATTCCATGTCAGGTTGAAGCATAGTTTGAGATAAGCAAAGTAGCAGAGAGAGAGTGAGAGAGAGAGGGAGAGGGAGAGGAAGATAGATGTTGCCGCAATGAACTTCGAAATGTATTTAAAAAGCTCTTGAATGGCGAGGAAATGACAGAGTGGAAGGTTTAATAAAACCTCCTCCCTCAATGATATTTGGATCGACTGCGGCATGCAAACAAAGAGAAAGCTTGGAGTATGAAATGTAAAAATAGTCGCAAGTCTGTTTCCCCCAGAGTTTCCTGGGCAATTTCAGTAAACGTGGAGGATACTGCCCATCCAAAAAGTCTTCTCAATCAGTGGAACATCAAATCACGCTTATCTGGTTAGGCAACCTTTCATCTTGTCTGCCTATCTTCTCTAACTGTAAGCAGCGTGCCTGGGAGCTCATTGACTACGAGTCAATTTAATTGCGCCGAATAAATAGTATGACCGGTCTTTCGACGGAGTGTCGTTCAAATGTTTCGCCTGAAATGTTGTGCTTCAGTATCTCTTCCCCCCATCCCTCCCCCCAACCCCTGGTTGGGAAGGAATAGTGGCTGTGGAATCCAATGGTGAGACATAGAGCAAATCTGCCAGGAAAATATATTGGATATCCATGTGAGCAATTTATTTGTCTCGTGCAGACAACACCAACAAATTATATTTGTATAGCGCCTTTCATGTCGGGAGCACGTTCCAAGGCACTGCGCACTCAGGGATTTGGATCCAAGCTGGGATTTCGGATCAGGAGGGCTGGAGGACACATAGGGTAGGGGTAGAAGGGTCAAAGAGCATGTGCTTTAGCATTCTATCATTCTGTAATACAGTCGAGTTTAACAAAGAACCCAGAGTTGTTGATCGGCCTCCAGCTAGGCTGAAGATACGGGCGAAAGGAGCAGACATTCCCTGTCATTATTCCCCTACCTTGTAGCACTTTTAACCACGATCAGGAGGACGGCGATCCTTGAAGAGTTGCAAACATTTTATTGAAGCCCCCCCACCTCCCCCAAAAAAACATGGGACAGACAAAGCAACGTTCTTCAGTTTCTTACACAAGTGAGATAAGTCTTCTAGTCCTCCTGAGGACAAAACCCATAAATAGTTTAAAGCTCAGACAGTGACTGATTAAACAAATCCAAGAACCCTATCTGAGCGAGTGATCGCAAGACAGATGATTGTAACGTCATATATGTCCCGCAATGCCCGAGTCACTTTGCTGCAGCCTTTTGTTATTCTGGAAGATTCCAGCGCTGGCCTCCTTGTGGTTATATCACAGCTTTGTCTTTCTTTATAAATCATCTATAAATCATTACCCAAGGGGAGAGCGTCAGCCAGATTGGAGGATTTGTCGGTCCCAGTACGGGTCTTGGTTCCGAACGTGGGTGAGGGAGGCATGTGAAAGAGCTATGTTCTAACACATGTAACCAAGTTGTGTTCATTTAGAGTCAAACGTTGAGCTATCTGAGCTCGCAGAGTGGCACATGAAACATTCATACGGCTGTTTGCGGGGACACTTCTGTCGGAATTGGCCACCGCATTTCACTCACAAATACGTACAATCAATTTGCTTTACAGTACATTCTGTGAGGCATCTCAAAGACATACTAAGTTGCCGTGTCAAACGCAAGGATGATTATTGTTGATATTATTATTATCGTTCCCGACTTGGAATTCCAATGAATTAATCAGTTAGTCATCTGCCAGTCCATTTAAGAAGGGAATCCTTCATTGGGAACCTGGAGTTGCATCGTGGAGTTTCTGACAGTCGGTGTGACCCACTCCTGGTTACCGGAATGGCGTTCCCAACGCTGGTTCTTATGGAATCCCGAACGAGGCACAAATTATGATGTATGATGTGATTTTCAACACCAAAAGTACGAACAAGTACATTTGCAAAGTGGAACGAGGTACAATTAACAACCTAGTACTCAGTGTATTCAAGGTTTATCTCCCCTATTCGCCCACCACTCCAACTCCTATACAGTCACTTCACTTTACGGTATATTCTGTGAGGCGCTTTGAGATGTCTCGAAAAAGTGATAAGGCACTATATCAAATGCAAGGATTATATTAACTATATTCACCTTTAAAGCCCTCCTTGACCTTGCCCGACCCTACTTCTGCGATCTCCTAACCTCCTACCAACCTGTCCAACCTGTCCGCTCCCTCCCTCAGTGGGCTCTGGCCTGCTCCATGTCCCCTGACCCAGCCGCCCCACCATTGGCGGGTGAGTCTTCAGCCACTCTGCCCCCCAACCTCTGGAATTCCATCCCGCAATCCCTCCACCTCGTCCCCTCCCTGGCCTTCTTCAAGTCATGTGTCAAGACCCTCCTCTTCGACGGTGCCATCGGTCAACACCCTCACCCACCCTTCCCTCTACCCTACCCCCTCCCCAATCCCTACCCCAGCTCGGGTCTGAAGCATTGACTGTCCAGCACCTTGGGATGTCCTCCCAACGTGAAAGGCATTATACAAATGTAACTTTGTTGTTTGTAACTACATTCCAAGAGCACCTCCGACTTACATTACACGACATTCCACATCTCAACACGCCTGTGTGAAACGATTTTGCCTAACCTCCCCTTTCATTCTTCCCATGACTATGTAACGTCCATGTCCTCCAAACACTGGCTCTCTTACCAGTGAAAATAATGCACTGATCACATCAGAGCAGGGTATCCGTGGCCTGGGTCAGGCGTCCAGATTCCTTGATTAAGAAATCTGTCCAATAGCCCAGCATTGTAATCCGAATTCAAGACTTACTCGACAAGTTGCTTTCTTCCAAGTTCGCCACTAATTTATCTCTCGTAGTTCCAAACTCCGTGTTCTTCACAACTGTCAGAGCTCTGTGATGTAGAGGCTTTCAAATCAGATGACAAGAAGATGAGGTTTTAGTGCGAAAATTATGTGTGCAAGTCTTCTGACTTGACAGCAAAGGGGGCCGTTTTATTGGGAGTAATGGGCTGCGTTTATATTTATCGTACTTGAGTGTCAGCTGGTTATTTGGCCAATAGTGGGCATCACAGGCCAATTGTTCCCCTCTCCTCCCATGACATCCACACACATGGATTTCCAATAGCGTTCACCAGATAGTAATCGGGAGCGGTTAATTCTTGATGTGATCTACTCTCAGTTGTGCTAGAGCAGCAGGGAAAAAAAACATATGTTCAGAGTAGCAAAGGACAGACACCTGGCACTTTGGGACATTGGTCTTATATAGTCTAGGCTGACACTCCAGTGCCTTGCTGGGGGTGTACTGCATTGTCGGAGGTGCTGTCCTTTGAATGAGACATCAAACCAAGATCCCGTCTACCTGTTCAAGGGGATGTTAAAGATCCCATGGCACCATTAATAATAATAATAATAACGCTTGCATTTGATATCGCGCTTTTCACGTCTTCTAGACATCTAGACGTCAGAAAAGTGCTTCACAGAATATACTGTAAAGTGAATTGATTGTATATTTGTGGGCAAAATGCGGCAGCCAATTGCATACAGCAGTGTCCCACAAACAGTTGTGAATTGAAATGACTAATTTTATAATTTTTGGGGGAGGGATTATTATTACTCATGTGGAATAAGGAAACTTGCCCAAGGGTCCGCCCTGACCTGTCTGGATTTGAACACAGGTCTCACGCTTGTAAGGCAAGAGCTCTATCCATTCAGCTACAGGACTCCATTGAAACACATAAGTGATTTCCCTGTTTCCTGCCCCAAAATGTCGCAGAAAAAAATAATCATTCACTTCATGTCTGTTTGTGAGACACTGCTGTGTGCAAATTTAGCTAGATCATTCACCTACAACATAATAATACAATAATTCTTGCATTTGAAATAGTGCTTTTCACATCTTCTAGATGACTTTATGAGGGATTATTATCAGGCGTGCTGTGTGAGGAAACGTTTCCAAGGTTTCGCCCTGCCGGGAATTGAACCCAGGTCTCTTACTTGCAAGGCCAGTGATCTAACCACGAAACTCACTGGAAGTGTATTCCCCCCCCACCCCCCCCTCAACACACATACATACATACATACATACATACATACATACATACATACATACATACATACATATCGCAGGGCACCCCAGGGGTGTGTGGGGAGGGGAGGGGTGGGGTGGGGGATGTAGGGAGGAAACAAAATAAAAACGCTCAACAGAAATGCGCACGGTGACAATATAATAGTGACACTAAAAACTAAAATTGAATAAATTAGGTGCGTGCGGCGTGAGGAAGATGCTAATGAAAGTGTTGTATTAAGTTAAGTGAAGTCAAGTCATTTCCCAAGGCGATTGTATTGTGGCGATAGTTACTGGGAAGAATACAGCTTTTGTGACAGAAGTTACAATGTAAAATGATTATTATTCTTTCACCCTCCAGATGACGAGTAAATTAGAAATCCCATCTCCCAGAGAATGAATGTGTTTATTGCATTTTACATTCTTTATGGCTGTGCGTGGGTACAAACTCTCCCCCTTCTCGCTCTCTCCCCGTCTCACACTCCTCTCTCTCTCTCAATCACTGCAAAATTAGATCTTAATGTGAAAGTAGAACCTTGTATGCTTTTTAACGAAGCCAAATTAATATGAGGATTAGTTATTGCGAAGAGTTTTGCACTTTAATTAGAGAGAGAATAGACTTGGTCCTTGCTATTTAATGATCACCTCTCCCCTGTTTCATTCCCTGAGGAATGCAGATTTTTAAACTATTTAGGGTCCAGACTTGCAGTGGGAGGAAGCTGGTTGGTAAAAGACTAGTTTTTGATGTTTGCCTCAGGGGGTTGCTGTAAACAAGGCTGTTAAATCAGCTGAGTCGCTCTTAATACTTTGCGAATCAGGAATGTCTCGTAACACGGCATTATGGAGTCTCCTAGAGTAGTGGTTAGCGAGCTCGCCTCATATGCAAGATGACCTGGGTTCAATTCCCGGGTGTGGTGAGCCCTTAGGCAAGTTTCCTTACTCCACACATATCTGTTTATACCTAGCAGGAAGTAGGAACCCAATTGTTGTTCGAATGGCGTATCTTATTTCCCTCAATAATCCCTCAAACAATAATCAAAATTTTAGTTGTTCAATCCATGACTGTTTGTGAGACACTACTGTGCAAAATTGCCTCCTGCTTTCCTTCCACAAAATACCCATTTAACAATTTATTCTGTGAAGCAGTTCAAGGTTTTTGGAAGAACGTTTGGACAACATGTTAAGGTGTTGGACAACATGTTAAGGTGCTGTCCCAAATGCAAAGAATATTAATTAATATCCTGAGAGCGGTGAAGATAGACCTCCCAAGAAAAAATACAGGGCCTAATTTGTGGTATCTGTTCGGCAGATTTCTTAATAAGAAGCGAACTACTGTACTTCACAATTTCCGAAGGAGACTGAAAGAGCGTTCTTCAGCCCACTCAGACGTTTTAGAAATTCAATAATTTCACAATTTCTATTACGGAATCTATTAGGGAATCTATTAGGCCCTAATTTCTCCTGGATGTCTAGAGTAATCGAGCAGAAACCACAAGATATCAATCTCAAGATTGCGAGCAAATTACTTAAATCTGATAAACCCTCGTCCACGATATTTCCATGTCCCAGATAGACCGAGTACTGTATTCCATAAAGCATTAGGCATCCAATTTCCCTGCTTATCATTCTAACCTTAATTTCATTCTTTGCGCAGATATCCATTCAACATTTTTGTTAAGAGGAATTAATGAACCCGGTTAATTGGTTTGACTCTAGTTCATTCAGCACATCAACCGCTCCCACCGGGAGTGGGGAAGGGAAGGAGAAAATAGATTCTAATGTGCAGTGTTGCCAGGGACATGTTAGCCTTAATGCATGTGTCCTCAAGCTTGGTGTTGCTGTGGCAATAGAGCTGCAATACCTAGACAGAGCACAGAGGTGTCCAAATATTTATACCGGGAGCCGATCTATAATAAACATATAATATTTATACTGGGAGATTTGTTTCATGCTAGACTGCCTTTGACAGTGGATTCACAGGATTTGCACGAGATATCTGATATCGCAGGGAATAACCAAGATTTTTCAATGGGATTTCTTAATAAGGAAGGCGAGGATTTATTATTCAGGCCCCAATTTGTAAATCGCTGTAGTAACAGGAAACATGTCACTGTGGAAATCCTCTCAGGCGAGATTCGATAGAAGTAGATTTGATAATAGCTCAGAAAAGGACGTATAATAATACGAACCCTTGAATTTGATATAGCACTTTTCATGTTGTCTACACGTCTCTTTAAGTGCTTCACAGAATATTCCGTAAAGTGAATTGACTGTATATTTGTGGGCGAATCGTGGCAGCCAATTGCACAGTGCAGTGTCTCACAAACCGTCGTGGATTGAATGACCAATTATTATTTTATTTCTTGAGGGATTATTATCAGGCATGAGAAGTAAGGACTCTTGTTCAAGGTTTCATCCTGCTGCGAAGCTAACACAGGTCTCTTAAGGTACATTAAGAAGAAACCTAACAGGCATAATTTGGAGAATTGCAGGATGAAATTCCCCTTGTGCTAAATCGGGCGACTTTGATGATTTGCATTTACTTACAGAGCAATAGGTGGAAATGGGTGTTTCCATTATAAGCCTACATTATTAAAATTGCTCCACTTAGTGAAAGGGAATTGACATTCTCCCCCCACCCACTTCAATGTTTGAAACAGCAAATACACTGGCTTTCCGCAAATCAAGGTGACAAGTAGCTCATACGGCAAGCACATTTACACAGCAGAGCAAAGTCAGTCATCTGGTATTAGTTCATCTCTTATGGTACATTGAGACCCCAATTCAATCCGTGAAAGCTTTGAATTACACTAACAAAATGCTACATCACAGAGATAGGCTATTTGGCCCAGTCTGATGCTAGTGTTTCTTCTTCATGTAAGCCACCCAATTTAACCCCACTTCATTTCTCACTCCCCACTCCAAGCCAAACCCTTTAATGTTCCTCTTTATCAAGCTTCTAACGTATTCCCATTTAAAAGTACTCACGGTCCTTGTTGGAACATTTATTGGTGTCAGCCAGGCTCACTTGGTATCACTCTCAACATCTGAGCCAGAAAGCTGTGGGTTCAAGCCCCACATCAGAACTCTGCACTCACATATTCTAGGCTGACATCCAATGCAGAGCTGGAGGATGCATTGCATTGTTGGAGGTGTAGGCCTTGTAAAAGACCTCAAACTGAGTTCTCCCATCTTCCCATTCAGATGGACTCTCAAGATCCTATTCGATCTTCATCGATATCCGTGGGACATTGATGTGTGCAAATCGGCTGCTGAGTTTGCCTGTAAAATACACAGTCACTCCACTCCTGGACAAAAAGGGACTAATTGTGGAGGATTTGATGCCATTTGATCACTGTCGGTGCACCAAAGATCCTCAGTCACACGCAACCCGCACGTCTCAATGCTGGACGATGATACCAAACCTTTCAGCATGTTGATGATAATAATAATAATAATAATAATAATAATAATAATAATAATCCTTTGCATTTGATCTAGCGCTTTCCACATCTTATCAACGTAAATCTTATCTTATCATACTGTAAAGTCAATTGACTGTATATATTTGTGGGCGAATCGCGGCAGCCAATTGCGCACATTAGTGTCCCACACAAACAGTCGTGGGTTGAAATGACCAATTTTATTATTGTGTTTTTTTGAGGGATTATTATTAGGCGTGTGGAGTAAGGAAACTTGCCCAAGGTTTCGCCCTGACCTGCCTGGATTCGAACACAGGTCTCCCCAGCTTGGTTTGCCCAGCTTGCAAGACAAGTGCTCTAACCACTGAGCCACAGGAGCTCCACATAATCCTTGCGTTTCACACAGCGTGTTATCATGTTGTTGAGACATCTCAAAGCGCTTCATAGAATATACTATTAGGTGAATTGACTATTTTCCGGGAGAAACGCGGCAGCTGATTGCGCACAGCAGTGTCCCGCAAACAGTTGTGCATCGAGGAACCAAATAATTACTCATTTATTTACTTTGTTTTTGAAAGGATTATTACCCCAAGAAAGCGATCCACCAATTGTCTAACAATTGTCTGCTAGGTAAGCAGAGGAGTGTGGAGTGAGGAAACATAGTTAATGTTTCCCCCTGTCCAGGAATTGAACCTGGGTCCTCTCGTTTGTGAGACGAGTGCTCTAACCACTGCCAATGTCAGCAGCTCTTGAAAGTTTAGAGATTTGTCATTTTTCAACATCCATTTGATCCGACCAAAACTGCTGAGACGGACAAATTGCACGGCACAATTTCTTAGCGTATTAACTGTGATTTATTCTGACATAATCTCCTTAAAAATCAATCAGACAGTCCCCCCACAACTCTAGGGATGTCTGGTTTTCTTGTGAATTATTCAGCTGTTACCTCTGGCAAATATAATAATAATATTTGCATTTGATGTAGCGCCCTCCCCATTGGGAGCGAGGTCTCCAAACACTTCACAAGATATATCTATAAAATGACTGTGACTGTGTGTTTTGCAGGCAAACGCCTACAAAGTGTGACTTTCCCGATTAAATATTTATCTCTCTGGCATCTGACGTCTTTGAGGGAAAGTATTGAATTGAAAGTATAGGGAAAGTGTAACAGGGAAATAGGGTTTAGGGAAAGAGTGGGGGAAATGTAGGAGTTATGCCAAATCTGCGTAGAATGTAAACTCTTGAACGCAACTTGGGCGGATGTGCCACTGGGGTGATTGTACGATTTATACGAATCAGACGAATGCGAGTTATTAAAAAAAAATTAATAACTTGGTCACTTGATCCACAGCTGCTCGTGGGACTCTGCCGCGCGCAATTGGCTGCCGCGTTTCACGTACCATTAAACAGCCACTTCCAGCCCCCCTCGGGCCACCTCCAGCCCATTGGCCACCTCTCATTATTCCAGTACAGCCCGAGGGGAGCGATGTGTTGTCGCTGTGATGCCGTTGTTCGGGTGAGAAGTTAAACTGAGGTACCGTCTGCCTTTTCAGGGGGACTTTAAAGAATCCCATTGCACTGATCGAAAAGAGAAGGGAGTCTCTCTCTCTCTCCCTGTCACCTGGCCAATAATTCCATGGATAAAATCAGTCATTCACTTCACAGCTGTTTGCAGGATATTGCTCACATTGGTTGCCTCTGCACACAGTCACTACACGTCCCAGTGAAATTCCGTAAGGCGCTTCAAGTCATTCAATGACAATGACGTGACAAGGCGCTAAATCCAGTATTATTATTATTATCCTGACGTGAAAGGCGCTGTATGTAGAGATGTAAATTGTTGTTGTATTATTACGTGGAGTGTTGTGGCCATCTCACCCTGGTCGTGTTCCCTTTGTCAGAAAGTACTTCACGTAATGTACCTGCTTGTGGACTGCCTTTAGCCGGCTACTTAACAGCGCAATAGCTGAGGGACACTGATAAGCGCGCGGGTAACTGCCTTCGTGTCAAGGTCGATTAAGTGCCTGTAAAGTTGAGTACACTTCCCGCTTGCTTAGTGAAACCTCGGTGACAAGATAAAGGCCATCCACTGGATGTTTGATCGGCTTTGGCCAGTGTGTGGGATTGGAGCGGTTGTGTCCCAACCAGCTGTTATTCAAAGCAATGCAGGCCTAAACCCATCGTGAGTTAATTCGATTCTGCATCAGCAATCTTACACCTGCACATCATTATTCTCTTCACCAAACATCCTGATGAGCTCCTGGATGCACGGCTCGTGGAAGCAGAAGTCCAAACAAAAAAAAAGATGGCTTATTGATGCGTCTCACGAGAGCGCTCGACAAGCAGCCACTGGCTCTGCGCAATTATCAAGCTCAACAAAGGAAACGCAAGGAAGTGGCAGCCGGAAGTCCGACACGTGCGGAAACTCGTCACCATTGCTTAAGAATATCCAAACCAAGCTGAGAATCCCACCCGCGAGTGGAAAATCCCAGAGATCGATGGTTGGAATGGAACGCTCACTCTCTCCCTTGGAGGGACGCATTACGCTGACCTAATTCCGGAAAGTATTAGGGGCAGGTTGGCCGAGCTCAGGGCTTGGGAGGACCTCAGAGTGTGCGTTTGGGGGTAACTGCTGGATTCCATCACGAGTTAAAAACGCACAGCTTGAGCCCGGGGGAGGGAGGAGAATGCTAGCACACGGATTGCATTCACTTCAAATTACAATTGAGTGTGAGCTTGGGTTAAGCAAGCCTTGAACAGGAAAAGGGTATCAAGTTGAAGATGGGTTCTATAGGAGACCTGATGCAGAACTACAAGCAGCTAAAAAAAAACACATTGCTCCGAACCAATATTAAATCTGAGTGTGGGGTGGGAGGGTGATGGGGGGGGGGGGGGGTTCTAAAAGTATCAATTTGGTTTGTGCTTTAGCTGTGACGTCCTCCTGATGTGAAAGGTGCTATACAAATGTAATTTTTTTGTTGCTATAATAATAATTATCCTTGCATTAACAAAAATGTAAATTTAATAAAAATGTAGATTTTGTTTGGTAATTTGTATTCGAATTGTGTCAATTGTTTTGGCATTTTGTAATCTGTATTGTAATTCCCAGGGAATTTTGAGTGTTCAGTTTGCTGTGTTCAAAGTTGCTGTGAAATGAGAAAAGAGAGAAAAACAAACCAATTAAACATGAACTATTTACAGAAAACTTTGTGTACACCGAAAATACTACATATATATACCATATGTATACTCTTGTTAAATCAAAATAAATGGTGAAAACAAATAATTTTTCTTACTCATTTGAAGTGAATTGATTGGTATATTTTGTGGGCGTTACTAGTAATTGCATTCATAAATTAATGGAATTGTGTGTGCGGAAAAAAAAGCAAACCCTGAACAAGTAAATATTATATTGGGATGAAATTAAATGAAACTCACGCACAAATATTTTGTGAGCAAACTTCGGCAGTCAATTGTGCACAGCAGTGTCCCACAAACAGTCGTGGATTGAGTGACCAAATTATTATTATTGTTTTTTCACTAATTTTATTAATATCAACCGACTACCAGGTTAAGGACTTCCTGTGCTTTAGCTGTACTCAGAGCTGCCGATGTGCAAACCTCACTGAATTCTGACACGATCTGAGGAGCGAAAATAAAATTTACTGCTCGGGAGATCTGAGACGAGGTACCCATTGAATGAAGAAACATTATTCAACAGTCAGAGTGTGGTATCAATAAAAGACTAGGTCCCGGCAGACTATTTTACAAATTTTATACAATGTGCGTTTCCTACAGGCAGGGGAATTAAAGAAAAGCACGCTGCTCAATTTTTCATCATTTCTTTGTCAGCCAGTCGCAAGCAAAATGCAACAATTTTGAAGACTGATCATCCTTTTGATTTCCAAGTTCAACAGTCGTGGGTGTGTGTATCTGTAAGTCTCTTTTGTGATCTGCAGAGAACGCTGCCTGAATGATAAGACATGCTCTGACAATTTGTCAAACTTTGGATGATGTGAAATTCTATATGAAATAGGGTAAATCTAGACCCGGATGGATTAGCTACATCAACAACAACAACAACAAATTTAATTTGTACAGCGCCTGTCTCAAAGGGTAATGTCTCAGAGCGCTTAATAGCATTGTGTGTCTGGTAGGTAGGGAGTGGTGTTGGTGGGGGGTGGGAGAAGGGATATTCTGGAAGAATAATACTAATAATTCTTGCTTTTGGTATACCAACCTGCTCCATGTCCCCTGACCAACCTGCCCCACCATTGGCGAACGAGCCTTCAGCCACACTGCCCCTAACCTCTGGAATTGCATCCTGCAGTTCCTCTGCCTCGCCCCTCCCTAGCCTCCTTCAAGTCCCACCTCAAGGCAGTCCTCTTCGACGGTCCCATCGGTCACACCAAATCCCCCCCTTTCCCTCCACCCCTCTCTGATCTTGACCCCAGTTTGGATCTAAGCATTGACTGTCCAGCACCTTGGGACATCCTCCCAATGTGAAAGGCGCTGTACAAATGTAATTTTGTTGTTTTCATTTTTCTAATTGTTGTTGTAAGTGCCTTATCATTGCCTCCCAGATGTCTCACAGGTTACACTGTGAAGCGAATTGACTGTACATTTTGTGGGCGAAACTCGGCGGCCAATTGCGCACAGCAGTGTCCCACAAACAGTCGTGGGTTGAGTGACCAAATTATTATTATTCGGAATTGTTTTTTGATGAGATCAAAAGGGCTTCATCAGAACCAATCTCGTGACCTGGTGATCACCATCTCCTTGTGATCTCCTCACTCCACACCCACCACACCCCACCCACCCCCGCACAGAAAAAAAATTCAAGCATTGCTCCCCTAACTCATGGCCAACTGAAAAACAAACGACCCTTTTCCGAGTTTCCCCTTTGGGCTGTGTTGACTTTGAATTCCGCATTCCACAGCTGTGCTCATGGACTGCCTTGCATTGTACAGGAACTCAAGTGGCTCATTACTTGCTCCAGATGCATGAAATCCTCATTACCGCAGGTGCTGTGTCACTGACTCCTATTTTAATGCTAATGAAATCTCGCAACCAGCGTTTAGGAATGTCATTCGCTGATTCGACTTTATTAGTTCCCCGGCAATAAGTGTCCCAAATCGCCTATTTCCCCTCTTTTTTAAATAGTAACTAATCCTTGCATTGGATACAGTGCCTTGGCGCATCTTCGGAGCTCCCTCCGCTCAGCGGGCTCCAGCCTGTTCCATGTCCCCTGACCCACCTTCGGTAGGTGAGCTTTCAGCCGCTCTGCCCCCAACCTTTGGAAGTTCCATCCCTCCATCCCTCCACCTAACCCCGTCCCTCCACCCTCCCCAATCCTGACCCCAGTTCAGTTCTGAAACACTGACTGTCCAGCACCTTGGGATGTCCTCCCAACGTGAAAGCCACTATACACATGTAATTTTGCTGTTGTTGCTGTTCATGACGTCACAAAAGCGCTTCACAGAGTATACTCTACAGTGAATTTAATGTATAATTTGTGGGTGAAATGTGGCATCCAAGTGCACACAGCAGTATCCCACAAACAGATTCCTACTTACTGCCGATCTGTGTGAATCAAACAGAGTCACTCTGCTTTACACTATTCCAACGTGAAAGGCGCTACACAAATTCTGATGTTGTTGTTGTTGTTGTTGCTAACGCCTTGAGACGTCCTTCTGACATGAAAGGCACAAAATCCATTTAGGCATTATTATTATTTTTATTATTACTATCTCATGTGAAGCCCTTTGAGACGACCTTTCAGATGCGAACGGCAGTACAGTATATATAATGCAAAGATTATTATTAGTATTGTTATTATTTAATGCAAAGGGCAATAGACTTTTGGAACCGATTAACTGTAAAAGCCATCCAGTGAACTGTACAAGTGAGTTCAAGGGCTAACTAGATGCATTTAATGGAGAAGAGAGATTGAGCTACAAGATGAGAGGTGAGATTCGGATTTAAAGTAGAATTGGCTTAGTGCCCAATAGCTTTCTTTTAAATATTTTTATGTTCAAACCTGCTTCTCTGTGGAGAGCTATTTAAGGTTTCTCATGGGCTTAATATATCTTGACGACAGTGTACAGCGCATCAAACCTGAAGACAAAGCTGTCATTTTGGAGTCAAGGAAGTTGACAAACCAGTTCTCTGCAGAAGGTCAGTGCTGTAATGGCTGCAGTTAATGAGTGGAATGACTTATCTAGAATTGCAGATCCTTTTAGGATGCAGCTCTGTGCTGGCTCTGTCCCATCTCTCTGATAGAGAGCTAATAAAAGTGATTCAAGCCAGCTGGCCTCTGGTGAAATATGGACTAATTATTCAGGATTTGCTGCGTGTCCCACTTGACCCCTTTTGGATGAAGGGACCGTGCGCTGGACGTTGTGACATTCATCGTAATAATCCCTCCAGTAACAAATTGGTCACTCATTCCACGCCCATCCGTGGGACACTGCCTTGTGCAATTGGCTGACTCGTTTGAGGTGTCTCAACAACATGATAGTGTGCTGTATCAAATGCAGGGAATATTATTAATATTATGATTATCATTGAACCTCTTTAAATTCCTTAACGTTTGAGAGATCAACTTTGGCATCATCAGTTTGGTTTCTTAAATGCCATATTTATCTCTCTCCTCACAACAGTACCCGTTGCCTCCGCTCTACTGGGTCTGGTCTCCTCCGTGTCCCCCGAATCCTCCGTTCCACCATCAGCGGCCGTGCCTTCAGACTACGCCCCTCCCTCCCTCCCTCCCTCCCTCCCTCCCTCCCTCCCTCCCTCTATAATCCGATATTCCGAAAGCCGGCAACTCGCTAACACCGGCAAGATTTCAAAAGATATACAGTATTTACATTCTTTTCCGATGTCCAGGAAATATCCCCAAGTTTGGAAAAAAGCTGCTTGTAATACACGGAGTGACCGCTTTGTTACCTGGCGCTGTGGCTGCTGCTCGGGCATGTTTATACCACACCTGGTGTATGGGGCGAGGCTCTCCCAGCCATTTCTCGGGTAGGTTTTCTAAATCCTGGCAAACTCTCAAATCCGGGACACGCGTGGGCCCAACCGTGCCGGGTTATTAAGGTTTTACTGTATTTTGTGGGCGAAACGCGGCAGCCAATTGCGCACAGCAGTGTCCCACAAACAGTGTGGATCGAGTGACCCAATTATTATTTTATGTTTATGTTTTTTGTAGGGATTATCCCCGGAAAAGCGATTCGCCAATCAACTAACAACTGGGTTGCTACTTACAGAGGTGCGTGGAGCGCTCTGAGACGTCGTCTGGGATATATAAATTAAAGTTGTTGTAGTTGAGGGTTGTAGTGTAGTTAAGGCTGTAGTGCCTAAGGTTGCCCCCTACCCTAGAATCAAACCCAGTTAGGCTTGCGAGGGCAGAGCTCTAACCACTGAGCTACAAGACCCCTAATAACACCTTGAGGAGTAATTTCACCTTTCAGCGAGGTAGGGGTTAATTCTGATTGTCCTAATTAAAATGGATTTTTATGTCACCATTCCCCCCCCTCCGCACGTAGCTGAACGATTAGTAACCTGAAATCATTCCCTGCCACTGTTCCCTGAATCCTCCCAGTGATTTTATATATGCGTTTTCTAAGCACGTTTCCAGCACCTGCACAGACAGACAAACCGACAGACATCCCCACACAGCGTTGTTGAAAGCTTTGAGAGTTGCTTCCTTGGATTTATGCTTCACAGATCCATTGAAAAAAACTCCCAACATTTAATTTGCTGCCACACATTGGCCACAGCTGCCCATTTGGAAATACTTCCCTTTGTTTCTCAGCATTTAGTTAATTTATCGTCCAAATTACAGCGTTCCTTATTATCCCAAGGGTTTTCCCATTAAGCGTAAATCTCTTATGAGGCGTCTTATCAAGGCCTTCTGACAATTAAAATCCTCTGTAATTATCAGCCTCCTATTTCGAAACGTTCTTCTTTATTTGCACAAATAATTCCACATCAATTTCCTCCGCTTACCCCAAGTGCTTTAGTAATAGTCGCTGAGAATTAACATAATTATAACATGTTCCACGCAAACCATCTTGAACCTCCTTTCTATCGAAACCATTTTTTTTGTCCCCACTAATTTGCAGAGGCTCTCTCACCAGAAAAGGATTCGCTTGGATTTATATCCCTTCCCATCATCTAACCCCAAGAGTCTCATAATTATAGCTAATCTTGGCAGATTTAAGACAGCAATAAAATACTCACTATATACAACAGGTTTATAATATCCTTGCATTTTGTTTCAATATCCTTGCATTTGATAGAGTGACCAAAATATGACTGACATTTCGCCCTGCCTCAGGAATCGAACCCGGGTACCTCTCGCTTGCGAGGTGAGTGCTGTAACAAATACGCTAGAGGATTCCGCAAGTCAAAATACACTTGCCCCAGTCAGCAATTGGAGCCTCACATCTTGGATCATCAGTATGTAGGCTGCGTCAAATGCTCTATTGCAAAAGCACAGTGCGTACTTTCATTCCACAATGTCATTGCCGATATCCGTTTTGCTCCTGAAATGGAAATATTCCTTTGGCGGGGGGGGGGGGGGGGGGGGGGGGCTGGGCTCACAATCCACACCGTTCTCAAATCCTAAAGCTCCTGATTAAATTCCCGAGGGAGAAGGAGACGAACGGTTGAAGAAGCGAGACGCTGTGTTTGCGCAATAGCAAATAAATAAAGAGCCCAAATTTCCGCAAACAAGAAGGTTTAGATTGACCGAAACCCGATTTCGAGGCTGTCAGCTTCAATGTATTACCAGATAAATGTGCAAAAGTGTGCTCCTTCCATTAAAACCCACAGGGGAGGTTGCGGCAGTAAAATACCAGGCAGATATGTTTAAGGAGTATTTTAAGGGCTTTTGTCATCGATGATTTAATGGAAGTGTGAATTGTTTGGATGCAAGCAAAAGCGCAGAGCACAGTTCCCTATCTAGAATGAAAGCAGATAGCGCCATCAACAACACTGACGTACATTTCAGGAGTGCGTCCCAATGCACCCACCTCTAGTGGGCGGACGTGACAGATCCCTGCTGGAGAAGAGGAGGGAAGTTTCTTGCCGGTGTTCTGAATAGTTTTGTTCACATCATTGGCTGTTTGTGGGACGTCGCTATGCGAAAAAATGGCTGCTGTATCTGCTCAGTCAACACACTTTACAGTACTTTACTTTTCTGGGAATAATAATAAAGTGGGACATTGCTGAGCTCAATCGGCTTCCGCATTTCGTCCACAAATACAAAAACAACAACAAAATTACATTTGTATAGCACCTTTCACGTCGAGAGGAAATCCCAAGATGCTACACAATTGTTGTTAGAGTCAATCCACTTTACAGTGTATTCTGTGAGGCACTTTCAGACATCGCTCAACTACATGATAAGGCGCTATATCAAATGCAAGGATTAGTATTATCAAGTCCAAAGAGTAACACTTGTTTGTTGGAAGTGGTGCATTCTGTTTGACCTTTCCCTCCCATACGTTCCTCTGTCTTAAGTCAAAAGAAAAGTGAAGAGGCATCAATTCTATCACTATCTCCTCACCCTGAAGAAGCGAGATCGAACTGTAATAATCGGCTCTGCCTATGACTGCACGGGGGAATTGAGGCGAGCGAGCCAATTGTATGACTTGATCTGTGGTCTCATCCTTCAAATGACCTGCCTCTCCCTATATCCGAAACACAATGCAGCTGCAGTCCATTATAAAATACAGGCGACTCCAATTATGAGAGAGTCTTATCTGTGCACAGATTTTTCCTCCATTCATTTCTCTGTGACAGGAATGCCCTGATTTTCAAAAATGTCAAGAGTGAGGGCACTTCAGCTCGGCTTGTGCTGCTAACTGTGTAGAGTTGTAGCCCTGATGGGAATGTGGCTGCAGTTGAAGTCTGACCCCCATCTGGAAATGAGCCACTTGACTGGTGGAAATGAGGTGACTTTGTGATTGTTCCTGGTGGAGATAAAAGGCAGTATGTCAAGGCACAGGAGGTGTTTAAGTGAAGTTGAACGCGTCAGCTTGGCTCAGTTGGTAGCACACAACAACAATAAATTGCATTTATATTCCAAGTGCGTCCTTCGGTCATCTTCCCCCTTGCCCTCCATCGGCGGTTGGGCCTTCAGCTCTGCTTCCCCCACTTTTTGGAACTCCATTGCACAGTCCCTTCGCCTCGCTCCCTCCCTTGCCTCCTTCAAGGCCCGTCTCAAGACCCTCCTCTTCGACTGCGCATTCGGCTGCCCGAGATCCCAACCCCCTACTCCAGACAAAATCCCTGACTTTCCAGCATCTTGGAACATTGTCCTGATGTGAAAGGTGCTACCCAAATGTAATTTGATGTCGTTGTTGATTCCCAACCCACAAACCCCTCATTGTCCAGCACCTTGTGATGTCCTCCCAACATTGAAGGTGCTAAATAAATGCAAATTGTTGCTGTAGTTGAGTCACCCTTCGAATGAGGCATTTTGTTCTGACGAACGTTCATTCACCTGAAATGTTAACTCACTTTCCTCTCCCCATAGGTGCTGTCTGACCTGCTGAACGTTCCCAGCAACTTCTTTTTTTTGATTTCAAGATGGAGGTACAATAAGATATTTGTTAGGTCAGCGTATTAAGGGAAATGGGGCAAGAGTGTAACTTCACTTGAGTTATAGATCAGCTATGAACATAAAATGGCTCGAGGGGCTGAATAGACTACTCTTGTTTCTCTGCCTATGTCTCTATGTATCTATATATTTCATTAAACAAAGGTCCTGGTGGCCTGTTTGGTTGGACATTAAAGATATTCGAAAAGAGAAGAGAGTTTTGGCTGGTGTCCTGACCAACAACCTTCCGCATAAATAAAATTGGCCTTTCATTTCATGGTTGGTGTGGGAAATTGGCTGCTGCATTTGTCTACAAAATGCACAGTCACTACACATTACAGTGCATCCCATGAAGCACTTTGAGACCTGAAAGGCGCGATGTCAAACGCAGGTACATTCTCAATCAGTCACTGCCAGGCTTCATGGAGGGAGGTGTATAACAGTGGTAAATTATTCTCAAGGTGCTCTCTGTGAGTTTAATTATTTCCCCTTAACGCCTTGGCACCTCCCTACCTTTCTGACTGGCTTTCTTCCCAATCCATTACGTGCTTCCTCCACTCAGCTGGCTCTGGCCTCCTGCTTGTCCCTCGTCCACTCCGCTCCACCATGAGTAGCCGTACCTTCAGCCACTACACCCCAAAGTTTTGGAACATTCTCCCTCAATCCCTCCGCCTTGTCCCCTCCTTCCACTCTTTTAGATCGCAACTGAAGACCATCCTCTTTGACCATGCCTAGGGTCACCTCCTCCCCACTCCCCCCGGCTCAGCCTCAGACTCCGCAACTGTTAAGCGCTCCGAGACACAGCCTTGCGTGACGGGCGCTGGATAAATACAAGTTGTCATTGGTGTTACGCTCAGTGAGAGACGAATGGGGTAGGAACATAAGCCAGTAAAGAAGGTTGAATCCATCAGGCTTACCTTGTGGAGTCTTGTAGCTCAGTGGTTAGAGCACTCGCCTCGTAAGCGAGAGACCTGGGTTTGATTTCCACGGGGCAAAATGCTGGGAACGTTTCCTTACTCCACACAACTCTGTTTAATGAGCGGTAAGTAGGAATCTGATAGTCGATGGTTGGAGCACATTCTGGATGCAATAAATCCTTAAAAAAAGAATAGCAATAAAGTTTTCACTACAATTGACTGCCGCGTTTCGCCCACAGATATACAGTCAACTCACTTTACAGAATACTCTGTGAAGCGCTTTGAGACGTCTCGAAGACGTGATTAAGCTCGGTATGATACGCAAGGATAATTATTATTGTTACATTCAGTGAGAGGAGAAGGAGGAGATTGGGTGGTGGGTGGTGGGGGTTGGTGGAAGGGAAGCTAAATCCAAGTCTGTAAAGAAGGTTGAGTCCGTCAGGCTTATCCGAATTTTGGGTGACATTGAGCAGAGAAGCACAGCCTGGGTGTGTCCTACTTTCCAATACGAACACGGAATGACTGTGGGCAGCCGTCGTGTGAATAGAATTAAATACCACAGGAGGGATGCAGGCATCATGATTCTCAGCAGCAGCGGATTTGGACTCTGTGACCTCTCATCTAATTTTCATGGAACTATGGTGTGCGTGCAGCAAATACCATTATGCAGGCACTCGCTTGCGTTTCCTGTGACAGCCTCTACCTTTTTTTTTTGAAACACTTGAAACGCTGACCTTTCCTGACGAAAAAAAACATAACAAAACAAACCAGCCTTGCCGTGCGTTTGTAATTTCTCCTCATTTATCTTTCACCTGGGGCTGTGTTGCCATCTCTCCCCGCATGCTCCTATTGGAGCTTTCATCCTCCAAAAAAGACCTAATGCCTGGGTCCACCGGAATGTGTAGTGACTGTGCAGTTGTAGGCAAATGCAGTGACCAATTTGCGCACAGCAATATGCTCCCAAAACAGCCATGATGTAAATGACCAATTTTAACTGGTGAGGGGAGGAGGGATTGTTGGCCGAACTCCCTTCTCTTTTTATATAGTGCCACAAATCTTTAACATTCATCTGACCAGGCGCCTTGATTTAACACTTCATCCAAAGAAGGGTAGATATGACAATGGAGCGCTCCCATCTCCCAGCCCACACACAGTATTGGAGTGTAGATCTAGACTCTAGAGACCGTGAGTTCAAAGTCTTATCTAACTTTGCAAACCAGTCGTCTCTGTACACAAACAGGGGTTAGCTCAGGGTTATCAGAAATGATGGACATCTGGCAATAATTGCTGTCATAATTATGTTTTTGGACAGTTTCAGTGAAAAGGAGAGGTTACAGATGGCCTGTGCGAGAGCACAGGCTGCACTAGTGTCAAATTGAGCCAAATGTAAAGGGGGGAAGATTAGTAGTGTGGGTATCCATTGAATCCTGCCTCTTTAAAAACCTGCTCAGTGTCACCGTGGAAAATACAATGGACATCGCTCGTGTGCAGATTGGCTGCTGCATTCACCTACAAATACACAGCCACTACATTTTACAGTGAACCTTTGAAACGTTTGGCATCCTCAACGGCCTCGATATTGCACCTGGGGTGTTGTTATTTTGTTTTGTTTTAAAAAAAACTTATTTGCAATTCTTCCAAAATTACATATAATCGCAATACCACAATGAATATTCATCAAAAAGCTTTCTTCATCCTGTCCCATTCCCCCCTTCCCATTTTAAAAAGGCTATCAAAGGACGGGGATGGCGGGGGAGACGGGGATGCGATGGTGGGTGTGGTGGGGGGGGGGTGGGGGGGGGGAGGGGTAATGGGAGTTGACACACAGGTCCTGACATGAGCTGGAGCCGTTAATTATCGAGTCATGGCTCCAATCCAGAGCGAGTGATTGAAAGGTTGTCTCGGTTTGATGGCTGTCAGAGGTGAATACAAGCCTAATTACAGTCATTTGTGAAGCTCGCTTCTGGTCATTCATTGAGTTCAGCTGCACAGATCCACCACCACTGAGATCTGCAGGCAGACGGGTTGATTTATTTTCATGATATCATTGTCTTCTAGTGACCCTAATTGCGGAGAAGAGTATTTCTTTCCAATTGCCGATGAGGCTTGTTAGACATCCAGAGACATTCGGGTGGCAGCCGATGCATGTCGGGTTCATTGGCCTAAATGATAATAATAATAATCATTGCATTTGACATAGCACCTGATCACATCTCCGAGACGTCTCAAATGTCCGTCTGTCTTTTCTGTCCAACACTCACCCATCAACCTACCTCCAACAACCACTCATCCATTCCACCCTCTCCGCTCAGGATGTCAGCCTGGCACTGTCATGGACACGCATACTCCTGGATCGAATGGCTGTATGTACACATTCCACATCAGAACTTTGAGCTCATGGGTTGGTAGGTAGGTAGGTAGATAGATAGGCAGGCAGGCAGGCAGGCAGGCAGGTAGGTAGGTATATCAGTGCGTTGCTGGGGGTAGGGCTGCATTGTCAGAGGTGCTGTCCTTCAGATGATACGTTCAATTGAGGTCCTGTCAAACACCATGAAGTGAATGCCTGTTCAGGTGAACATTGACAATCCTATGTGATTATTCACGACGAAAAACAAGTTTCTCAGACCTTCAGCCTCTCTGCCCCACTCTTTGGAACTCTATCCTTCAATTCCTTCGCCTCGGGTCCTCCCTTGCCTCCTTCAAAGCATGTCTCATGACCTTCCTCTTCAACCATGCATTCTGCCACCTTCCTACCCCTACCCTCCCTGCCCTCTACCACTAATGATCCAATCTAAGGTCTAACTCTGTCCAGCTCCTTGAGACATCCTTCCAAAGTGAAAGGCATGCAGTTTGTTGTTGTTGTTGTTTGGCTTCAACATTTGGCTACAAGAAAAAAATATACACTACACTACACTGCACCACAAAAACCAAACCAAATTGCAAGCACAGAAGGTCTGAACTGCCAAATGAGCTCCTGCTATGCATTGCTCCCTACACCATTTACCTGGAAATCTGGGCTATGAAGCTGGGTTTGCATCTCAGCACCTCAGGCACCGGCAGCATCCTTTCCTCCCCCACATCTGTGCCATAACCAGCACTGCTTTCCACCACCTCCGTAACATTGCCAGACTCCTCCACTGCCTCACCCCTCAGGCTGCCAGTCTCAAGACCCTCCTCTTCAATCATACCTTCTACCTCCCTCCCAACTCTCTCCCTCTCCTCCCCCCTACCCTGCCTCTCCCCTTTGCTCGGGTCCCGATCCCTGACTGTTCAGCATCTTGGGAAATCCTCCCGATGTGAAAGGCATTTTATAAATGTCATTTTGTTGTTGTTTGCATAGAAATATGAGCATTTTCTGCAGAATATTGTGGTTATTCAGTGAATTGAGTAGGTATTACTTCAAGGTATTTAACCACAACAACAACAGATCTTAACGGTGATACTGCAATACAGGTTCGCAAGCCGGCACTATCAACACAACATAAAACTATTTATTGTTTGCTTTATTGTTTAGGGAAGCATCATTTTGTGAAGTGCTTTGAGACGTTTCAGCAACGATAAAGGACCCATGAAAAATATATGTGCTATTTTATCGCAGTCTGATTCTCTCTGTGCGAGCTCAGAGAGTGAATCACAAGGCGTCAATGAGAACAGGGAGGCAGTGAGGGGAGAGAACAGGGACAATGAGAGACTGAGACACAATGTTTTCTGCAAGTCCATGTTCTAGAGGAGTAGGACTTCTCTAACTGGATGAATATCTAGCATTAATAACGCTTACAAGAACCGCAGTCACTACATATTACATTACATAATACAGTACTGTAATAATAATCCTAGCATTTGATATAGCACCTTTCAAACTGGAAAGATGTCTCCCAAAGAGCTTCCTAGTTTACTCCATGGGTTTTTATGGGACATTCCTGTTTGCAAAAACTAAATGAATAAATAATAATTTGGTAACTTGCAGATAATAGTGGGGGAGAAATTATTATTTTTCCATTTATGTGACTTTTTTTTCCTTTTATGGCCGACATTAAAAACAATAATAGTAATTCGGTCACTTCAATCGCGACCGTGTGTGGGATAGTGCTGTGCGCAATTCTGTTTTTGCCCACAAGATATACAGTCAATTCACTTGAAGCGCTTTGAGATGTCTCGATGACGTGATAAGGCACTGTATCAAACGTGAGGATTATTATTATTCAATGGATTGTATAGTGAATGCGTATCTTGCAAGCAAATTTGCACACGGAAATGTCTCACAAACAGCCACAAAGTGTATGAACAGTTTCATCTGGGGGGGGAGGAGGAGGTGGAGGTGTTGGCCACCTGAACAGACCCTTCCATTTTCATGCATCGGTTTTGAATTTTCATTCAGCAACTCACAATAAAGTGAAAGAGATGCCATTCAAATAAACAGGGTTGTGAGTGTGTGTGTGTGTGGGGGGGGGGGGGGGGTGGAGGAGGAATTGGGATTACTTTAAAATTACACATAGGGCTGCAATTTGCATAAATCCTATTTACATATAATTAGTGGTTAATGTATAATTTTTGTACAATTACACTGGAAGTGGCAAGAGCAATTGAACACCGTGAGAGAGAGAGAGAGGGGGGGGGGGGGGGGGGGGGGGAAATAGAGGGAATGTGGATTTCGGGGCTGCAGTTAAGCTGATGTAAATCCCGGTGTTTTGATGGATAATCATTGACCATTGGTTCCTTATACACAGGTCAGCACTGCCATCTTCAGATAACACTGGGGTAGAGACGCGAGCGCTACTGTCTGTGACATTAACAGTGTCAGACTATCTCCTACTGGTCACTCACTAGCTCTGCAGGCGCGTCTGCTGACAAAGTGAAGGGACATGTGGAGTCCTACTGTGCGGTGGTTAGAGCAACTCGGCTGACAAGCCGGAGGACCTGGATTCGATTCCCAGCAGGGCAAGACTTCAGGCAGGTTTCCTTACTCCACACGCCTCTGTTTACCTGGCAGGACGTAGGAACCTGGTGGTTACGTGATTTGACAAATCCCTCAATTCACGACTGCTGGTGCATTGCTGGGCATAATGTTCTTCTGTGTTTCGCCCACACAATCTATACATCCTGTCAAGTGCATTGAAATTTCTCAACGGCATGATAAGACACGAGAACAACAACAACAACAAAATTACGTTTATAGAGCGCCTTTCACGTCGGGAGGACGTCCCCACATCAAACGCAAGGATTAATTTATTTTATGTAGATAAGAACAGAGAGAGCGTTGAACTTCAAAAGGCCATACAACCCATCAAATTCACTCTCATCACGCACAAGCAAGGCCAACCTTCGCCTCAGCCTTCTATCTCCCAGAGAAAAAATCTTCGTAGATGCTCCTTTTCCCTAACAGGCATCAAGTTAGAATTCTAGAACCTGTCTTTGTAACTCCACGTTTCTTTTGGTCACACCATGCTTAACAACAAACAAACAAACAATACCAACTTCCATTTGTATGGCTCCTTTCACGTCGGGAGGATGTCCCAAGGTAATGAGTAGCCAAGGATTTGGACCCAAGATGGGATTGGCATCAGGAATGGTGGAGGGCGGGGAGGGTAAGGGCAGGGGGGAGACCAAAGGCACGATCAAAGTGGAGGGTCTTGAGACTGGCCGTGAAGGAGACAAGGCAGGGAGCGAGGTGAAGGAACTGTGGAATGGAGCTCCAAAAGCATTGGGGGGCAGAGTATCCAAACCAACTAAGCCAAACATGCATGGAAATCTCCCTTTCCCTGGAATGACGTGTGCATTCTTTCTCTCTCTTTCTCTTTCTCTCTCCCCCCGGAGGGATCCAAATTGCTCGCCCAATTCCAGAGATTAGAGATACGATTGATGTCTCTCAGAACCACCCCCACCTCCCCTGGTATTGAGTGTTCAATCCAACTTACAAATTCAAACCAATCCAGCAACAACAACTCGCATTTATATATCACCCACCTCACACATGGTAGTAAAGCACGACACCAAGGCAGGGGGAGGTGGGGAGGTAACCGTAGGCACGTCGAAGAGGAAGCTGTTCAGGCCCGACCTGAAGATGGGCAACAAAGAAGACAAGGCGGAGTGGTAGGTAACGTAAATTGATGTTGTTGCTGTTGGTGAAAAGTGCTGTACAAATATAATTCTGTTGTTGTTGTTGATAGAACATATAGGATAGAAGTGTTCAGCAGGCAAAATGCTGGATGGAATTTTGAGGACGAGCCCCGTTTGTCCCTTGATGTGACTATCAATAGATGCATTCTCCTAAATATAAAATGAACGTAAAACTAAGGAATAAAAATTGGTGTGATGACTCGAATAAAATATCAGCCGGTAGCGCAGAGGCTGACTTTCTTTCCTTTATTACACATTGGTAACCCATGGTTCTGTTTTAGTTGCTCTGCATTCAGATGACTTTGCCTGCGAGCGAGTGTGACACGCGCACACCTGCAAAGCTTGGATGAGTTATGATGACATCTGCGCGAACACTGGTAATGTATAATTCATGTCTTTTTTTTTTTGTCTTTTTCCTTTTTTCCGATTATTTGCCTTAAAACACACGGTTTCTGAAATTCAAATAAAAATCCTACTGCGATCGGTGCATTTGATAAGCCAGCCCTCTCACTTCGGGAAGGCGGCCCAAAGCGCTTTGTGGGATTTGCTGGAAAGTGTAGTGACCACGTTTCGCCCACAAAATATACAGTCAATTCACTTTACAGTATATCTATCCTGTGAAGCTCTTTGAGACGTCTCGAAGACGTGATGAAACGTGATAATAAGTGTTTGTTTTGTGGGTGAAATGTGGCAGCCAACGATTGCGGATTGAGTGACCACATCATAATTATAATGTTTTCAAAGGGATTATTACCCCGTGGGAAAAGTGATCCGCCGATTCGACTCACAAGAATAGGAGGAACTTCTTCACGCAGAGGGTGGTGAGAATGTGGAATTCGCTGCTGAACAGATTGAAGAGAAACGAACGAGTGATTCCATCTGTAGTCAAGTGTTCCAGGCAGCCGCAGTGTGTCCTTTTCCACATCTGTCTGCGTAACAAACCGTTCCGACTGACAGCCTCACATCACATCTGCCCACTGCATTGCCTACGCTTTCCGCAGACCACCAAGGCAGCACTAATTACAGATCACATCTTTATATCCCTTGTATTCAATCTCCAACTCATTTCCTCCGACCTTGTCAAGTCGATACTGATATTCTTTTTGTCCATAAGACACAATTAAGGGACTCCATTGATGCAGTTCAGTAGCACTCAAGCTAGAACACTCAGAACAACACAAGCTGATGCTATAACTGTTACCTTACAAGTTGGCTGTTTGATAGACTTGTGATGTAATTGCCTTTATGCTTTCTCTTCCTTGTCCACCCCCCACTCACCCTCACCATCCGCCCCTCCAAATTGGCCTAGAACACATTAACCCTCCTTCAATCAGCGTACTGACAAATTCTGTGAGGATGGTGGTGATAAATATTTCCCGGAGAGCTTTGTGATCCATTCTACCTCGTCTCCCCACAATGGATCGAGGAATTGAGACTGAGAGCACCCAGCCACAAAACCCAATCTGTAACCTCAATCCCCGAGGAGTCATCCTCACAGCCTGTTTTACATTTCAATGCAATTGAGTAATAATAATCCTTGCATGTGATTATAGTGCCTTGTCATGTATTTGAGATGTCTCAAAATTGGACACTGCTGTGTGCAATTGGCTGCATTGTTTCGCCCACCAAATACTGTATACAGTTATGACCTTCGACAATGTATACCGTGAAGCGTATTGAAACATTTCAATTACGTGATAAGGCGCTATATCAAATGCAAGATTATTATTATTATATTGGTAACACTGCGTGGACAGAATACTAAACCAGTTCAATTCTTTCACATGAGATACATTGCAATGGAATGTCTAACTCCGTCCATCAACTGGGGGGAAATAATATTACAAAGCCGCTCGCCCAGTGACAGAAACAAATCATCTTCTGAAGAAGGAAGCCCGGAGGCATTAGGGCGAACGGAACCAATTCCAGAAAAGAAATGAAAAAAACGCGGTTTGAACTTCAATAAAAAAATACAAGATGTCGGGGGTAAAAATCTTATGAGAAAACAAAAAGTCTTGGGGTGGGAAAGGCTTTCAAAGGAACACTTATTTTGGGGGTCGGCCTGGTGTCCAACATGTTAGGGACCCATCACCGTGCTTAAGAGTGTCCGATCCAAACTCATGCTTTTACATTTTGTATGCCCGCCACCTACAAATGGAAATTCCTGTGTTTGGTGTAGAACTAAAAAATAACACCAATAGGTACCTCTAGTTTTGTGCAAAGTACTTGGGCCCTCCCCAATCCGACTGGCAATCAACTGAGTTCATTCAGACATTTGGCTATTCAACAACTCACATTTATATGGCGTCGTTCACGCCGGATAGCATCTCGTAGTGCTATACGGTGGTCAGGTTGGATGCCCAAGTCAATGGGAAGGTGGCAGTAAACATGATCGAAGAGGTAAGACTGCAGAAGTAACATCCATTCATGTGTAAAGTGGCAGTTTTTGGTCTGGCTGACCCATCGCTGAAAACCATTTAGAAATATCCTCAACAAAATGATTGCAATTGTAATAACGAGATAATAATGATATTTGATGTAGCCCCTTTTGCGTCGCAGGACGCTTCATGGGATTCACTGGAAAGTCGTTTTGTGATTTGATTTACCGAATGAAAAAGGCACAGAAACTGGCCATTCGGCCCATCTAGTGTTGGCACTCCACACAAGCCTCCAGCCCTCCTATTACCCTCTTCTACACCTACTGTACTCCCTAATTGAGGAGGAAATACTTGCTGATGAAATACTGGTGTTTCTCCGATAAAGTCCACAATCCGGGGGGAATCTTTGCCTGGAGAGATAGCAACCAACAGCACTTTCTGGGTTCTACAAAGTGGTTTCGTCCGCAGCTACTTGATGGATTTTATTTCCGGTAAAGGTATTTAGTACTTCAACCCTCACTCCCTCCTTCCTGCCCTCCTGCCCTCCCTCCCTCCCTCCCTCCCTCCCTCCCTCCCTCCCTCCCTCCCTCCCTCCCTCCCTCCCTCCCTCCCTCCCTCCCTCCCTCCCTCCCTCCCTCCCTCCCTCCCTCCCTCCCTCCCTCCCTCCCTCCCTCCCTCCCTCCCTCCCTCCTGCTCTCTGTCCACCACCACCCCATCGCTCTTCAAGATAGAACAATAAGCAACACATATCAAATTAAATCTGCTCGGTGCTGATGGCTGCAAGCTCAGCCTAACGTTGATATTATCTCCGCAAATGATCGGGGGAATGCGATTAGAAAAGTGGCAGCATCCTCAGATATTAAAGTTTTCAGCCTTCCCCCAGGTCACTCACCCACTGCACTGAGAATTCATACATAACAAGAGGTTGGCTGTAGGTCAGGAGTAAGGTACAAATCCAGTTGACAGGTTGTGATGATATTACAAACCTTCAGCTGCATTGAAGATCCTAACATTCAATTACTGCCTTGTGTCTCACTCTAGACGCATGACAGGATCATTCCAAAAATAGTCACCTCGCTTGGCACTATATTCCGTGAGGCGCTTTGAGACGTCTCAAAGATGCGATAAGGCGCTACATCAAACGCAAGGGTCGTTATTCTGATGATGATGATGATCAATATGCACAGGACCAAGGATCCTGTCCTTCATCACACTCCAATGTCATGTTACCGGAAGAGAAACACAGGAATATTGCTGGTACGGCTAGTGGACGTTTCTCAGATAGGCCCTCAGCAGCCGAAAAGTTGCACCACTCTGAGTCTAGGGTGAAGCTGCAATGCAGGGTTTTGGGAAGAACTAAATTAATATGGATTTACCTCAGAGCGAGACATAAGAATTCAGTTGCCTCCCCACCCAAACAGAAGAGCAACTTCGCCAATTAAGCCACAGCAAATTACCTTGTCGTTTGAGCCTATATTGCAGTACAACAACACAAACGTGCATCAGATGTGCGTATCAATAAGGCATGCTTCAGCGGACACTTTCTCTAAAAGGTTCTGTGTCAGGCAAAGCAGTAATTTGGGGACGTGTCAATTCATAAACCTCGAGCCACCATATTCAACATTCTGAATGACACTGGGCTCTGCTTGAAATATTAATGCGTTTAATTATAAACTCTAAACGGTAGATGAAATAGGACTTTCAAGTGATATGTGAGTTGCCGCGTAAAAAAGGGGCCTGAACGGTTCCCAAATGATGGCATTAATCACTCCTGGAAAAATTCAATGATGGGGAGAAGGAGAACTGGGGTTGGATGGTGGGGGGTTGGGTGGGGGGTGGGTCAGTGGGGAGTGGAGGAGGGGAAAGCTGAGTTGAAATGGGCTTTACTGTCCCTCCCGATTCAATTTCGGGGACTGAATTATGAGTGGGAAAATTCAACGTATGGAACTTTTCTGCCTTTTTTTTAGAGATTACAAAGCACCATTTTACCAGCCGGTAACTATTTTACCTATTGAATTATAGACTCGTTCCATTGCACTTCGGGATTCCTTCAATTGCAGGCGTGATTGTGAAAAGTGCCCTACAGCACCGGTTCCCAACCTCGGGTCCCAACCCAAATCAGGGTCGCGGGGTGGGGGGGGGGGTGAACAGGCTTGAGGGGCTGAATGGCCTACTCCTGTTTATATGCTTCTGTTTCAAACAACTGCTGGGTTGCAGAGAATAGAGGTTAGCCTCGCAAATGAGAGGATCTGGATTCGATTCGCAGGTAGGGCAAAACCTTAGGCAAGTTTCCTTATTCTGCACGCCTGCTACCTAGCATTAAGTAGGACTTGTTTGTTAGTCAAATGGCGGATCGCTTTCACAGGTAATCCCTTTTAAAAAATAGTTTACTCAATCCAAGACTCTTGTAGGACACTGACATCCACAATTGGCACTGTGAGCCACAAGTCCTCTTTCTGTATTGTAGGATTCTAACCCAGTATAACATTTTTCTGATGTACTGTACAGTACTAGAATGAAGTGTCAGCCTAGACTGTGAATTCAAGAGCTGATGTGAGGTTTGAACCCACAACATTCTGACTCAGACGTGACAGGGGATTAAGGAAAAAGGGGATTTAGTGAGAGAAACAAATCTGAATTTCTCTTTGAATCAAAAGAGGAAAATCCCAGAAGTTTTGACACATGGAAGGAGGCTTCTAAAGGGATTTGCAAAGTGCAAAATCGCCACCTGCTGTTGGAAAAATTTAACTGCAAGTTCCAACATTTTTTATGTTTTTCTTTTTCTGAAATGGTAGGAAATACAGTACAGTAAGTAGGAACCTGGTTGTTAGTCGATTGTCAGATTACTGTTCTGGGGGTAATAATCCCTTCAAAATAAATAAACAAATAACAATTCGGTCACTCAATCCACGACTGTTTGTGGGATACTGGTGTGTGCAAACGGCTGCTCACAAAATCTACGGTCAATTCACTTTACAGTATATTCTGTGAAGAGCCTTGAGATGTCTCGAAGACGTGATAAGGTGCTGCACCAAAATGCAAAAGATTATTATAATAATAATTATTATAAATGGAAGAGCTGTACAGATCACAACAAGTGCCAGCTTTGGGAATGAGCTCTCTTTGTAAGCCAGAGAGCCAGAGAGAAAGCCTGCGTGACCATGGAAATGAGATATAAGACTTCCTGAAAATCAAATCACACACTTCTACTTTACTGCCTCCTCAAGCAAGCAGAATGTGATTGTGGAGTTGCTCTCCAGCTTTGCTTAATAAATATGGTTATCGCTTGATTATAAAGCCAGTAATTAACACCTCGCCATACATCCCATGCAGCAAAAACTGAAGCCGTGTTAAGTGTCTGCACTAAAAAATAGATAGGGAATGCAGAAAAATTGCTCCAATTAAAATGGTTTTAATGCCTTTGACGATTACAAGATCTAAGGTATTGGTCAATTAAGTTGCTCGTAAAATCCCAGAAGGAATGAACAAAAGACAAAGCCTGTGTTTAGATCAGGCTGAAAAATCACAAAGCATTTCACAACTTATTACTGCCAACAAAACACACAGTCACTGCTCCTTTATCTAATACCCAGCAGAGAGCTTTGAGTTTCAGTTGCACTCCTGACTTGAAACGCGTGATATATCAACTCTCACGTTTCACCCCCACAGTCAATTCACTTTACGGTGTATCCTGTGAAGAGCTTTGAGACGTTTCAACGACATGATGAGGAGCTATATCAAATGCAAGGATTATTATTAGTGTTATTGTTATTCACGGTGAGATTTTCAAACAGGAACAATTAATAATTGCCAGTAAACCAATATAAACTCGCATTGTTTCAATCCCTATTGTGATACATCTATGCATTTAATTAAGGCTTTTACGATGGGTTTCCAAATGGGCCTTTTCCTTCTGTTGTTTGTACGCTGATTGGTGCCCTCCAAAGCCATAACAAGATGCCAGCAACAGGCCCAATTTCCCAACTCCTTTTCCACTTCTTCCTACTCTCTTGCCAGAGAGGATATATGTCAAGCTGCATCTAAGCACGAAAGCCTTCTCCCTGCCAAATGCAACAATCAGTGTGCAGCGTTTGTTCTGTAGCTCAGAAGTTAGAGCCTTCGCTTCCAAGCGAGAAAACCTGGGTTGCTTTTCCTGGGCATAATAATTCCTTCATTAAAAAAATTAAATTGGTCACTCAATTCCATGACTGTTTGTGGGATACCGCTGGGTGTAATCGGTTGCCACGTTTTCGCCCACAAAATACACCAAGTCACTACACTTTACAGTGTGTTCTGCGAAACGCTAGGTGACGTCTCGGAGACGTGAGGCACCGCTGCATCAGGTGCAAGGATTATTATTAATATATGCAATCCCTCAAGATTTACCTCGGTCAGCTAACAAATTCTACGTTCAGCTCTGACGCTCACTGCGAACCTTTTGTGCGGAAGCCGTCACCATATTTTCACCGTTCTACAATCCCGTCTTTGCACTCGGCATTGGCATATCCATCAGTGTTGAAAGTCGCCGGTGTGAATATTGTGCTGGATTGGAGCTCAAGGATGAGTGAGGGGCTATTGTTGTTGTTGTTAGCTGATCCCAGGCAGGCCCAAAGACTCTGTGGAAACAATGTCCTCGGATTAAGCAATGGAAAATCATCCGCTTCAAGTATTCCCACATGACCAATATAATTTGCTCAGCGATCAACAAAAGGTCGTCTCCTCACTGTATGATTAGAGTGCGTGACCGATCACGGGATCGCAAGGTTGGTTTCGATGAAGAAGGCCCTTCTCATCTCTCTGGTACACTCAGCCTTACCATCATCTCACCATCAGCTCTTTACATCTCTAAACCTGTCTCCTCTTGTTCAGCTCTGTTTAGCAGGCTCCGGCCTGCTCCACGTCTCCCGCCTGACCCACAAACTCCCATCGGTGGCCGAGCTTTCAGCCTCCCTGCCTTCACACTTTGGCATGCCACCCCATAATCCCTTCACTTTGCTCCCTCCCTTGCCACCTTCAAGGCCAGTTTCAAGACCCTGCTCTACGATCATGCCTTCTGCTGCCCTGCAAACTCTCTCCCTCCCCTCTTAACTCTCTCGCCTCTCCCCCCTACCCTGCCCCTCTGCCTTGCTCGGGTCCCAACCTGACTGTTCAGCGCCTTGCGATGTCCTCCCGACATGAAAGACACTCTATAAATGTAATTTTGTTGTTAATAATAATAATCCTCGAATTTGATATAGCATTTCTCATGTCTTCTAGACGTCTCAAAGCGCTTCACAGAATATGCTGTAAAATGAATTGACTGTATATATGTGGGTGAAACATGGCAGCCAATTGCGCACAGCAGTGTCCCACAAACAGTCGTGGATTGAAATGACCAATTTTTTAAATATTAATAGGGATTATTATTAGGCGTGTGCACTTGCCCAAGGTTTCACACTAACTGGAATCAAACCCAGGTTTCTCGTTTGTAAGGCGAGCGCTTTAACCACGGAGCTACAGGACCCCACAAATAGAACACTGTTGACAAATTAATGGATTTATTAATAAAAATAAGACTAGTCAGACAGGAAACATATAGCCAGGATACTGACAGCATGATGGCTTGCCTTAAGTGGTAGTGACAATTTAAATCACGGTTGAGTTCAGTTTGCTGCATTAATCTACACAACCCCTAAAAATTGATGGTTTTCCCCCCCAACCCACACACTTACACGAGAGAAGGTTTAACGCGGGATTTACCATAATGGGTTCAGTTACAACAACCATCTAGAACATTCAAGGGGAACATCAATAGATCACGGCTAAAGTCTTCACAGCCTAAAGATAAATTGTACATTGCTACAACAATACAAGGCGACAGCCACCAATAAAGTAGGTTATTCTGTGAAGCACTTTGAGACGTTGTTAATACGTGGAAAGCCCTATATAAATGTAAGGATTATTATTATTATAATATTATTATTATATTATAGGATGTATGAAATGGCATGGGGATGCTTTCAAATATTCCGTAATTGCAGTGTTAAGAATCCCAACACTGCTCGCGACTTATTCAGCAAACATAGTACCCATTGGCAAAGTTTTCTGCGCTAATGATCTATCTGATATACGTGACCCACACTGGGGAGAGGGAGCCTTTAGACTGTAATACTGATTGGCAGTAAAGTGCAGTTATTCACCAAGGCAAGTGATTTGTAATGAACCCCTATCCAATAGGTCTGTTATTGCTGTTTCTCAGTCTGTGTTGTTGTTGATGCTGTCGATGCCTGAGTTGCAGAGGCAATGGCCAATCGGGAGGGCTTCGGTCTTGTTGACATTCAGCTGTAGAAAGGTGTCTCTCATCCAGGCCTTATTATTGTCTGACAGGCAGTCTGTCAGGAAGACAGTTTGGTGTCATCCGCATACATGTGGAAATTTACCCCAGGTCTGCGAATGATACTATCAAGTGGGAGCATGTAGAGGTTGAACCGAGCCCTGAGGATCACCACACGAGACGGGCGGGGGCAGGGAGAGAAAGCATTTAGCGGAGACAAATTGGAGACAGTGTGAGAGATAATACTGAACCAGTCAAGGACTGAATCTTGAAGGTTGAGGTGAGAGGATAGTCGGAGGAGGAGGATGAGTGGTCGAAGTCCACTTAGTAATATTTCTAAATATAATGTGAAGTGAGCTATACAAATGTAATTTGTTGTTGTAATAATACTAATAATCCTTGCATTTGATATAGTGCCTTATCACACCATTGAGACGTCTCAAACGGCTTCATGGTATATATTGCAAAGTGAAATTGCTGTGTGTTTTGTGGGCGAAACATGGCAACCAATTGCATACTGCACTGTCCCGCAAACAGTCATTGATCGAGTGACCAATTTTTATTTGGGAGGAATTGTTAGCCCGGGAAAGTGATCCACTAATTGACTGAGAACCAGGTCCCTACTTACCTCTTGGTAAACAGAAGCATTTAAGTGGAATAAACCAAAGGTTTTGACCCAGCCGGGAATCAAACCAAGTTTCCTGTCACCTGCGAGGTGAACACACTAACTACTGAGCTAAGGAACTGCACAAAATCTTACATGTCGGATTACTAAAGTCCCCTCCCTTCCAAAAATCATTATAAAATTAGATTCAAGAGCCTTGGGTTTGTTCAGGTCTAGTCCAAAACCGATATAGTGAAAGTTCCACCTTTTGACTGCCGGTAATTGTCCTAAGACTGGAAAAATTTAACTAATTTCCTGAAGGATATTATTCTGGAGTGGGAAATTGGCAATTACCCAGTGCTTCTTGTTTTTCTGTCACATGGGCTGTACTGTGTATGGAAAAAATCCACATCGGAAAAAATTCACATTGGTGCAATGTGAATGCCGACACTCATCTGAGGTTAAGGATATATATAGGATGTACTGTGGATTGGTTATGCTTTTTGTGAGGTTAGAGCAAAAGTGCAATAGCGGGGTAGAGATTTATTCTGCATTTTAACATGTGGTATTCGAGAACTGGGAATTGTATACTATATTACTCTACTGGACGAGAGAGGCTGAGATTGTTCTCTTTAGAGCAGAGACGGTTTGAGGGGAGATTTAATGGAGCTGCTCAAAATTATGAGGGGTTTTGATAGAGTCGATGGGAGAAACTGTTTCCTCTGGCAGGTGGGTCAGTAACAGTAGAGGATGCAGATTTAAGATAATTGGCAAAAATAATCAGAGGGGAGACGAGGAGAATTTTGTTTTGTTACCCAGAGAGTTGTTTTTTGTCCCCAGTGTTGCAGATTGTATAGTGGGTTTCAAAAGGGATTTGCAAAAGGTACTTGAAAAGGAAAAATTTGCATGGCTATTGGGTAAGAACGGGGGAGTAGGACTATTTGGATACCTCTTTCGAAGAGCAGACAAGGGCACAATGGACGAAACGGCCTCCTTTTGTGTTGTAAGATTCTACAGTGCTATGATATAAGACTAACACAATGGTTACCAAATACATGAACTTTCCCCCAGCACTGACATCCTTCATTACAACACTATAAATAGTCACCACAAATTTGCACTGAAAACATCAAAAGAAACCACGAGGCTTGATATTTCAGTGAATTTGCAAAATGACAAGTAGGATGTTTTTTGGTACAGTACCTGATCACGCCAAAACTCTCAAAGCAACTCAACCGCTGTTTTATTCCGTTACGTGTAGTGACTATTTGCGGCCACATTCGGGGCTCAATTTGCACACAATCTCTCATGGAAATAATAATCATAATAAATAAATAATATCGATAAGAATCATTTCATTTCATCGAGCACCTGATCACATCGTTGAGACATCTCAAAGCGCTTCACAGGACATAATGTAGCTTGGATTGGAGTCATTTGATGGCCAGTACACCAGGTGAGAGGGAAACTCCCTTCTTTTTTATTAGCGGCACAGAATCTTTAACGTCCCACATGAAGAACGCTAAAGAAATGCATGTTGTTGTTGAGTGTCACCCTGCAACAATCAGCTCAAAGTCCCAACCTGGGGGCTTGAACCCAGAGTCTCTTCACTCGGAGGCAAGAGTACGACCAACGAAATGATTCATGTTGAACGCATGCTGTAGTAATAGAAACTATTTTGCCAATTGAAGGACTTTTAACAGGCGTTTTATGGTTGTGTTATTGTGCGGCACAGGTATTGACAAGTAACTAAAAAACGGCCAGAACACACATTATTTACTAGTACTTTTAATCTTACAGTCCATCTGTTTTACAGCGCACTGCTCATACTATTAGGTGAACGGTATCTGAAATGGCAAGGCAGAGTTTTATACCACACAGTGGCCTGCATCGCGTTTCATTACTGTAATATGAATGATTTTGATAGTTCCATACTTTCGCCTCAAAGTTCGCAAAGGAGGCTCACTCTGCAACAAGTGACCTGGTGAGTGGAGCCCGCTGACAGGATATAATAAAGCCTTGCCTTTGATGTAGCGTCTTCTCATGTCTTCGAGACGTCTCAAACCACTTCACGGAACGCACTGTGTATTTCGTGGGCGAAACGTGGCAGCCAATTGAGCTCAGCAGTGTCCCACAAACAGTCATGGACTGAGTGCCAACATTTTTTTTTGTTTAAGGGATTATTACCTGTTGTTTCCGTGCTGGCTCTCGCTCTAAAGTAGTGAAATATCAGTCCCAAATCTTGTGATTAGACACTGCTCCATCATCCCTATCTGTTCTGATTCGTGTAGCTCCGCCTGCCCTCCACCATGACACTCCTAACCACTATTCATCAACTAAGGCTTCTACAGCTATGAGATTACTCTGCAAATCTTCTCAACAAAAGTGAATCAGGGAAAGAGAAGTCCAGTAGTAGAGTATTGGCTGGAAAGAGCACCTGTCTCACAAGTGAGAGGAATCAGTTACAATTCCCAGGCAGGGCAAAATACTGGGAGAGTTTCCTTGCTCCTCTGCTTATCTAGCAACAAGTAGGAACCCGGTCGTTAGTCAATTTGGTTCATCTCTTTTGTGGGGGGTAATAATTGCTTCAAAAATAAATTTTGAAATAATTTGATCACTCAATCCTCGACTGTTTGCGGGACACTGCTGTGCACAATTGGCTGCCAAGTCTCACCCGCAAAAGATAGTCAATTCACTGTATAGTATATTCTGTGAAGTGCTTTGAGACATCTGAAAGACGTGGTAAGGCGCTATATCAAATGCAACAATCACTATTAGTATTAGTCTCTCTCCCGCTATTCATCAGCTAATGCAATGGTAGCATTTATTTGAAGCTCCAAAGGTCCAGTTTTGCACTCACCGTTCATGATAAGTAACTCGCTCACTTTGATATTAATACTTATGCGTCTGAGATAGCACCTTATCTCATCAAAGAGCAATCTCACAGAATGCTTCACGCAACGAGTTCACAGTGCGATGGCGGTTCCCATATAAACAAACGTTAACATCCCATCAACAACACTGGGTGGACGAATGACCCTATTAGTATAGGTCATATTGTGTGTTTGATAGTCTGTGGCTTGAACCCTAACCCAAACTGCTGACCCACACCGCAGATAGCAATCACACCCAGTGAGCAAACTGCAACCAAACCGACACACACAGGATGTTACTGTAATGATCCTTGATATTTCAAACAGCCCCTTATCACGTCATTCAAGACATCTCAAAGCACGTCACATGTTACCCTGCAAACTGTAGTGCTTTTAGCCGCCACACCCTGAAGCTTTGGAACTCTCTCCCTCAATCCCTTTGCCTTACCCCTCCTTCCCCTCTTTTAGATGACGACTGTTCATCTTCAGCCTCACCTCCCCTCCCTCACCCCAGCTCAGGGTTGCGCTCCGCCACTGTTAAGCGCTCTAAGGCTTTGACCCGCTTGAAAGACGCTATATAAGTGCAAGTTGTTGCTGTTGTTGTGCTTGTGTATATGACGGCAAATCATCCTAGCATGGGGTGTGAACCCACAACCTTCTGAATCAGAGGAGAGAGTGTCATCGACTGAGGCTGGCAGGTTGAGGAGCTTCTCTGGATCACATTGTCCTGGCTCATGAGTAATGTCAACAGCAGAACTGTGTGACAGATAATAATAATAATGATGATGATGATGATGATAATAATAATACTCCTTGCATTTGATATAGTGCTTTTCATGTCTTTGAAATGTCTCAAAGCGCTTCACAGAATACACTGTAAAGTGAATTGACTGTATATTTTTGGGCGACACGAGGCAATCAATTTGCATTGCAGTGTCCCACAAACAGGATTGGGTGACCAAATTATTATTGTTTTCTTTTTTTTTCTTGCGACATTATTATCAGGCGTGTGGAGTAAGGAAACTTTCCCAAGGTTTCGCCCTGACCTGCCTGGATTTGAATATAGGTCTGACACTTGTAAGGCGAGTGTTCTAACCACTGAGCTACAGGATTTCCCATTGTAACTCAAATTGGGATGAATTGGGTTGGGTTGGGGGGATGGGAGGTTTCTCCCTACCTGGAATTAAACCCAGGTCACTCACTCAGTTTTAACCATTGAGCTGCAGGACTCCTTAAAGGAGTTTAACTGAACTGAATAGATTAGATCACAAACTTATTGGATGGCTGCAAAGGTGGCACTAGAGATGGGTATGGCCATTATCTTAGACTGAGCGTTCAGTGTGTGTCATCCAGTGAGGAAATATGGCTAAACGGAATGCAAATTAACCTTTGAAACAGCATTGCCAAGTATAATCCTTGCATTTGATATAGGAACAGGAATAGGCCATTTAGCCATTCATGTCTGTTCCGCCATTTAATTAGATCATGGCTGATCTGTACCTCAACTAATCCTTTAGATTCCAAGGATATAGTACAGTGATTCCCAACCTTTTTGCTGCGACCCACATTAGCTACCAACAGGTCCTCCTGACCCTTAGGGGGCAACATCGCAACTGAAGCGAAGCTCAGCCAAGACGATATCTCTGTCTCTTTTGTGGACTCAGCGCAACTCGTAAGTACAGTCTTTCACACAAGTTGGTCGGCGGTGTCGCCTCGGGCACTTTTCAGTATTAAAAAAGCATTTTCAGCATTAAAAAAAAGCTACTAAAAAAAAATTCTGATGACCCCTTCAGGATCCTACTGAGGATGCCCGCGACCCTAATTCGGGTCGGGACCCGAGGTTGGGAACCACTGATATATAGCGCCTTATCACATCTGCAAGTCATCTCAAAGCAGTTCCCAGAATTAACAGTCGAGTGAATTGACTGCGTATTTTGTGGGCGAAGTTACCTACCGTTAGAAGGTCTCAAACACTGAGATACTGCTTATGATGGCTTCTTTATCGTTTTATGAAGGACCATATGCCAAACAGACAAATCAGCTAATTTCGAGGTTCAAAAGCTAGAACCCTGTATTTCCTTTAGATACCAATTTTGCAGGTGTGGTTCCAATGGCATTCCTCGAGTCGCTTTGCTGAATCACTACAGCTTGCACTGCAGATAACTGGTGTGAAACGCGTGTGTGTGTGTCTAGGTCAAGTGATTCTGTGTGTTCCTCCCTGAAATGCCACGTTGATTGAATGCAAGTGGCAAGCTGTTTGTGGAGTCCTGTAGAGCAGTGGTTAACACGCTCGCCTCACAAGAGAGAGGACCCTCGTTCGTGTCCTGGGTGGAGTGAAACCTTAGGGCAAGTTTTATTATCCAGGAGTAATTGACACCATTTACATTCCACTTTCAAATTGTTCTCCTCATACGCAGCCACACGGTTAGTCAACCAAGTGGCTTGCTTTCACAGGCGCTATAACAAATACAAGGATTATTATTTATTTGCAGTCCTGATTGGTTAGAGCACTCAGCTTGCAAGCCAAAGGAACCAAGTTCGATTCCCAGGCAGGGTGAAACTATGGGCAAGTTTCCTTACTCCATGTGCCTCTGGTTACTTAGCAGTAAGTAGGAGCCCGGTTGTTAGCCGATTGGCAGATTGCTTTTCGGGGGTAATAATCCCTCAAAACAAAATGAGATTCACTCACTCTATCCATGACTGTGCATGGGACACTGCTGTGTGCAATTTTGTCTGCCATGTTTCACCCACAAAATACACAGTGAATCCACTTGACAATACATTCTGTGAAGCGCTTTGAGTCATCTCAATTACGTGATAAGACGTGATATCAAATGCAAGGGTTATTATTGTTAGAACATCTTGCTTCTTTGATGTGGCGTGGGATAACATCTCAGAGTGCTGTAAATGTACTTTGAGAGTCCAAAAGAGGCAGCAGGTTCTCTCCAGCTGGCAAATTGAAACTTTAAATTATGCAGATTAAACAAGAGAAATGAAATTAACATGTCACTAGGTTGCATTTGCTTAAAAATTGGATTTCAATTCAATCAGAAATTCATAAAAAGCTGTTTCAGTGTGAAAAAAAACCTCTCATGGTGTAATTTATCAACCCAGCTCTTTATAAAGTGCGAGTCAAAGGCAATAAAGGGGTGAACAACCGTTCCTTAATCTCCCTTCATTTTCAATTTCGTCATTACAGTAAAAGAACTATTCGATGATATCTTCACAACTCTGCCCTCTGGGTGGCCCGCAGTGTGTATTATATCATCCACGGCCGAGCTTTCAACCCGTCAACGCCCGTAAACTCCGCAAATCACACCCTCTACCACTTCCGACTTGCCACCTCCCTTCCCTATCTGTGTTTTCCAATCTGTGATTGCCCTGGAATGCTCTCTGCCAAGTTAAGTGGTAGAGGCAGAACCTCTTATAGGTTTCAAGTGGGAAGTCTGAAGGCTTCAAGGGGTATGGGCATGAGGGCAGGCCAGTGAGATCAAATGTACACCTCCCTCTGCGAGCCATACAGGCCAAATTATCTCCTTTCTCTGCTGTAAACTTGTGTTTGAAGCAGCATCTTACCATTTTGCAATGACTGGAAAGCGCTTCACACGCTGGGTTACGTTAGTGACTGCTGTTATGTCGGTAAAGCCCCAGGCCAGCTCAATGCGTCTCATGTCCAAATAGCTCACTGCCAATAATAATAATTCAGTCATTCAATCCACGGATGTTTGTGGTACACTGCTCGCTGTTGTGTTTTCGCCAGCAAAATACGCAGCTAATCCACTTTGCAGTATATGTTGTAAAGCACTTTGAGATATCTCAACAACGTGATAAGGTACTTTACCAAATGCAAGGAATATTGTTACGGTTATAGGTGTCAGAGGACAGCCTGAGAGACATTGTGAGTAAAGGCGAGAAACAGGGAGGGATGGGTAGGTAGGTGGAAGGGAGAGAGAGAGAGAGAGAGGGAGGGAGGGAAGCAAAACTCTCTATTCCATTCGGGAAACACATTTTTAGATTGTATGAAGTCATGTTCTGTGTCATAGATATAGATATCACTTGTTTTAGGCAAGAATACATGACCCTGGAGCTTTAAATTCAATAGCGTGAAATGCCACACCCCACAGTTTCCTCATCCACGGGTTAAGGGTCGGTGTCCATGTGGAGTATATTTGTTTCACATCCTCCCTGAAAACGCTGGATTTTTTAACGCATGAAAAAAAAATTGCCACCAGTGGTAGGAACAGCCGCCTTCACTCTGTGTGGATCAGATCGATGCATTCATCATCCCAAGTGGGGGAGGGAGTCTATGTGTTGCCACTCTCATTACACTTCCACTTGACCTAAGGCACACTCGCTGTGATAATTATCACTGAGCTCACCAATTTTTTAAAAATGTTTTGAACTTAAATCCTGTAGCGTGACGTTCTGCAGCGTAGTGGTTAGAGCGCTCGCCTCACAAGCGAGAGGACGCAGGTTCAATTCCTGGGCAGGGCGAAACCTTAGGTAAGTTTCCTTACTCCACCCACATGACTCTGTTTCCTTAGCAGGAAGTAGGAATTAGATTGTTAGTCCATTGGTAGGTGGGTGATAATCCTGTACAAATCCACGACTGTTTGTGGGACGCTGCTGTGCGCAAACGGCTGCCACGTTTTGCCCACGAAATACAGTCAATTCACGATGAGGCCTACAGATGAGGTGTTAAACCAAGTCTGCCTGTTCAGTTGGGACGTATAAAAGATAAGGGAGTTTCTCCCAGTGTCCTGGCCAACAATTCATCCAAATAAACGCGTTCACTCACTTCATTGCCAAATGAAATCTGACTGCCACATTTACTTACAATACACCACACAGTCACCCTAGTTTACAGTAAATCCTCCAATGCGTTTTGGATTGTCCTCCTAATGTGAAAGCCGCTGCATAACATGCCATAATTATTTTACCATAAAATAGTTAGCGTTTAGGTTGACAGTTATATAAAGATAGTGTAAAATATTTTACATTAAAAGACCGAAATTTTAAAAAAAGTATAAAATAATTGTTTTAAGAACTACATGAGTACCCTTTCATATTCAATCAGAGATGAGGTAAATGGGTCTGTACTCTGGATCAGTCAGGAAGTGTCACACCTCCACGATTAAGAGCGGGTGAAACATACAGTAAATCCATTAGAGATCAAAGTGCCCTTGTCATGTAGATAATCATTGTGGAACTGATGGGGCGAACAACGATCGCATATCCCTTGGGACCACGACTTCAGACTGAATCTCCCTCTTTTAATCTAACGGGAAATTCACCGCATTCACTTACATTGCTCTCACAGTGTAGTGGTTAGTGTTCTCGCCTTGCAAACGAGAGGACCCAGGTTCGCTTCCTCAGCTAAAGACCTTTCTCTTCGACCTGCACCTTTGGTCGCCTTTCTACCCCCTGCCCCCGGCTCGGTCCCGGGATCCGTTGTTGTGAAGCGCTCTGAGACGCCGTCCAGCATGGAGGGCGCTATGTAAATTGAAGTTGTTGTTGTTGTTGTTGTAAAGTGAATTGACTGTACATTTTGTGGGCGAAACGCGGCAGTCAATTGCTCACAGCAGTATTTCACAAATAGTGGTGGATTGACTGATGCCATTTTTTTTTAGGGATTATTACCACTTACTGCTACTTACTGCTAGGTAAACATGTTTAAAGGCGAGGAGGATGGAGGGGGAATATTTCAACCGTATGCCATGTTAAATTGTAAGTATTATCACTACAAGCCTGTTATTCACAAAATCCAGGGTAACTGAATAAATTCCCCTCAGCTTGCTTAAATGGTCGCGGTGAATTATTCCCTTGTACTGACAACATCCACACAACAGATCAGGCCTTGTTAATGTGGAGAGAGTGGATGGATTGCATGCTGGAGGAAGATAAAGTAGATTACATTCCAGGAACACCAGTGCCACTCATTGAAGCCCAAGGAGAAGGCTTTTCTATTTCATTGCTGTCTCCCACTATCTCCAGGCAGCAGAAGTAGATACTAATAGGAGCCTGGATCTCAGTCACTCAATGTCGATTTCTTTCCAGCCCCACTACACCCACACATTGTGCCTGTGATAAAACGTCTTCAGGTCAAAGTAACCGGCTCCGGGAAAAAGTATAAATAATCCTTGCGCTTGACGTATCGCCTTTCACACGGTGAGGACGACACCTTAAAGCACTTTGCAGGATTCACTGTAAAATGGAGCGATGGTGTGGTTCGTGGGCAAACAAGTTGTGAATAATAAACGATCCCGGAAACGGGCGCTACATCAATGCAAGTTGTTTCGCTGAGTAAAATATTGGGACGAACACTCACACTAGTTGGACAGAAAGGTGCATAAAATCCTAATATGATTTTATGTACAATTAATATGATGTAATAATAATCCACTAATAATGTCAGAAGGCATCCGAAACCACTTCAAATTCACTGCACACATGCCAGAATGTGTGCCTAGTCCAATAACAGTAAGATTGTTTAACACAGGTGCACAGGGGAACTTGGCACGGAGCTGCACTTACAATCTCTGATGCAACACCAGTTGAGGCTTCAGAGATAGATATTTGGGGAGGACAAATTTGCAGGGCTATGGGGAGAGTGTGGGGGAGTGGGATTAATTTGGACAGCTTTTTTAAAGAGCCGCCACAGACACGATGGGCTGGATAGCCTCCTTTTTTGCTCTAGTAGAGTTGACCGACAGGGGTGTTCAAGTGGACAATAGCAATATAATAATCCTTGCATTTGATACAAAGCCTTATCACATCTTTGAGATGTCTCGAAGCGCTTCACAGAATAAGCTGCAAAGTAAATATACTGACTATATTTTGTGGACGAAACGCGGCAGCCAATTGCGCACAGCAGTGTCCCACACCACGAGCAGACGTGGATCGAGTGACCAATTTTTCTTTGAAGGAATTATTACCCCAGGAAAAGTGATCTAATAACTACACTACTAGCTGCTTGGTAAACAGAGGAGTGTGGAGTAAGGAAACTTGCCAGTGGTTTTGCCCTGGTGGTAATCGATCCGAGGTCTCTCTGGTACGAGGGGAGTGCTCTAACCACTGAGCTGCAGCACTCCACTTGGTAGCGAGGAACAAGACTGTGGAGGGCTAACTCACCTTACTTACACTTTGTGAAATGTTTTCGGATATCTCGACGACACGATAAGACGCAAAATCAAGTTGCAAGTACTGTATTGCTATCACCTCACTTCACAGATACAGCCGTTCTGAGATATGTCAGCAACATGCCTAAGAGAATGGAGCTACAGTATATATACTTTCATGCGCAACTCGATTCACTTTATAGCACATGCTATGAAATGCTTTGAGACGTCTCAAAGAAGTGAGAAGCTACTACATCAAATGCAAGGATTCTTTTATTATCTTACATGTCATATCAAAACCGAGCAACTTGCAGGCAGTTTATAACTAATGCCTCAAGTGTGTTGGGCTCTGGGATGTACCCTCTCAGCTGGAAATCGGTTGGGTTAAATTGGGTTGAGTTACAATGGGAAGAGTTAAATTGGGATCGATTGGGTTGGGATGGGTTAGGTTGGGTGGAGGGAAAGATAGATCCTGAACATCAAAAAAGCAAAACAAGCTTTTTTATTATATACACACACAAAAAAAAAAAGAAAGGGAAATTAAGCTCAAAGACTTTAACAGAAACAAGAGCCATTGTCACCTCAGCCAGAAGATCTCGTGGAAACAATGCTGGGAACTTTCCATTGGCTTCCGCCCGGCCACCAGCGGGCCGACCCAACAAGAGTGTGAGTGAACACTGCTTTCTTACCGTGATAACGGCAAGAGAGCGAGACAGAGAGAGTTAGAGTTAGACAGCGAGAGAAACAACACAATTTCGTGTTTGAAAGAACCATTTCCTGGCACTGTGGCTCAAGGGATTTGCCAATTGTTTGACTCTTATATTAACCATGTGTTGATCCAGTCAAAGGTGGAGGAAAAGTCAGCCGTGTTTCGAATGAATTGATAGAGGTTTCAATCCTCTTAAAGTGACAGCCGCCTCTTCCCAACCTGGGTAAATTGGAGGTCATTTCTTAGAAGAAAACAAATGGCTGTGCAATTGGCTGCCATGTTTCGCCTACAAAATATACAGTCACTACTGTATAGTTGCAATATATTCTGTGAACACTTTGAAATGTCTCTCAACAATGTAATAAGGCGCTATATCGAATGCAAGGATTATTATTAATAAATTTAAAAAAACCTACATCAAAGTAAATTATTTATTAGATGGCACTGTTTCTACTTAATGCTTGGTAAACAGAGGCTTAATAATCTGTCAAATGCAAGGATTATTCTTATTGTATATGGAGTAAGGAAACTTGCCTTAAGGTTTCATCCTGCCCGGGAATCAAACGCACATCATCTTGCCTGCAAGGCCAGTGCTCTAACCACTACCCTGTATATATTATCATTATATATTGCACAGAGTAATTTATTTATTTGGGAAATGAAGGTATGACAGGGAAAAGGCACGGAATTGGAATTAAAAGTCTTACCATTACCTAAAAATTGATAGAACAAATTTGGTGGGTTCAAGGAGTTTCATATGGACTTACCAAAGTAATTATCTGTGAGGCTCGTTAAGATGTCTTTAGAGGTGCTACAATGTCATGTAGCCTAACAACGTTTCGTTCAGACTCTCATGTAAAAAATAATCATTTGGACCAGAGTAGCAGAACCTGACTGCAGTATGGGGTCAGTATAGTATGGTACCTTATATAGAGGAGAGTATAATTGGAAGATTAAGGCAATTTGCTTCTGTTGAATCAAAGCTGCCATGCTATCTGAACACTCATGCATTGACAATGTAGAACGAGCAGGCACTTCATATTATATCTCAGTATTTTTCCCATTGCACTATGATTTGGGAGTACAAGGGTGGGGATGGGCTAGTGATGTAAATCGAGGAGCATTCCTCGTTTGCAGTTTACATTACTGTGAGTGTTATTTATCAGCAGATGACTCGCGTGTCAAATAAGGGAGGTTGGGTGGGGGCAGAGGATTGCTTAGGAGGAATGCCAGGGTCTTTGATGAGCGTCTGCAATTTCTCACTGAGGAATGTGAGGTAAGACACAGTGCCATCGCTGGTCTCTCTTGCTGTTCTTCACATCGCATCGGCATTCTGTGAGTAAGAGCATAAGAATGTGCGAGAGAAAGGCTATTCGGTCTGCCCAGCAATTGCAAATGTAGAGCCCACCATCGGGGACTATGGAAGATAATACAGTAATAAGAATAATCCTTGCATTTGATAAAGCTTGTGACCACATCTTCAATACGTCTCAAAGCGCTTCACGGGAATATATTGTAAAGTTAATCAACTGTATATTTTTGTGGGCGAAACAAACCCACAGTCATGATACTTCACAGTGAAATTCTGTGAGGCACTATGAGCCATCTTAACAAAGCGCTATATCGAATGCAAGCACTATATCATTTTAGTGCAAGTTGCTTATTAAATACATGATATAACATTGAATGCAAAATGATGGGGATATGGATTATATCTCACTAGTGCTGACTGAACCTCATTCACAAATATCCTTGTGAATCTTCATGGTGTCTCGGGGTGGGGGGGTGGGTATGGATGAAAGGAGTCACGACACTAAGATTCCATCTGTAATGTCAACTCGTGTCGGTCTGACTCAGTTCTAGAGTCATTGAGCAGTGACGATGTGTGTTTTTAGAAGTAACGAGTCAGTTAGTCATTCCCATCAAAGACGAACATATGACAATAACAACAACAACTTCGATTCATATAGCGCCCTCCACGCCGGGCGGTGTCTCAGAGCGCTTCACAATAGCAGATCCCGGGACAGAGCCAGGGGCAGGGGGTAGAAAGGTGACCAAAGGCGCACTTGACATGATAAATACGCAGTTCCGTTATTCAGTGTCACCCCACTCCCCAATATGCTTCTGCCTTAAGGCCAACTCATGTTCAAATAATAACAATGATATAACAATCCTTGCATTTGATACAATGCCTTATCAAGTCATCGATACGTCTCAAAGAACTTCAATCCTACTCTTCCAAGAGGACTTTTTCCCAAGCTCTGTTGCTGTGATGTTGCCACGTAGATATACATTTTTAAACAAAGGTCTGTTAAAGCTGTTTGTGTTTTGTGGGCAAATGCAGCAGCCAATTTGCACACAGTAACGTCCCTCAATGTCCAGCCATGAAGTCATTATTTTGGGTGGGGGGGGGGGTGGGGGGTGTTATTGTCCAGGACACTGGGAGAGAGAAACTCTCTCCATGTTTCGAATAGCACCATGGGAAACTTTAACATCCACCTGAACAGGCAGACGGGACCTTGGTTTATCCATCCAAAGGATGACACCTCCGACAATGCAACACACACTCACATGCACACACACACCCTCAACACTGCAACGGAGTCTCGGCTTAGAGACTATAAGAGTTCCAAGTCCAAACTCACCATCTTGTGACTCAGAGGTGAGTGCCACTTGGGGGAAAGCAGGAAAGCCAACGAGGCGTTGACATTGGCACTTATTCAGAACGCTCCATGTGTAAAGTTGAATACAATTGGGAAAAAAACCCTGGTGAAAAAAAAACAATCGTTTACTCCACCGCGAGTGAGAGTAAATCTCGTGTTCTTCAATCTCGCAATAGTTTGACAAAACACAGCACCTTATGATCGAATTTTCCTCGGCAAAGACTTTGGAGCTTCCCTCGCCAGTTATAGTTGAAATATCATCAGGTGAAAGATAACAAATCTCTGTCACATACACACAGAAGATGCAGCTACCTAGACAATACAATGTTAGAGATTCCGAGCACTTTCTCTCTCCCAGAGTCCTGATGAAAAAACCACCCCAACACCCCCAATAATGCCTTTATGAATCGAGCAAACAAAATTCATTTGAAATTGTATTGTACAAGTGTTGTTGTTGTTGTTGTTAACCCAGGTCCTCTCATTTCTGAGGCAAGTGCACTGATCAATACGCTACAGGACACAATTCTGTAGTATCCAAATTTAAGCAATTAGAAATTAACTTGCATTGAAATACAGTAAAGTACATGAAATAATTGCTCTACTGTCCAGTCAGTAACATGTTTAGGGCAGGTGGGGAGGGGGGGGGGGGGGGGGGGGGGTGAGGGGGGGAGAGAATCTAAGATTAATCTAATTTAAATAACATTATACAACATGATTTCATGTTTTAAGTATCGCCTTTTCATAACGCCTGTTTATGTCGAGACGTCTCAAAGCGCTTCACAGAATATACAGTGCAGTGAATTGATTTTAAATAAATATTTTAATTGCATTAAAAAATGTTTTAAAGTTAAATCAGCTTTTTCATTTTTAAACAAATTTATTGATTTCCATAAAATAGCAGTTTTTAAAATTAATCTTAAAATTAATTTTAAAAGCACTGTATCAAATGCAAGATTTATTATTATTAATTTGCAGTTCAGCAAAAAATCTACCTCAAGTGAGTTGCTGAAAGCCAAAGTGAACAAGGGTGAGTGATAATAATCATCCTTGTGTTTGATTTAGAAGTTTTCACGTCTTCTTAATCTAGACAGCTCAAAGCGCTTCATTGTATACTGTAAAGTGAATTGTCTGTATATATGTGTATATATATATATATATTAACAGTATGGGCGAAACACGGCAGCCAATAACGCATAGCAATGTTCCACAAACAGTCATGAATTGCAATTACCAATTTGTGATTTTTGGGGGGATGGATTATTATCAAGCGTGTGGAGTAAGGAAACTTGCCAAGGTTTCTCCCTGCCGGGAATCAAACCCAGGTCTGCAAGGCAAGTGCTCTAACCACTTGAGCTACAGGATTCCAGGACTGCCACTTTAAATGGGGGAGAGAGGGGTGGGTTTGGCTCAGTTGTTGATGGCTTTCAAAGAGGATTGGGCTGGGCTGAGCTATTATTATTGTCATTTCACATCCTCTGACTGAGGACATCAATTGAATAGTGCTGCTAGGACAACCAAGAGTGTTACATGTTACACACACACACACACACAGAGAGAGCAGAGAGGCAGAACACAAGAGCACAGGCACACATTCCAGAGTGGATCAGACACCTAAAAAAAAACTCAGTCTCCAAATCCATGAAGAGTTTTATTAACCTGTACCAACAATTGCAGATCAAAGTAAATTTACTCCAGCTTTAACAGACCTTATATCTATAGATATATTTATAGCATCACAGCCTGGGAACAAGTCCTCTTGGAAGAGTAGGAATGGGGCGTTTGACTTTCCTGTGTTTTGGTAAGTCCATAACATTTTTGTTCACAACCCTCCCTCCCTCCCTCCCTCCCACCCACCCAAACTTTGTAAGGTTTTGCTTTCAATGTGTAAGAGTAACTTTTCTTTTTGGGAGTGCTCAATTTATTTTTTTACAAGGAGATGAAAGGAGACCTCCCTTCTTTCTCTTTCTCTCTCTCTCTTTACACTGCAGTGATGTTAAATGTGCACCTTTTGCTAGGTTAGGATGCAAATGCTACCGAAGGAAGTTGTTAAAATTGCCTGTGCAAAATCTTTGTGGGACCTCAAGTTTCCTTTCTCTCGCCGTGTTAATTCCACCTATAAAATACCGTATAGAAAGAAAACACAGTCACTACACTTTGCGCTGACTCCTGCGAAGCGCTTTGAATAGGAGGTAAGTAAATTCAACAAATCTGCAGACACTATTTTTTCATTTTGCCCACAAGATGTACAGTCACTCCGCATTGCAATGTATTCTGTGAAGCGCTTTGAGACTTCTTAACGACATGATAAGGAGCTCTATCAATTGTTCAGTGCCTTGGGATGTCCTCCCGACGTGAAAGTCGCTGTGTAAATGTAATTTTGTTGTTGTTGTGTGTTGTTGCAAAGCTTAATATTATTATTATTATTTTAGTGAGCGAGTAGTAAATGTGTGGAACAGACTCCATGGGGAGTTGGTGGAAGCAGAAAGTGTTGCTTTTTTCAAAAACAAATGTGATGGATTTCTATTAGGAAATACTGTAATATCTCGGGATAAAGCTTCGGACATGATATGCTCTTGCAACAGTCAGGACGGTTCCAAGTTGAACGGACTGGATGGACTTTGGTCTTCCTTTTGTCTAGCAAATTCTTATGTGCTCCCCATACCAAAGGCTTGTGTCTCAAATGCAGGCGTTATTTCATTTTGTTTTAATAGAAACTTAGCTAAGCGCTTTGAGACGTTCCTCTGGTGTGTGCACCCTGTTTGGGACGTCAAACAGCGCCTTGGGACGTCCTCCCGACGTGAAAGGCGCTCTATAAATGTAATTTGTTGTTGTTGTTGTTTGAAATGCGAAAGAATACTGTAAACCTATGTGTGGCTTTCAGGCTGGCTAAGTGGGCAAGTCTCAATCCTGTTTGTAGTCATTTGCTGGATAATGGGGGAACTTGCTTGTGTAAGGTGGCTAGGTGTGGGGGGTGGGTGGTCTATCTTTCACTAGCTATTATCCCTCTGAAGTCACAGCTTTATGCTGTTCTACCATGCGCAGTTTATATAGCAGGAAGCCTTACATCCACATTAACTAGGACCAGCTCTATTGTATACATGAAGAAGGTGTGGATAGCAGTTCTTTGTATTTGTGTGAGTGTCTTGTCGATCTCTCGTTGTCTGTCTATCTCTTTCTTTCTGCCTCTCTGACTCTGTGTTGGTGTTTGTGTATCTATATGTGTGTGTGTGTGTGTCTGCGTGTGTGTTTGTGTGTGCATAATACTGTAATTATAACAATCGTTGCATTTGGTATATAGTGCAATTCGCGTCAGCAGAACGTACCAAAACGCTTCACAGGATATTTCAGCGTCTTGGATCGTCCTCCCAACGTGAAAGGCGCTCACTCTATCAATGCCATTTTGTTGTTGTGATTATTATAGAGATTTTCTCAGTTTTATAAATGGGATCCAGTGCTATGTTGGGCTTTAATCTTTGATATTTCTTATTGAGGAGCTCGTAAAAGACAATCTGTCATTCAGTTTCTTCTCATTCACCGTCCAGCAATTATGTACTAGGTGTGTTCAGACACAACTGCATTAACACTGTTTCAATGGACAGCAAATTAGCTGTAAATCTCCCCCCTCCCAACACACACACACAAACAAACACACGTTGAAAGGAGCCTGTGGCCAGGTCGATCTATTTAACACATTACACTGTCCCCCATTTTGACGCATCAAAGCCCCAATATCTCCATGATCTCCCTGTTTTGTCCTCAAAGTTCTTTCTACTGCATGGTCGCCTGTGGCTATCCCAAGACCAAGTGGACAAATAAGGTGCCTTTGGCACACGCCATGTGCCTATCAGACTCTGTAGAGCCACAGGCAAGGCTACTGCCTTGCTTTGTATGTTGCCACCTCCCATGCATAGTAGAAATATCCAGCAGAAGGGTAAAATGCAAGCTAACCTCTTAAGTCTGTGAGGTACATGGAAATAATAATAATCCTTGCATATGATACAGCACTTTATTACTGCACTGAGACATCTCAAAGCGCTTCATAGAATACAATTTAAAGTGAATTGACTGTGCATTTTTGTGGGAAAAAAAACGCGCCAGCCAGTTGTGCATACAGCAGTGTCCCACAAACAGTCGTGAATTGAGTGACCAAATCCTTATTATTTTTGAAGGGTTCATTACCTGGAAAAGTGATCCCCCCAACTAACCAACAACTGGGTTCATATTTGCTGTTAGATAAACAGAACGTGTGGAGTACCGTTGCCTAAGGTTTCCCTCGTTCCGGGAATCGAACCCAGGTCCTCTCGCTTGCGAGGCGAGTGCTATAACCAATAACCTACAGGACTCCCACCCTCAGAAATCGTGCATTGTAACAGTAAATCAGGGACACGACAAGCATCTTTCAAGGACCTGTTAAGAGGTACTTAGGTTTAACAGGAGCTTGAAAGATGCACTTACCTTTTGAGCAACATAATGTGAGGGTGAATAGTGCTGAAGTCCACCTCATGAGAACCCAGTGATTTATAGACTGTGTAAAGGATGAGGCAGGCACAAAACTCATTTGAGCTTCACCCATGCACGGTTCCATTAATGTTTTTCTGAAGGCTTCATTAGATGCGTCACAAACCTTTAAGGGACCTCTCTCCGATGCATCAAAGGGTGAGTCGCACAGCTGGCTGTTTTGCAACATTAAATAATCGTTGTGTTTGATGTTAATGCCTTTCACGTCAGGAAGATGTCTCAAAGCGCTTTGCGAGGTTTTGCTCGAAACATCAATCCATCAATTTATATTTCATCCTTTTAAACAAAAATAATTGGGTCACTCAATAATTTGGTCAACTGGTTTTGAGTTAGTATCTGCGTACAATGGTCTGTCACGTTTCGCCCACAAAATATACAGTCAATTCAACTTAAGAGTATATTGTGTGTCTCAACAACAACAAAATGACATTTGCATAGCAACGATGTGATGAGGCACTAAATCAAATGCAAGGATTATTATTATTAAAGCGCATCAAAAGATGTTACTGGACACAACGATTTACATTCATACAGCGGCTTTCACGCCAGGAAGACGTCGCAAAGTGCTTCACAGGATTTTATCATGAGGTGAGGTAGGTGTGCTTAGTAGGCAAAAAGCAGCAGCAAGTTTGCGCACGGCAATGTAACAAAACAAACGCCCGATATCAGAGCTCCGCGCACCTCTGGGTGATGACAAGGCAGGGAACGGGGGAAGCATCAATCAGTCTCGAAGCTCCGCACCTCTCTGCCGCTGACAGCAGTAGGGATTTACTTCCAGCAGCATAAACACACATCGGAGGCACACCCTGCTTCAGAAATACTGGGTCGGAAATGTTTTGATCTCGCAGACGTCAAGACTTCAAAGATCGACTGTGATCAGAGGGAGTAGCTGTAGCGTTTTCTGCTTCGCTCCCAACAGCTGAAGCACCGGTTGGCATGGCTCTGATAACCTTGTCAACAATTTTGTCGTCGTCGTTGTTGTCAACCTGTATTCGTTTCTTCACCGCCCGAGTGGGTGTTTTCCCGGCAGCCTTGATATTGGGGTTAGCTTTCCTTGTGCCACTTGTGCTGTTGTATTTTTTACCCTCTGAATTGACAGTACTTTTTTTAAAAAAAGAAAATACAATATATACAATATCAAATACAACACAATATCAAACAAGGTTAGTTTTCCATTGATTGAAGCCGTTTGTTGGATCCCACCTGGAGCTGTGTGAATCTCAGCGCCTAATCGTAGGGAAGGGTTCTATTATCTTTGTGAATGTACTGACCATTGGAAGAGGTCAACTCATCTCGTCCCTCCCCCTGGGTGGGTGGCAGGCTCTACAACAACAAACAACAACAACAAAATTGCACTAATATAGCGCCTTTCACGTCGGGAGGACGTCCCAAAGCGCTGAACAGTCAGGTCGGGACTTGGGGGGGGTGGGGTGTGGGGAGAGTCGGAGTAGGGGGAAGAGGAAGGAGAGTGGGAGAGGGGGAAGAGTTAGTGGGGCAGCCAAAGGCACGGTCGAAGAGGATTAACACGGTTAAATGCACCAAGATGCTGTATCTTGGGAAGAGTTACCTATTCAGTCCCATTCCCTGCTCTTTCCCCATATCTTTGCACATTTTTTCCTTTCCAAGTAACTATCTGATTCCCTTGTGAAAGTTGTTATTGAATATTATCTCAACAGTTTCTCCCCGTCTACTTTATCAAAACTCTGCATCATTTTGAACCCATCTCATTATTATTCAGGTTATTATCCTGACATGTACCGAGCGCAAGAATTATTATTATTTTCTCACGAACTCTGTTCCCACGTTCCTCGCAAGTTGGAAATACTCGATCCTGCACTCGAGTCCTCCTCATTGCAAACCAAAGCTAATCTCGCTGTCTCCTACTTTTGGGGGCTGTATTGTGAAGATATCCTAGATTTCACAATATGAAATAAAGAGAGGTTTAAGTCAAATCTCTGTGTTAAATATCCCAAACGATAGTTATCAGTTGATGCTACTTAATGCTGACTCATCACTCATCAATAACAACAACAAATTGCATTTGTTTAGTCTTTTCACATCAGGAGGATGTCTCAAGACACCATCGCTCCTAAAATACAGTTTGCAGTAAATCCTGCGAAGCGCAAGTCCCTCCGGCCCGTGGAGTGGTGTGTATTCCAGTTGAAACACATGGTTAAAAGTCAGGCTGGCGAGCCCATCTCGGCCTCTAATCCAATTAAGTTTCCTTAAATCATTCCATTATTGTCTGCCGAGGCGTTTGTTGTTTCAGTGACGCTGGTAAGTTGTTTTCTTGCCGTCCGGCTGATTAAAAACAAACAATCACGGTTCTCAAGTAGGTTTGATTAAAAAAAGCTATCAAGCGAGAGTGACAGAAAGCTTTTTTTAGAATTGTTACGTTGGTTTCTGTCATCAGGGAGGGAATGAACTGTCACAAAGGGGCGGTCAGACTGGGATAACAATAGATTTCCTTTTGAGTTTTCCTCAGTTGGATTTATATACAGGTTATAAATCCAAACCTTCCAACTTTAATGTGTGTTGAATGGGAGGCAATCTTTTATTTTCTTTGCAACTCGTTAATCAGAGGGAGCCATTTCCCATCTTATTTTTGGCTTGTGATTAATGAAGTTGTTTTTTTTCTCTTGCAAAGTATAGTTTCTCACGTCAGGCCAAAAGGCTGCTGCCCTTCCTGCTGTGTAAAGAAGCTTCACCCGATGACCATGAAACTTTTCCCTCACATATTAATCAGCACTCGCTACCATTGCCCCCCCCCATTGAGAAACACAGGCAGGTATGAGGAGATGTTGAGCTCTACCACAGTAACTGACAAACGCAGTGAATCGAAGGAGCTGTTTAGGCCATAATACTCGTTTTTTCAGAAGAAAGCTTTTGACCAAGACTCACTCTTTCACTCTTGCCATCCTTCAGATGGGAGATTTTAAAATGAGGTCCGTCTGACTATTCAGGTGGACGCCACAGATCCCGCGACGCTACTCAAAAAGAGAGAAGGGTGTTTCTCTTTCGTGTACGGTGTCCTGCCCAATAAATTCCCACGCAACAAAATTAATCGTTTACATTGTGGCTGTTTCTGGGACAATTCTACTGAATAGCCGGACAGGCAGGTGACAAGCAAGATGTTCGATGTAGCAGACTATAACTTGCTATTGAAAGCCTTGTCTGGCGATCTTTCCTGCTGATTGTCTACCTAGGACCACCCTTCCCATTAGGGCTTTACCTTGTAGGAGCTCAGTGGGATGACTCCCACTGGTCTGTCCAGGGCTGCGCTGTCGTCATCAGGGCCTTGGAATATGGCAGACCCGCCTTGGCTCAGGAACAGGACTAGAGACCGACACAAAGAGCTGGCTTGGTTTCTTTGATGGCAACTTTGTTTGTTTTGGATTATTACCCATGGAAAATCATCCACCAACTGACTAAATAAAAATCCCTTAAAAAAAAACACAATACTCTGGTAAATTGATCATTTCAATCCACGACGGTTTGTGGGACGCTGCTGAGCGCAATTGGCCGCCGTGTTTCACCCACAAATATACAGTCAATTCACTTTACAGTGTATTCTGTGAAGCGTTTTGTGACCTCTAGAAGATATGAAAAGTACTGATAGTTTTCCACCATTTATTAATTTGATAATAATCTCCCCCAAATCGGTCACTCAATCCACAGCTGTTTGTGCTTTACAGTGTATTCTGTGAGGCGCGCTTTGAGACATCTCAGCGCTGTGATAAGGTGCTAGACCAAATGCAAGGAAGATGACTAAGAATACATGATTTACTGCAATTGTATGTCCGCTTCCTGAGGAAAAGGCGTTTGAAACTTTGATGGCAACTTTGTTTGCTTTGGATATAGGTAAGTCAAGCGAATGACTTACTGTATTACCAAATGTCACTGCTGCAGATCTCCATTCACGTGTGTGCGATAAGGGAACAAAGACACAACCTCAATAAATATCATTGCAAACCGGCAGAAAGTACCGTCGTTCAAACGCATCCTGCGGCATATCTGAGGACATTTGAGAACTGTTAGTTCCACGTTGATCTCTTTCCTCCTGCCCGTGTGGAAAAGGTTATTTTTGGAGCACATACACATATACAGGAAATTCATTCAGTCAGTCAGTTTCCTTTGGTCTTGTGAGTTTTAATTGTGCTCAGAACCAGCCCTGCACAAAATAGGATCAAATTCAACACCTGCTGAAAACCAACACAGCTTTACTGCGGGTCACTTGTCTTGTTCAGCATTTGTGACGTCTGCCTGGCTGGCTCGGTTGACTTTGGGTAAGAAGGTGCAGTAGTGTGTTCTGAGGTACCCCCAAGTCTTGGTTCTTGCCAACCTGTGAGTAGGATATGTCCCTCCAGAGAGAGAGTGCTCATTCCAATCCAACAATCTACCCATTGGATTTCCATTTGTTGGTGGGAAACAGTGGTGGATTGCGTGTCCAAATTATTATAATAATAATAAATTATTATGATGTATTTAGATGGTGGCGGGAGAGATGGAGGGGTATAGGGAGGGCGTTCCAACTATGGTTATTAATGAAAAGGATTCCTTGGGACCCAATTTTGATATGAATAAATAAATTAATAAATTAATAATAATTTGGTCACTCAATCCACGACTGTTTGTGGGGCGCTAATTAGCCAGTGTTTTGCCCATAAAACGCACAAGTCAGTTCACTTTCCAGTATATTCTGTGAAACGCTTTGAGATGCCTCAAAGACATGACAAGGCGCTACATCGAATGCAAGAATTATTATTCTGAGTAATATTATCTCCCAAATCCAAACCGAAGGAAGCCCACAACTCAGACATCAGCACAGCCAGTGCCTTCGCTGACCCGGTTTGAACGCAGGTTGGATCGTTGCTTTACAGAGGTCAAAAGACAACTTGGGAGTGCAAGGCAAACTGTTCCATCTCACGCACAGTTCTGACGTGGGTGTGATTTGAGAGAATTGTTGTGCGCTCCCTATGTGGGAGGACAAGAACCTCATAATGAGCAGCTGAAATTTCCACAGAAAATCCTGCTGGAGTTAAAGTCTGCTGATAGGCACGGTAAGCGAGTAACTGAGATCACTTTAACAAGCTAACCTTGAGATGCTGCAATGAAGATATAGACTCTATATCAAATGTAATGATTATTAAAACTTACCTCTTTGACCTCACCTATGGTTACCTCTCCCTCCCCTTGCTCCCCATCCAACTCCATCACTGTGGAGTCCTCTGAGGCGCAATCCTGAGGGAAGCGTGTTGTATAAATCCAAGTTGTTGTGTTTGTGGTAGCTAAGAAACCTGACACTCTGATACTGTATTCCCTTTGCCCAACACATACAAAGTACACAGTTAGTTACTCTGCCATATGTTCAATAATAATAATCCTTGCATTTGGTATATAGCGCCTATCGCGTCGTTGAAATGTCTCGAGACAATATACTGTAAAGTCTAAATATATTATAATTCAGTAATCAAACCTAGGCTCAGATCTGCCATCAACTGGGAGGGAAAGTAAATCACAGTGACTTTGAGTGTTTTGCAAGCTCACAATCATTTGTTCGGTAACTCAGTCAAAGGCACGGCAGAAAAGGCCAAACAAACGCGCGTGATTTACATGAGGAGGGATTAAGAGTTGAAAGCACTGGTGAAACTTGTTGGTGAAACTTTGACAAGTGTTCCAATTGTCGGCGGGCCAAGAGCTTGGGAGGAATTGAGCCACATTTTGTGCTTGGACGAGAACCGGAATCTATCCCCCGACAGCCCAGTGAGTAAACCCACCACATGGGCCTGGCGTTCAGCCTTGTGGATCAGGCAGATCCTAGGCTTAATCCATGCTCAATGTGCACAGTTAGCTGGTTAGCGTTGGAGACAGTAAAGTTGTCCTCAGTACTGTACACTAAAGGGAAAAGATGTCAGAAACTCTTGCTTCTAACTGCAGCTCTCTGAGACTCTATCCTGCGTGGAGGGTGCTATACAAGTGCAAGTTGTTGTTGTAGTCTCCCACTGTCCAGCCTTGGGAGGTATTCCCAGAGTGAAAGTCACCATGTCAATTTGTATTATGTTGTATAATATTCCCCCTGTTGTGTGTTTGTGTGTGTGTGTGTGTGTCACCCAGTTCCTATATTTGAGGTATTTAATCTATATATCGTTTTTTAAATTGTCACTCAACAATAACTCTTTGTGGGACACTGCTGTGTGTAATTGGCTGCCGCGTTACGCCCACAAAACACACAGACAATCCGCTTTACGGTATATTCCGTGAAGCGATTTGAGGTGTCAAATTATTGGAGAAAAAAAATCATTCCTATTCTTAATTCTTATCATTACGATGGTGCCTTGCAAGTCACTCAACGTCTCTTAACCGTTCTGCTGAAAGAGACAAACCCACAAGGTATTGTTCGGCGGAGGATTTGCATGTGAAAAGTTCCGCCTGGTACGGTGGTCTGTGTAAATCCAGTCCTGGGGAGTGTTGAGATCATGCGTGAGGGGCAGTTGATGTTGATAGGGTCCAGGGGCCAACCTTTCACTGGGGCCTTTTGTTCCCTTGTCTTTGCAATAAGGCAAGCCCTGCAGAGCCTGGTATTCAGAGTTTAGCGAGCTGATGGTGGGACAAGACAAGACAGGTCCACACAGAATAAGCAGTCACAAGGAAAGCATGGCACTCGGGGGGCCTTGTCTGGCTGAGTTATCGTACGGGATAGGATTATGCTGAAACAAGGTTTGTTTCTGTGAGTCACAAACAGACAGTTTTGGCCTTGTTTCTAGCTAATAGGAATCAAAAGGCTTTTTTTTCACAAGGAAAGGGGAAGGGACAGACTTTTATTATCCCAGCCCTTTCTGATAAGAGGCTGAGAGTCTTATCGCCTGCTCTGGACATGAAAGACACTATGCCAATGTAATTTTGCTATTGTTGTCTTTAGTCTATTAATGATATAATAATAAGCCTTGCATTTGATATCGTGCCTTAAATAGTCAATTCACTTTATAGTATATTCGACGAACCACTTTGAGACGTCACAACGATGTTATGAGATGTTATATCCGATGCAGTGACTATTATTACTGTATTACTAGTATTATTATTATCACATATTCGAGACATCTCAAAGCGCTTCATAGAATGTGCTGTAAAGTGAAATGACTGTATATTTTGTGGGCAACTGTATATATGTATACACAGCGCCTTGGGCATCCTCCCCACGTGAAAGGAGCTTTACAAATGTCATTTTGTCGTCGTTATTGTTGTACACCGTCATTTTGAAATAAAAAGGCCTCTGGTGATTTTAGTGAATAGCTGGCAATAGCTTCTTCGTCAATTTCAAGGCAACCAATGAGCAAATCACCCTGAACCTAATAAGAGTCCAGTTCCCTTGCAGTATTTGTGCTCATTGTGTTATCTCTCTTTTTGCTTCTCCTTTCCTCGTTGCTTTTGTTGTTCTCACTCTTGTTTTTTCTAATTGTTTCCATTTCCTTTCCACTATTCCATTTCATCCCTCCCCCTCTCTCGTTCTTTCTGCCTTCCCTTGTGTTTTTTTGTCTTTCTTTCATTCCTTTGTCTCTCTCTCTCTGCCTCTCCTTTTCTCTCGGTCTAACTCGTACCTAACTCGGGAATATATTAGGCGCATGTTGGTAACAATAACAACTTCAATTTATATAACACCCTCCACGCCGGACGGCGTCTCAGAGTACTTCAGAGCCAAGTAAGAGCCAAGGCTTTTTACTGTAATATCTATTCAGTCCTGCACAAGTCACACTGGCTCTGAATCGCAGACACGAGACACAGAATGTCTGTCATAAGGCACAGAATAAGAATATAATAATAGTAATCCTTGAATTTGGGAAAGCTCCTTATCACATTGTTGAGATGTCTCAATGCGCTTCTCAGTCTATACTATAAAGTGAATTGACTGTATATTTCTAGCGCATTGGGACGTCCCCCCCCAACGTGAAAGATGCTATGCAAATGTAATTCTGTTGTTGTTGTTGTTTACTTTGTGGGTAAAACGCCACAACCAATTGTGAATCGCAGTGTCCCACAGATTTGAGCAAATCCTTGACTGCTCAGAACTTGCGCAAGAAAGTAGAATTCCTCCTGGTCTTGTCTTTTTTTTTGGACAGTATAAACAATCCGCTTGGGTTAGAGTAGACAGTGGGCAGCACCCAGCTGTGTGTGTGGCGTGTCAAGGTTCAACAAGGAGTACGGACACCAGAGCCGTCAAAATTCCACAGAGTCTTGAAATATTACTGCGGGAAAATCCTTCAATTCGGGCATTGGTCGGTTGTTGGTTGATCGGCGGATCACTTTTCCGGGGGCAATAAATGTTTTAAAAAAAAATTATAATTTAGTCACTCAACCCACGACTGTTTTTGGGACACTTCTGTGCGCAATTGGCTGCCGAGTTTCATCCACAAAATACACAAAGTCAGTACCCTTTGCCTACATAATACACAAGTCGTTACAATTTACAATTTTTAATTGCACACTGCTCTGTCCCACAAACGCCACAAAACAATCTCAAATCATGAAACAATCCTATTTATAAAAAAACACAGGGTTGCACAGATTAAGGCGAAGATAAATTTCTCTTGGTCTTAGCCTTAAGACCACTGGGGAAGGATGGGGGTTATGTGGAATGTCAGTCTTTTCTGTTAAAGATAACATTACTATGGATTTTTGATCCTGTCCACAAAACAAATCCCAGGGGAAATGATAAAATGCAGGCTCAACAGCAGCGCTGATTGGAATCCTTGGTAGGATAAGATTGCTTTTAATCCCTTTTATCTCCAATGCCACTCTCTCCTGACTTCACACTGCCCCGGTCAGGCACTTTATCAAGAGGTGAAAGCAATAGCCACACAACTGGAGGAACGACAGCCAGATCAAATTTTTCGACCCTCAAAAAGGGAGGGTTGGGGGAAGGGAGGGGTTAAGTTCGTTAATGGCAGTTTGGGAACTCTCTTCCTCCCCCCCACCACCCAATCACTCCGCCTAGTTTGCCCGCAAACGCACGGTCACTACACCTCACAGTTAAATCCTGTGAAGCGCTTCGAGACGGCTCGGCAAATTGTCAAACACATTTCTTTGACAGTCCTGGCTGGGTGGGGTGAGAGCTGGGGAGGGGGAAGGGGAAAGATTACAAGACCACAGAGACGGAGCAGAAAGCTGAGTGAAATGGGAAGCAAGCGGGAGTTTAGATAAGACACACAAGGCACAAATGAAGAGGTAGATTTTGCGATGTGCTTTGAAAGCAGAGGCAGAAGGTTTGGAGAAGGGAGCTCCATAGAATAGAGGCATCCTCTTCTCTCCCAACTATGCTCCACAAATGTAATTTTGTATTGTATTTTATATTACGTTTCCTTTCAAATCTTGCACTCCGCTTATCAGGCTTCGGCCGCTCCACATCCCCCCGACCCACCATCGGTTTAATATCTCATCCAAAGGACAGCGTCTCTGAAAATGCAGTGGCTTCCCGTACCACAACATTAGAGCGTCAGCCTGGGCTGTGTGTTCGAGAATCCCTTATTCCTAGATTCATATCCTACAGGCGTACAATCGGGCTATTCTGCCAATTGCGGCTGTTGTTTATACTCTATGTGAGTTCCTATATTAAAGTTATTAAGATTTATTGTAAATCTCTATTAAGAAATAGCGGAAATCAGATCCCATTGTCTATTCAACCCAGCCCAGCTTCCTATATAAGTATATATATATAAATACTGTATAATGTTTCTGAACAATTCCTGTCTGATCGGGCTCCCACCCAAACTCTGTGGGTGAGAGTTCATTTTCATTTCAATACAATTTTCTTTCAAATCCTTTCCTTCTGACTCGGAAGCAATATGACGCAATGAATGAGCCGAGCCGAACCAGAGATTGTTGATCAGGACACCAGGAAAACTTTTCAACTCTTTTTGGTCAGGGCCCCATAATCTTTAATGTCTGTCTGAAACTATACTATTCAGTAGTTAGTTAGTCATATATCTCACAAGCGAGAGACTTGGGTTTGATTCCCTGCAGGGCGAAGTGGTGGGCAAGTTTCCTTACTCCACATGCCTCCGTTTACCCAGCAGTAAGTAGGAACTTGGTTGCTACTCGATTGGTGGATTTCTTTTCTAAGGGTAATAATTCCTTCCAAAACAATATATAATAATAATAATAAATTGGTTACTCACACTATGGCTATTTGTGGGACACTGCTGAACAAAATTGGCTGCTGCATTTCACATATACAGTCAATTCACTTTACAGAATACTCGGTGAAGCACTTTGAGGCGTCTCAAAGACATAATACGGCACTATATGAAACGCAAGGATTATTATTATTGTCATTAATGCCTCATTTGACATCTCCAATAATACAGCTTGGTTTTAATGTCTCGTCTGATGTCTAATGAAGTACTCCACCACCATTAAATAAATCTTTCACTCAACACAAAAGTATTCCAACAGCGTAAAATGCCTTCAGTAATATTCAAGGCAAAAAGCATTCTAACCGTTTCACTTAAAAACTCCCAAGCAGTTTGATTCTAGAATTGTGGCATTTGATCTAGTGCCTCAACACATCGTTAAGACAACTCAAAAGCGTTTCACGGAACACACTGTAAAGTCAATTCAACTGCGTATTCTCTGAGCTAAACACGGCAGCCAATTGCGCACAGCGTTGTCCCACAAACAGTTGTGGATTGAGTCTCGCTATTCAGGGAATAAGTGCAAAAACATTGGACAAATTGTATCTCTTTTACCGCGTGAAGAAAAGATTGAGCGGTGAAGTGGCTTCAGATTCCAGGCCTACTCAGTGTCACCATGACACTGAGTGAGCCTGCTCTCTGCCCGTGCAAACACGGGCAGAGAGCAGACTCGGGAAATTGTGTAAATATTGCCCCGATAGCTTCGCAGCCAGCAATGCAGGGAATCCCTGTTTCCATGTGAAAGGAACAGGAGATAAGAAGAGAAACATTCCACAGTTCAGGAACAGTCAGGTTTAATCTCGTATCCCAGGCAAAGATCGAGGCCCTTATCTCCTCTGACACTCTGTTCAAACACCGTGTTCTCTGGCACTGCCTTGTGTTTTACTGCTGAGTTGTCAGAGTGTTTTTCCTTATATACCAATCACATGCACACATTGACTAAGACTCTGAATCAAAGCCAAACCTTTGTATGGACCCTGCTTGATAATCCCTGTTGATACTAAGTGTATGAGATCACTGTTACACACCAGAGCGTTGACAATTTGGGTTACCAGAACCCTTCGTTAGTCCAAAAGTATGTCCTCGACTATTTAATAGCTCTCAACTTTGATTTAATTTTGTTTAACGTTAAGGTTAATATTTTGGGCGATCAGCTGGGTGGGTGTCGTGACACATGCGGAATCCCATCACCGTGCTTAAGTAACACGAATAATAATCCTTGCGTTTAATATCGCGCTTTTCACATCTTCTAGGCATCTCAAAGCACTTCACAGAATATACTGTAAAATGAATTCAACTGTATGTTTGTGGGTGAAACGCAGCAGCCAACTGCGCACACCAGTGTCCTACAAACAGTCATGGACTGAAGTCACTAAACTATTATTGTTTTTTTGAGGGACTACAGTAAAAGCCCATTTATCCAGCACTCTCCGGACCTGGCCGTTGCCGGTTAAAGCACGTGCCGGATATTCGGCCGAAAAAGCACCCCACCCCCAAAAAATTGCAATGCATTTTTCCGGATAAGTTCCGGTTAATCGAATGCGGACCTTTTTTTTTTGCGATGCCGGTTATACGGAAGTTACGGTTGATCGGGTGCCGGATAAACAAGCTTTTACTGTATTATTACGTGTGTGGATTAAGGAAGTTTGCCCATGGTTTCCCCCCTGCCAGGAAATGCATCCAAACCAAGCTGAGAATTCCACGTTTCCCACCAACACATGGAATTCCCAGAGATAGATTGTTGGAATGGAATGCCAACTCTCTCTCTCTCCCTGGGGGGGGAACCTACCTTACAATCACGTGCAGTTTCGGCAGGAATCAAGGCTTGGCTCTCGCCAAGATGAGATTAAAGTTCAATGACGCGCAGAGTTGAAAACATCCTCCCAACTTGAAAGCGCTATATCAAATGCAGGCAATAGATTTTTTAACATTAACAAGTGTTTTGTTTATTAAATGCCAAAGTTAGAGTACTGATGGAGAGGATACCTTTAGCACAGTGGTTAGAGTACTTGCCTCACAAGCGAGAGGACCCATGTTCGACTCCCAGCTAGGATGAAAGTTTCCTTACTCCACACGCCTCTTTATCGAAAGCTAAGCTTGAACCCGGTCGATAGTTAATTGGCGGATCGCTTTCAGGGGGTAATAATCCTGTAAAATATGATAATAATTTGGTTACTCCATCCATAACTGTTTGTGGGACACTATTGTGCGTGATTGGCTGCCACGTTTCGTCTACAAAATACAGAGTCAATTTACCTTGCATTATTTATGTGTGTTCATGCAAATAAATCTTTGTATAATAGTTGGTAGGACAGCTAAATAAAGGTGTTTAAAAAAAACCATACAGGATACTAGGCTTAGAGGCATAGAATACAAATGTCAGGAAGTTATGATGAACCCTTATAAAACACTGGTTGGGCTGCAGCTGGAGTACTGTGTTCAATCCTGGGCACCACACTTTCAGAAGATTGTCAAGGCATTGGAGAGGATGCAAAGGAGATTTACTATGATGGTACCAGGAATGCGGGTTCAGTTACCAGGAGAGGAGTCCTGTAGCTCAGAGGTTAGAGCGTTCGCCTTACAAGCATGAGACCTGTGTTTGAATCCAGGCAGGTCCGGGCGAAACCTTGGGCAAGTTTCCTTACTTCACACGCCTAATAATAATCCCTCAAATTAACATTTATAAAATTGGTCATTTCAATCCACGACTGTTTGTGGGGACACTGCTGTGTGCAATTGGTTGCTGCGTTTTGCCCACAAAAATACAGTCAATTCACTTTACAGTATATTCTGTGAGGCGCTTTGAGACGTCTAGAAGACATGAAAAGCGCTATTTAAAAGGAAGGATTATTATTATTATGGTCATTAGATTGGATGCAGGATTAAACAATGAAACAAGTAAAACCTCAAATGTTCGAACGACCATTGCAACAGATTAAAGAGGTCTCACACACACATACACACAGCCAGATCAATATATTCACTTAACCGTTCAACTCTAAAGGTCACACAACAGACTGTAAACAGAAACCTAGCAAGGTTCATCATTGTTGAGGCTGGACCCTAATGGAATGGGCATGTAACAGAGCAGTTTCCTAGCTTATTATTCAGAGTTTCCTTTCCACCATAAATAGCTGGAGTAAATTCATTGTATTTTCTTGAACAAGGGAGCACAATCCTGGCTGCCCAGATGTCAAGGGAGTGGATTCGTTCTAAGAATGTAGCATTCGCTGCAGAAAACACTGATACAATGGATTGTACAAAATGCGAGCATTAGAACTGGGCGGGAGTCAAGTTTGTCACTGGGGAGTCAGTCTCTCAGAGAATTGTCTTTGTGAAGAAATATTCTCGCCTTTTTTCCTCAGCAAAAGTTTCAACCGTAACAATCGCCTGGGTTTGAAAGGAATGAAAAGTTATTACCAGCTTCGTGAACCCTCAGGTAGCTTCCCAGGGGGCAGGCAATCATGTTTGCTTTAAGGTGACTACAAGTTGGACAGACATCAGTGTTAGGATCAAATGTAAATCTCACAAGAACACAGAAGCGAGCGGTGGTGTTTTCGCTTCATTTGACCCAAACCGTTTAGCTTTTTTGACCAAATTGTTGACATATTTGTGGAGTCCTGTAGCATAGTGGTTAGAGCACTCGCCTCTCAAGCAAGGGGACCTGGGTTCGAATTCTGGGTAGGGCAATCTTAGGCACATTTCCTTATTGCACTCGCCTCTGTTTACCCAGCAATAACAACAACAACAACTTTGATTTATATCGCGCCCTCCACGCCGGATGGTGTCTCAGAGCGCTTATCACAGCGTAAGGAGGAACCTGATTGTTAGTCAATTGGTGGATCACTATATATTAAAAAAAATTGGTTACTTAATCCATGACTGACTGTGGGATGCTGCTGTACTCAATTGGCTGCCAAGTTTCGCCCACAAAATATACAGTCAATTCACTTCAGAGAATAGTCTGTGATAATGTTGAGATGTCTCAAAGACCTGATAAGATGCTGCACCAAATCCAAGGATGACGATAGTGATATTATTCATCAGACTGCAATATGGCACTTGGTCAAGGAAAAAAACAGCGATTTTGCATTTGCAATCAAAGTATTACTCCTCCTCTCTGTTGGTTAAGCATGGTGACGGGTTTCTGCATGTGTCAAACAAAAGGAAATAGCCAAGAGAGGGAAAGATTTCCTGTCTGTGTCTAATTTCACCCCCATCATCCCAGTGGTTGCCAGGCTCCTCTGGTTGTCTGTCATATGATGGATTGATTTCAAGATCCTCACTCTCTCCCACCTTCGAATCACTTCACACCCTGGCATCTCTCTAACTTCCCGATCTGCCCACGCACCAATCTACTACTTACCGCCTTCGCTCAGCTACTCAGGTCTCCTGCACGCCTCCCAACCCCTCCTCTCCACCATCGGCAGCCGTGCTTTCAGCCATGAAGCTCCCGATCTGTGGAACTCCTTGCCTCAACCCCTCCCATCATTTCCCTCTATTCGCCCATCTTCAAATCACTCCTGAAGACTTTTCTCTTCTTCCGTGCCTGTGGTCGCTTCCTTGTTGACCAAAGCCATCATTGCATTTCAATATTACAGTATATATTTAAAACAAAATTTTTCCTCTAAAATTTAAGAAACTTTGTGTGGGTCGGGACAATGAGATAATCAAATTACTGTAATGCAGACAGGTGAAAATTAATATATCAACCTTTATACCCTAATACAAAAGGAAACGTAGAAAGATCTGGAGAATAGAGCACGCAAGTTGTAGGACTTTTCCGAATAATAATATTTGTATTTGATGTTAGGCCTTATCACATCGCTCAGACGTCTCAAAGCGCTTCACAGATTGTTTGCTCACAAAATACAATCGATTCACTTTACAGTGTATTCCCTGAAGCGCTTTGTGACATCTCCTAAGACTTGGAAAGATGCTACATCAAATGCAAGGATTGTTTTATCATAATATACTGTAACTTAGCAGTCGCTTCGAAGTTTTTCCTTCTTTTCTTCTGGGTCTGTTCCAGCTGCAGGTTAGTTAGAAGTCCGTATTTATGTACAGGAATCAACAAGTTTTCGCAACCTTTTATGATCAAATGGTTTGGCTCACAGATGCCGCGTTCTTGTTTTTACTCCTCACCATCTCATCTGAACAGTGGACAAGGCCACTTAATAATCACACACAGACGCCACACACCACGCCTGCCATCTCACAGGCTGCACATTCCTTTTTCCCACGTAACTAAAACCAGACAGCGCGAGGACATTAGATAAAGAAAAGACAGAGCGTATTCGTTTCCAACAAATAAATGAAGTGACACAACCACTTAAAGGTAGAGCGGGATAAATATTCAATAACTTTCCGTTTACAGGCAAAGTACAATTCCGTTACAATACAACAGCATAATAGTCACCTTACAAGATGACATCAACGCACAGTGTTAAATATGTGGCTCGTGTTGGTAGAGTATGGGGATATTATACATTCTCATCACAACAGCAAACGACTAATTACATTTGTATAGCGCCTGACACGTCAGGAGGACGTCCCAAGATGCTGGATGGACATGGATCCGTCCACATCCGAAACATAAAACATCATATTTTATGTCAAGGCCATTGTATGGATGCAAGTTGCTGTTGTAATTTACACGAGAGGAACAAGGGATATTTTTCTAACACAGCCGAAGTCCCTGTTGACTTCCTCGTGTTGTACTGTCATTGTGATATATGACCATTACTGGGCTGGGTGTAAAACAGTGAGAATATCATCTTTGATCATGCTCCCTAGTGTAATTCACAAATGCATTGATTTGCGAGCGGCGCAAAGCGGACAAATCGAACTCCCACTTGCGAGTTTCAGGAAACGTCTAATCTATACGAGTTGCTTCGTCCTGACTTGACTCTGTAAATAATTTCCTGTATAACCCCCACCGCTTGCCAACAATTCTATACCATTTGAATCCCGTTAGACTTGCAAGACACACCAACTGCATCCACACCCTACATTGCTGCTCAGTTTCACAGTTCCAATAATATTAGAATGTTATATTACATGTAATACTACATTGAATACATCGACCTTTCATGTCGGGAGGACACCTCAAAGGACGTCACCACATATCCTGTAAAGCGCAGTCACTGTGTATTTTGTAGGAAAACGCAATTTGCACACACGGTCTTGAAGTCAGTGACCAATTTTAGTTGTTGGCTGAGACACCGGAGGAAGCTGAATCTCTCAACGTCCACCTGAACCAGGCTGACAGGACTTTGCTTTAAGATCTCATTCCATGGATACCATCTCAGAGAACGCAGCACTCCCCCCCCCCCCCCCCCCCCCCAACCCCCACCCTCCCCCCCACACAGTTGGTAGTGGACCTGGGTTTGATTCATGTGCAGGGCAAAATGTTGGGCAAGATTCCTTACTCTTGAGGCTGGGGAGGCGGAGAGGTGGAGGGATTGCGGGATGGAATTCCAAAGGTTGGGGGCAGAGTGGCTGAAGGCTTGTCCACCAATGGTGGGGCAGGTGGGAGTCTGCTGAGCGGAGGGAACAGATAGGTTGGTAGGGGGTCAGGAGGCCCACAGAGGTAGGTTGGGGGCCCACGGCTGTTTGTGGGACATTGCCGTGCAGAATTGGCTGCCATGGTTTGTCCACAAAATATACAGTCAGTTTTCGCTTTGCTGTATATTGTGTGAAGTGTTTTGAAACATTTCGAAGATGTGATAAGGCACTATATCAAATGCAAGGATTATCATTAATGACTTTCATAACCTTTTTGAATTAATTCTTGATTCTCCACATTTGTCGTTTACCCAGGTATCGTTTACAGTTAAAAAAAAACACAGGAGATCAACAGAGAAAGACAAGTTAATATTTGGCACTTTTGTACCGAATTGCCTTTTCCGATTTGTCTTTTACTTCATGGCTTTTACCGTTATTTTTAGCCTATTCTGTGAAGCGCTTTGAAACGTCTCAAAGACGCGATAAGGCGCTGTTTCAAATGCAAGGATTTTGACTGTTATTCTATTAATTGTTGGTGGTGAACTTTGGGAAATCCACCTGACGTAAAAGTCGCTCAATGCAATTTTGTTGTTGTTGTTGTTGTTGTTGTGAAGAGTTCAGTTTAATATGCAAATTGCTGTCTGACAGCCAACAGTGTGTAAATCTCACACATTGCGTGATCGAATGCAGAGCAGAAAGTGTCCAAAGAGGCCTGGGGTCTCAGTTTTTTGATACTCCCCCAGGGTTTTTTTTTCTGTTGATACGGATCTATATTTCCTCTTTGAGGAAGTCTTGAAAAACAAAAACAAAACTCTGTGGCGGCTGCACGCATACACACCAAGGGGAGGGAAACGGTTTGGGAGGAGATCCAAGCAAAGCCAAACAAGAGGTCACAGAAGGAATGTTTGAAATGTTTTAACTGCACATTTCAATATGCTCGCAATAGAAACTTAGCCAAAGTCAAGGGTCCCATCAGACAACTTGACAACCCAGTGACAAGATCATGGTAGTCCTTTCTCCCCCACATCCAAGCAATGACTCGCTCTGCCTTTCCTCACCTCCGCAATATGGCCGACTCTGCCATTGCCTTCGCCCCACGGCCGCTGAAGCTCTCATTCATGCCTTCATTACATCCTGGCTTAACTATGCAAGCACTCTGCTTGTCAGTCTTCCCAATTCCTCCCTCCACAGGTTGCAGATAATCCAGAACTTTGCGGCCCGTGTCCTCTACCGTTCCAAACTTCGTGACCACGTCTCCCCCCATCCTCACCCAACTCCATTGGCTCCCCATTATCCCGAGGATCCAATTCAAGATCCTGGTCCTCACATTCCAAGCTCTCCACGGCCTCGCCCCACCCTATCTCTGCGACTTCCTAAACCCCTACTAATCTACCTGCCCCCTCCCCTCAGCAGGCTCAGGTGTGGAAGAGATAGGGTAGAAGGTACGTAGTGGGGGGTGGAAGGGAGATAGATCCTGGGGGAGAGGTAGTCGGGAGGTAGTGGAGGATGGGGTAGAGGTGGCTGAACAAATACCTCCGATTTTTGATTCGAAAAATCCGGCATCTCCTCGCAGTTGGTGTTGGAGGAGAGGATGGATATAGAAGGGGTTGATTAACCTCGAAAAAAAATGTTTCATACGTGCTGAGGCAGGAGGTCAACAACAACAAAATTGCACTTATAAAGCACCTTTCACGTCGGGAGGACGTCCCAAAGCACTGAACTGTAAGGTCAGGACCTGAGCGGGTGGGGGGGAGGGTCGTGGTAGGGGAAAGGAGAGGGGGAAGAGTTAGCGGGGCAGCCAAAGGCGCGGTCGAAGAGGAAGGTCTTGAGACCGGCCGTGAAGGAGGAAAGGGGGGAAGCGAGGGGGAGGGGCTGCGGGATGGAGTTCCACAGTGTGGGAGCAGAGAGGCTGAAAGCCCGGCCGCCGATGGTTGGGTGGTTAGGGCGGTGGACGCGGAGCAGGCTTGAGGCTGCTGAACGGAGGAGGCGGACAGAGCTGATAGGGAGACAGTAGGTCAGCGAGATAGGCGGGGGCCAGGCCATGACTGGCCTTGAAAGTGAGGACGAGGATCTTGAATTCAATCCTCTGGGGGATGGGGAGCCAGTGGAGATGGGTGAGGGTGGGAGTGATGTGGTCGCAGAGCCGAGTGCGGGAGAGTACACAAGCTGCAGAATTCTGAATGTTGTGCAGCCTGTGAAGGGAAGAGCTGGGAAGGCCGATGAGGAGAGAGTTCCCATAGTCGAGCCTAGATGGGACGAAGGAATGTATAAATGTTTCGGCGGCGTGGGGGGTGAGGTAGTGGCGGAGTCTGGCAATATTGCGGAGGTGGTGGAAAGCTGTACCGGTCATGGAGCGGATATGAGGGAGGAAGGACAGTTTGGGGTCAAACAAACTGTCAAGAGGAAAAAGAGATTCATGGATTGCAAAGGGCTTTATCAAGGCAAGCAACAAGAAGTTTGTATTTATCCAGAGTGGAACATGTTGTCAGGAAGGATTGTTGAGGCCAGGACATTGGATTCATTTAAAAAAGCATAGTTTGACATTACAATGGGAGGACATTATGGAGTGTATTCAGAAAGGAATAACAATAATATCCTTGGATTTGATATCGTCCCTTATCATGTCTTCGAGCCACCTCAAACCACTTCACAGAATATACATTCACATTGAAATCAAATGGGCTTCTTCATCCAAACTTCTTTTGTGATTTATTGGGATGAAATTTGTCCTGTTTACTTGCATGTTCCTTATCATAATTATCACTGGGAATGCAATAAGAAATGTTGCAAATACCCCCAACTTAAACAATTTTTCACGGAACAGACTCCTTTGTGAGCATCAGATTCTTCCTATTTAATAGGCTACAGTGATTAGATGCAGAGAAAAGCTCCCTTTATTTTGCCCCAGTAAAGTATAGTAAAAGCCCGTTTATCCAGCACCCTCGGGACCTGGCCAATGTTAAAGCGCATGCCGGATATTAGACCGAAAACACACCAAAAATGTTTTTTTTAAATAATATATTGTGCCGGATAAATTCCGGTTAATTGAATGTGGACTTTTTTTTTGCGGTGCCAGTTATACGGAAGTTACGGTTGATCGGGTCACGGATAACAGGCTTTTGCTGTACCTCTACACCTCATAAAAGCAAACTGAACTGTGGATGGATTTTTGTTAGGCAAGGCTATCAAGGGATATGGGGCAAAGCAGGTAATTGAATTTGAGGTGCAGATCAGCCATGATCTAACAGAATGGTGAAACAGGTTGGAGGGGCTGAATGGCTTACTCCTGTTCCTATGTACCTGTGCTATATTCAGCTTTCCACACTAGCCTTCCTGTGGCCTCTCTGAATGAGATTGTCAACTTAGTGCAGCACTAAGTGGGGCTAGAGATGGTTCAACCCCCTTCCAATCAGTTTGGGCTGATGGGATGTTGCGGACGGATAGGTGGGGCATGAAGTGAAGAGGTCAATGAGTTGAGTGAGTGGGAGTTCTATCCAGTGCTGAGTTACACATACAAACGGAGAAAGACACTCTGCAATCGTCAGGAACGCACAGTCAGGATGTACTTGGAGAACTCAGTTCAGGTCAGTGACCCCCAATCTTGGCATCTAAAAACAACAACATGCACTCTTTCCAGTAGTTAACAGTGGTGGAACCTGACTCTAGATTATCTTGGAACTAAACAATTTACTACATGCGTCTTTAACCCCGTTTGTCCAAAGGCTCAAAGGAGACTTTGGGTAGAGTGAACTCAATAAGACCAATAAGACCATCAACAAGAACAACAACTTGCATTTATATAGCGCCCCTCACACAGGGTAGCGTCCCAGAGCATGCAAGCTTAAATGTGGATAGCGTTCACCCATACAAGGCACTTTGCAGTGTAACACTGGGAAGCACTTTGGGACATTCTACGCTTGATTGAAACCTCGTCAGTTCCACCAACGAAAGGACATTGAGTTAACCCAGTAGAACCCTTAGACCCACTTTAATAGGGGCTATTTGGTGTTTTGTGGTCTTCAAGAATAGGAAGGGGGATGAGGGACATGTTGTTGTGATTCTAAACGCAGGGGAAGAAAACAATGAAGAAAAGAGATTTACTGACAACTTCAGGAGGAAATCTCAAAGCATATTTAGAGTTCTGTAATGTAGTGGCTAGAGTGCTTGCCTCACAAGAGAGTGGACCAGTTTGATTCCCGGGCAGGGCAAAATTTTAGGCGAGTTTCCTTACTCAACAAGCCCATATATCTAGTGGTAAGTAGGAACCCAGTCTTTAGTCAAATGTAATAATTCCACCCCCCAAAAATCCACGACTGGCTATCAAGTTTCACGCACAAAATACAGTCTTCACTTCACAATATGTTCTGTGAAGCCCTTTTGAGAAGTCTCAAGACATGATAAGGCACTACATATACAGTAATATGTGGTTGTATTATTAGAAGTATTAAAGCATTTGATGTAATTAGCAGGACTTTATGCATTTAATTTAACCAAACGGTCAGGCTATGATACCAAAGTATCTGGTTTGCAAGTGAACCAAGAGAGATTCACATTAACTTAGCAGGTGTTGGACAAAATCAATGGATGGACTAAGGAACAATGAGTGTATTTCAGTGTAATGCAGTGAACATTGAAACAGGAAACGAGCTGGGGAAACAATGAGTGTTCACCGGCAAACTATGGAAAAGGAAAAGGATTTGGGCGTAATTAGCAACAATTCACTGAAAGGATTCAGTCAAATCTGTTCTCAGCACATCCAGTAGAGTGAAGGCGTTTGAACACAAGTTACATTTTTTTACAATCAATCCTGTCTGATGAATTAGTATTGCAAGGATACATTGGAAAAACTGGGGAACTTAGATATAAGTCAATTACTGGCTGAATTCCCATGCTATAACATGGCTTATTTCTGGGAAGATCAGTGTGACGTTGATAACAATAATCTTTTGCATTTGACACAGATCCTTGTCCCATCTTTGAGACATCTCAAAGCGCTTCACAGAATGTACTGCAAAGTGGGCAAAACGCGGCAGCCAATTGCACACAGCAAACAGTTGAGTTTGTGTGTATTTTATGTGTACACCACACACAGGGGAACGCACTCACAATACAGTTTTGGGGGCAAAGTGTGGGTAGCGAGCACCAACAAAGGCACATTAGGGAAATAGAAAGGGAATGGTATTGGAGCAGATAGCTCAAATTGATAAGATAGCACCAGCACCTCACTGCTTCAGTGGGCTAGCAGTAAACATTTAGAATTGGCACCTTTGGGAGACGGTGGACCCATAAAAAGTGTCGGTTCTTTCAAGAACACGTTAGGTGATGGTGGAAGGCGAGCTGGGTGGACTTTGGTCCTCTATTGTCTGGCAATTTCTTCTGTTCTTATGAATGCCCAACGAGGAAAGAATCTGGGAATGAGATGAGATAACTCCCAATAGGGTAGCTGATAGATACAAACAAACACACAATTCAGTCATTCTAAGAGTAGGCTTGAAGAACTGAATCTTTTTCCTACACCAACTGAGTTTTCTTTCAGTGTAACCCACACAGTAGAAATAATAACACAAGTGATAATGAATTTTACCCAACTCTGTAATCTGCCTACAACTCAAAGGATCCACATAAGGTGATCTACAAATCCTGTAATAATCTGGGCATTTACTATTCCAACCAACAGGTTACTGGTTCATAATAACTGGGTGTTCAATCATGGCCAACACGAACCAGAGCCCGAGCCAGACCACGACTCTCAACACAACCCAGAACCCGAACAACAGCACAACTCCCAACATAACCCAGAACCCAAACAATAGCACAACTCCTAACAAAACCCAGAACCCAAACAACAGCACAACTCCCAACACAAACAAGACCACAACTCCCAACGCAACCCAGAACCCGAACAACAGCACAACTCCCAACGCAACCCAGAACCCGAACAACAGCACAACTCCCAACACAACCCAGAACCTGAACAACAGCACAACTCCCAACACAAACAAGACCACAACTCCCAACACAACCCAGAACCCAAACAACAGCACAATCCAGAGCTCAAGCCAGAACACAGACTCAAGCACGACCCGGATCCCGAGCACCACTGTGGATCCTCAAGTCAAAGCATCCCAGGGGGTGCCCACAAATGCAACCCAGAAAGATAACAAAGTAGACAATTGTACAGAGAGCAAAGACACTACTCCTGAGTGCGCCACAAACAAGATGGAAATGAGCACGGAGGCTGTAACCCAACCAAGCCGATCATTGGTTAATCAGACTAACTCCACCAATTCGCAACCAACTTCAATGTACACCAATGTTGCTTCTGAATCATATTCCATGCCTTCCAACAACCCAAATTCCTCTGCAGTCTCCGAGAAATCGAATGGAAACTTCAGCAATCCTGGTAAGAAGTAATTTTCTGATATTTTACTGATCTTAGATAGTAGTAATAATATTAATAATAATCCTTACATACAGTATAGTTCCTTTCACCCCAAAGACAGGGGGTGGGGCGGGAAACATATTTCAGGGAACACATTTTCACATTGTCGAAACGTCCCAAAGTGCTTCACAGAATTGACTGTGAACTACAGTCATGTATCTTGACATCCGCTTTATTACAGAGAAATTTTAGGCCAGATAGTACAATTTTAAGGGATGTGAGGGAACAGAGAGATCTGGGGATTTGTGTTAGCGACTCTTTGAAGGTGGCAGGACAGGTAGACAAAGCCGTTAAGAAGACATATGGGATACTAGGCTTTATAAATAGGGGTATAGAATACAAAAGTCAGGAAATGCTGACTAACCTCTATAAAACTTTGGTTAGGCCTCAGCTGGAGTACTGTGTCCAATTCTGGTCACCACACTATAGAAAGGATGTGAAGGCATTGGAAAGGGTGCAAAGAAGGTTTACTAGAATGGTGCCAGGATTGAGGGACTTCAGTTATGGGGAAAGGCTAGATAGGCTAGGTTTATTCTCTTTAGAACAGAGAAGGTTGAGAGGAGACCTAACAGAGGTTTATAAAATCATGAGGGGATTCGACAGTGAATAACAAAAAAAACTGTTTCCGCTGGTAGTTTCAAAACGAAGCAGAGGGGAGCTGAGGATAATTTTTTTCACTCAGCAGGTTGTTTGAATCTGGAATGCGTTGCCTGAAAAGGTGCTGGAGGCCGATTAGATAATGGCTTTTAAAAGAGAATTAGATCTTTATTTAGGGAGAACATATCTGTTAGGTTATGGGGGGAGAGCTGGGTGGTGGGATTGAGTTACTCTTTTCAAAGAGCCGGTACAGACTAAATGGGCCGAATGGCCTCCTTCTGTGCCATAAAATTCTATGATTCTATGAAATTGTCAACTGAGAACAACACAACTAACGTGACAGATTCTCGTGCTCCATCTTCAGAACTGCTGAGTCATCGGTCGATTGTTTCTTCACTATCACCACCAACTCCATCAACAGCAAATCTGACATCACACACTCGCGCACCCACGAGAGAGACATCCACCAAACCAGGAGAAAACACCATTACATCTAATGCAGGGACATCGCAAAGTACCCCAACCAACCCAAAGACACTCAATCCAGAAAAAAGCAACTCTAAACCAAGCCAAGGCCAGGTAAAGAAAAGGCAGAAGATCAAGCATGGAACTATATATTGGTATGGATGGACTTGTGGGTTGAATGTTCTCATATCGGATTTTAGATTAAATCCAAACTGGATCAGTCACTTTGTTAGGTGTAAGGATTCTACATGAATGTACTGCAAAGTGTATTTTGTGGGCGAAACAAGGCAGCCAATTGCGCACAGCAGTGTCCCACAAACAATTGTAGATTGAGTGACCTCTAAGTTTTTGGAGGGGGAAAGGATTATTCCTCCCAGAAAGTAATCCACCAATCAACGAACAACCGAGTTTTTACTTACTGTACTGCTACGTAAACGGAGTAGTAAGGAAACTTGCCTCGCACCGGCCAAGAATACACAGCTGTTTGTGGAACACTGCTATGCGCAATTGTTTCACCCCCAAAACAAGTCAATCCACTTTATAGCACATTCTGTGAGGGGCTTATACGGAACCCATATAGTCTAGGATAACACTCTAATGCAATGCTGGCGGGTGTGTGCTGCATTGTCGGACGTGCCATCATTCGGAGGAGATTTTAAACTGAGGTCCCCTCTGTTCAATTGGATCTATTCAAAAAGAGAAGGGGATTTCTTCCAGAGTCCAGGCCTACAAACCCCCAAACAGATTGGTCATTCACGCCATTTCTTTGTGCGTAAATCAGCTCCCGCATTCACCAATAAAATATATGAATACCATTTTACAACACGTTGAGTCCTGTAGTCCTGTAACTCAGTGGTTAAAGTATTCATCTCACAAGAGAGAGACCTGGGTTCAATTCCTGGCAGGGCAAAACCTTGGGTGAGTTTTCTTTCTCCACACATCCATCCCTCAAAAAAATAATAATAAAATTGGTCACTTCGGTCCACGACTGTTTGTGGGACACAGCTGTGCGAAATTGGCTGCCTTGTTTCGCCCACAAATACAGTCAATTCACTTTACATTGTATTCTGTGAAGCGTTTTGAGACGTCCAGAAGGCATGAAAAGCACTATATCAAATGCAAGGATTATTATTATTCATTTATCTCAACAACTTAAGACACTATATGAAATCCTTTATTATTATTTTCTCCCCCATGTATACGGTATAAAGCGGCCTTACTTCTTGTCTCCAAATCACTCTACTGCAAAATCAGGCACCCATGTAACATTGCAGAATACCTAGTAGTCTATATAGTGTTGAGTTTCAGAACTGATGAATATCATAGGAAGCAACAGGTAGGGAGTGAACGAACAGTAATCACCACGCACAGATGGAGAATTCTGTTCATCTCAGTCTGTGGACTCTTCCATGTAACCTTGGAAAAAAGCCTATGGGAGATCCTCTGGAACTCCTTCCCACAGTACCTCTGCTTCGCCCCCTCCCAGGCCTCCTTCAATCCTCCTCTTCAATCGTGCATTTGGTCACAGTCCTACCACCTAAAACCATGATACACATGCAGTTTGATGTTGTTGTTTGTTTGTTTCCAGATGAAATGCGTGAACGAGACCGATGAATACATTACCAGTCTGTTTCTGAACGAGAGCTTTCGCTGTGTAAGTAAATGTACATGACCTATCTCCCTTTGAGATATTGAAGATTTCTGCCATCATTAAGCGGGACCCTTGAGCATGAAGGGAGCATTATAACTGCCTATGAAATTCATGGTTGACACACTGTACACACTTGTGGAGCTCCTGTAGCTCAGTGGTTAGAGCACTCGCCTTACAAGTGTGAGAACTGTATTCGAATCCAGGCAGGTCACGGCGAAACCTTGGGCAAGTTTCCTTACTCCACACACGCGCCTAATAATAATCCCTCAAAAAAAACCACAATAATAAAAAGCAGGCTTGTTCATTCTTCCTTTTGCCTGGTTTCCACCTCCGCCTGAGGAACTGCAAACGTTTATTAATTAATAATAATCATGGCATTTGATGTAGTGCCCTTATCACATCTTCTAGACGTCTCAGAGCGTTTCACAGTTGCAAAGTGTATAGTGACTGTACATTAGTGACTGCACCTGTCAGGGGGGGAAACTCTGCACGGACTGCAAAAAGGAGCAGAGGAGATTTGTCGCGGCAAGATGGGAGGGGGGTGGGGGGGTGGGGGGGGGTGGGGGGTCAGAAATCTGAGCAGCCTCGTGGCATGGTACAGGTTGTACGGATGTGATATATTAGGCTTTGCAAGCTGTCCGGTGCTGAGACCCACCAGTCATGTCAGGGGATTCTGAAAGGTCCACGGGTGACCTTTGAGATAAGGGTTACTCAGATGCCATTTAGCAGAGAAGGCGAGGGATGTGATACAGGCAAAAATGGGCCAGTGATAAGTAAACTGTTGCGAGGCCCCATTAGGACTAAAAAGTGCTTCTGGTTTGTGTCTCGTTGTAAAAGGTAAATGTTCAATGTGATTTCAAAAAAAAAGAAGAGATTGCTTTAATGCGAGACTCGGAATGGCCTCGCTCTCCTCGCAGGAATTTATTGCTACAGTCGCGGTATAGTGGTTAGACATTTCCCATTAAATCAGTCATTTTTAATTACTTTACCGTCACTGTTTATGTCAGGCAATGAGGGGGGGGAGTGGGGGGAGTCTTGTTTTACTAAGAATTGTCTTAAATTATAAAATATTTACCGTTCATACCACCCATTTAGACAGTCCATTCGGGGGCAAGCTAATTCAAATTAGGTGTCAGCCTGGCTCAGTTAGCAGCACTCAAGCCTCTGAGTAATAAGATTGCGAGTCTGACGTGAAAGGCTTCTTAATGAAACATAAGAATCATGTATGATTATCCGTCTGGGGAAGAATTTCAGAGACAGCATCAAATCCTTTTTTCCTTCGTAAAAATCCTAACATCTCGTTGGTGATCGAGTTACACAGAGTGTGCGTGTGTCCCAAGGCTGTGCGGCTTAGACTGAAGATGCGAAGACTTTGGAGAGGCCGCAGCCTTGCCCTGGTTGTGACATTTACACTGAGGATTCGGGTTTTAACGAGACATAAAGTTGTCATGTACCAGGTCCAATGACTAACCGCACCATGGCAACAAGCAAAAACTCTCTTCAATAAGAAACCCAAACCCTCCTGCCTGCTGTGAGCAACAGTAAAACTCCAGCTAGTCTTAAAACCTGGAATGCCGTTTGCCTTAGAGTTGTTAAGGTCGCGCAGAAACGTGCTAACTTCTGAACTTCAACTGAGGAAATCGGTTGCAAGGTGCGTCTCAATTTAGTAATAACTCTTGCATTTGATACAGCGTCTTATCACGTGTTCGAGACGCCTCAAAGTGCTTCAGGAACATACGGTAAAGAGAATTGACTTGTGCGTTTTGTGGGCGAAACACGACAGCCGATTGTGCACAACAGTGTCCCACAAACAGTCGTGGATTGAGCGACCAAATTATTATTTCTTTTCAAGGAGTTATTACCCCCGGTTTAGCGATCCGCCAATCGCCTAACAACTGGGTTGCTATGAACTGCTAGATAAACAGAGGCATGTGTGTAAAGAAACTTCTCCCAAACATTTCGCCCCAACACCTCTACCTGTGTGGAAAGATTCCATTTTTCACCCTCCCCACCCCCCAGGTTTAGGGATGTGCCTTTTACTCACAGAGTACCTCATTAGTGAACATCATTTTAGCGACTTAGGAGTCCTGTAGCTCAGTGGTTAGAGCACTCTCCAAGCAAATGAGAGACCTGGGTTCTACTCCCGGCAGGATGAAACATTGGGCAAGTTTCCTTACTCCACACGCCTCTGTTAACCAGCAGTAAGTAGGAACCCGGTTGTCAGTCGATTGGCAAATCACTTTTCTGGGGATAATAATCCTTCCAAAACAAATAATAATTTGGTCACTCAATCCATGACTGTTTGTGGGACACTCTGTGCACAAAGTGCACAATTGTCTGTTGCTCTTCACCCATATATATATATATATGTGTGTGTGTGTACATATACACATACATATAGTCAATTCACTGTAGAGTATATTCTGTGAAGCGCTTTGAGACATCTAGAAGATATGAAAAGCTCTATATCAAATGCAAGGATTATTATTATTATTTATTATTCTCTCCTTAATTTTGCGGAAGGCGCTGATTTCATTCCCGACAATTTGAGGCTTGTTGGGTATGTTGTCTGTATTGTTGCATCGCAGTTCTCTATTTGCCTCGATCACTGTGTCTTGGACTTATTGCATTGCGTCAATTCCCTTCAGTCACTTGTCTCTTTCTCCCATCGCAGCCTCAGCCTGCGCTGTGTCAAGAGAGATGTAAACAGTGCCATAAATCAGGGCTGCTAAATAAACTTTGCCTGGTTCACACAAACGATATCATTTACATTTCTCTAAAACTGCCAGAGAGACTTCCGTCTCTAAAACTGCCAGAGAGACTTTTAGTATTTTTAATTTAATAATAGTATTTTTAATTTAATAATCCTTACCCTAATAATCCTTTTGTTTGATACAGAGCCTTTCACTTCGAGAGGACCTTCCAAAGCGTTTCACAGAATATACTTTGAAGCGCAGTGACTGTGCGTTTCACGGGCTATCAATTTGAGCACCGCAACATCCTACAAATAACATTTTCTCTTTTGTTTTACTGCAGTTTGAAAAAAGAAGCAAGTTTCCTTTCTCTCCAGTGTCCTGGCCCACAATCTCCCAAATTAAAAAAATGTTAGACAGAGCTGTGTGCAAATTGGCTGGCGAGTTCACCCACAAGATACAGTCACTACACTTTGCGACAACAACTTCTATTTATACAGTGTATTCACCCCCAGCAGTGTTAAGAGGAAGGTTTTCAGTCATGATCTAAAACTCGGGGACGGAGGGGACAACGCAGAAGGATTGGGAAAGAGAGTTCCAAAGCTTCGAGGCCTAGGGTCTGAAAGCATGGCCGCCGATGGTGGAGCGGGAGGGATGAGGGGCAAACAGGAGGCTAGAGCCAACTGAGTGAATAGAGGCAGCGGGCAGTGTAGTGAGGGAGAAAGCAGGAATTCAGGGAAGTGCCAGGGCGTGAAGGGATTTGAGGAGAGTGAGTGAGAGGATCTTGAAATCGACTTTACAGAACAGCCTGTGAAGGAGCTTTGAGACATCCTCCTGACGTGAATATCGAATGCAAGGCTGATTAATATTAAGACTCTGGGCAGTGTGTGCAGTGCTTTCAATTGAGCCTGTGTGGTCCAATTTACACTAGCCCTGGTGTTTTCATTGAGGGCCTGAACCTGTTGATTAAAAATAAGCTGCTTATCTGACACACAATTCTTACTTCATTGTAGGATGTTGCCTTTAGATTTTTGTCGCTGTGGGAAAGAGGTGATATAATTTTCAGGCCTTGAAATTTAAACCCTTCACGTATATTTTTCCACATTAAATTAAAAGTTTTCCCAGTGCCAGTACTTGTTTGTTTTCAGACATACACACGCAATGAGATTTTGTCTCTCAGTTTCAGAAAGGCCCAATTTCGACCACAATTGTCACTTGAGTCTATTGCGCTAATTCGGTTGTGGGAGTGGGTTTGCTTACTCTGTCACGATAAGGGCTCATCTAATTCATACAGGGATGTAAGATTATATTAATGCAGCTTGTTTAGTTTTGACAGCAAAACTCCAGGGCAGGGCTTATAAAACTTTGATAGGTGGCTATTTGATTATTCTGCCCCCTGGTCCTCCCTTCTCCATTTTACATTGTGTCAGCTCTCTCTGTTTATTGCGCTCTAGCATCTGAATCACAAGGTCAGGACATTAAAACAACAGAGACGCTGCCCTTCTCTGTGAAAAATGCACGTTGTTGAACTCACAGTCTAGGTTGACACTCCAAGGCAGCGCGAGTGTTGCTTTGAGGCGGGAGACGTACTTTGGGTGAGACGTTAAACGAGAGGTTTCTCTCTCTCGGTGTCCTGGCCAACAATCCCCATCAGATAAAATTGTCGGAAGATAAAATAACGTGTAATTCGGGGCTGCTGTGGGCAAAACTTGTCTTTACGTAGCGCCCTTCAGGATGACATCTTAGACCGTTTCACAAAGACATGGTTGGACACCAAGCAAGGCTGGAGATGGGATAAAATGCTCTTTCACAATATAACGTAAGGCAAGTTAACCATCCAGTAACTAAACGTTACACAGATAAGAGTAGAGAGTTCTAGAGAGCGAGGGCTGAGAGGTCACTAACCTATGGTGGGATCAGGAGGATTTGACCCTGTGACAGTAGGGTCACAGAGGTAGGTAGTCATTTGAGCCAGGGGCAGGGGGAGAAAGGTGAGCAAAGGCGCGGTCGAAGAGAAAGGTCTTCAGCTGAGACCTGAAACTGGGAAGAGAGGGGACGAGGCGAAGGGAGTGAGGAAGGGAGCTCCAGAGCCTCTGGGCGTAGTGGCTGGAGACCCGGCCGCCGAGGGTGGGGCGGAGGATTCGGGGGGACATGGAGGAGGCCAGACCCAGAGGAGCGAAGGCAACGGGAGCTGGCTTGAGGAGAGAGGAGATCAGAGAGGGAGGGAGGTGCAGAGGAGTGGAGGGATTTGAAAACAAGGGTGAGAAGATTATGTGGGTTCAATAAAAGGGACCAGATAGAAAGCAGGTTGGTTTTCAGCAGCAACAACCAATTACACTTACATAGCGCCTTCACATCGAAAAGATGTCTCAGGGCAATGGACAGTCAAGGTTTTTTGGACTCAGGCTGGGAGTTGAGGTTGGGAGATGTAGAGGGCGGTTGAGGGGGGTGGGTGGGAAGGGCAGCCAAATGTACGGTCGAAGAGGAAGGTCTGTAGACGGGACTTGAAAGAGGCAAGAGAGAAAGGGGGTGAAGATGGAGGGATTTGTGGACAGGTTTCCAGAGTGTGCGAGGAGAGGTGCCGAATGCCCAACCACCAAACAGTGAGGAGGGAAGCACAGCCCATGTCTGCAGAACAAAGTCGTGTGTGGTGACCAAGGCTCTACCACTGTGGAGAGTCCCTTGACTTGGCATAGCTTTCCTCAAGCATTCCAGACGGTGGAAGCTGGCCGGGCGAGATAGTCCTTTTTGTTGTGCGTGTTTGCAATTTTATCAGATGAACTGACTTGCGTGTTGCTCAACAATAGAGGAGAGAGCAATGTACCCACCTCGGGAACTCCAGCCATTGCTGACACTGACCTGGTGATATCACACACAGAGAGAAAGAGGAAAAAAAGAGTCAGTCAGACAGATTTGAATGAAATAATTTGAGCCCTTGCCAAGCTCTACCCAGCATAGTATTTTATTTTCCACAGTGAATCACAGCGCTATTTAACGACAAATAATCCTTGCGTTTGATAATTGGCATCCTGTGGCGTAGTGGTTAGCGCACTCGCCTCACCAGCGAAAGTATCTGGGTTTGAATCCAGGGCAGGGTGAGACCTTAGACACGCTTCCTCTCTTTTACACATCTCAGCCCATGTTTCGCCCACAGAATACAACAACAACAACAACATACATTTATAGGGCGCCTTTCACGTCGGGAGGACGTCCCAAGGCGCTGGACTCAATCCACTTTACAGTATATTCTGTGAAATGTTTTGAGACGTCGCGACGACGTGATAGCGCAAGGATCATTGTTGCTGTTATTATCATTATTAACAAATAAAAACAACAGCAGCAGCAACTTTGATTTATGTCGCACCGGACAGCGCCTCAGAGCGCCTCACAGTAAAATACACAATGAGTTCAATTTAACTCAACACAGACAAGGATCCAGCACAAACACACAGTCAAACATCCATTTCTGGATGATAAAGATGATAAAGTGGCTGGATGTGGAGCTAGGAGATCGGATGGGCTGAAGAACTTTCTTCGTCCAGAGTGATCTCAGGATTCACTTCCGACCAAGAAAAGGACCTGGGTTTACCTAACAATATAGCGCCACCCACAGGTCAACTGATGCAGTATCAGAATTAACACTATCTAGTGATGGTAGCAAACCTTTTACTCTGTCCTCGCAATGGCAAATCCTTGCATTAGCAAACTCATTTGAGTCGGTATCACTCTTGCCTCTCGCACAAGAGGTTGCGTGTGGATCCAACTACTTTGGTCGCTTTGACCTCACACTCCAGGGATACACTTGTGAGGAGTTCTGTAGCTCAGTGGTTAGAGCACTCGCCTCACAAGCGAGAGACCTGGGTTCAATTCCAGACCGGGCAAAACCTAAGGCAAGTTTTCTTTTTACTCCACACGCCTAATAACATTCCCTCAAAAAAAAATTGGTCACTTCAATCCACGGCTGTTTGCGGGACTGTGCGTTAAACTGACTGCTGAGTTTTACCAACAAATAATCAAGTCACTACACTTAACACAAATAATAATAATATCTCAGCAATTTACCCGTAAGGGGCTTTGAGACTATTTGATGTTATGGGCACTACTTTAAATGCGAGTATGAATATTATTATTTTGTCGCCTTGGGATATGTTTTAAAAAGCGTGTGCGTCTGAGTGTAAAACACTCGAGAATCCTTACAGCCAGAGAAATTTATTCCCTGCTGTTAACACTGGAGTCAGAGCCCCAGCCATGGCTTTGCATCAATATAATGTGCTTCTGCTAGAAACAGATAAGGAGTCAAGTGTTTTCTGATGGAAGTGCAAAGACGCATTTCCCCGATGATTAGCAGAGCCTCTAAGCACTCCCAGCCTCTCTGCCAGTCTTGCAGAGCAAGCTTGGCACCCTCTCCCTCTCTCTCTCTCTCTCTCTCTCTCTCCCGCGCTCTCTTGCCTTTGGGATAGATAAACTGACACCTGTTCTTTTGGAAAGATCGGCTCAACCTCGAATAGCATTTCGTCGTGGAAAAGGCATCAATAAGCAAAGCAGACATTCTCTCGGGTTAGCAATAATTATGAACGTTAGCACAGCGACAGACCGTCCCTCTCGCCATCCCAATTTAAAGCTAACCTGTGTTATTGAGGGAAGTGGATTCAGGTCCCACCTTGGAGTCCGTTAGTGTAATGGTTAGAGCACTCGCCACACAAGTGGGAGGGAGCTGAGTTCGATTCCCGAGCAGGGTGAAACCTTAGACAAGTTTCCTTATTCCACCCGCCAACGATTACCTAAGTAGGAACCCAGTTATTAGACAATTGATGGATCACTGTTCCGGTGGCAATTAATGTTTTTTTAAAAATAAAATAGCACATAATTTGGTCACTCAATCCACGGCTGTGTGTGTGGGACACAGTAGCCAACTGGCTTGCCCCGTTTTGCCCACAAAATGTACAGTGAATTTACTTGACGGTATATTCTGTGAAGCGTTTTGAGACATCGCAAGGGCATGATATCAAATGCAAGGATTATTACTATTATTATCACAATGGGACTTGAGCTCACAGTGTTGTGCAGGCAGCGTTTTCAAAGGAACTGAAACCAGGTCTGCCTGTTAGATCAGGCAAATGCTTTAAATGTACCCCACATGGGACATAAAGATTGGTCAGTGTTGGCCACAAACACAGACAGCTCTTACTGTAACGTGCGATGCGATGCTGCAAGCGTGTATGTTGTTAGTGCGTGGGAGAGTTTGAGAACGTTTTATGAGGGCATTTCAAAAAAATTATTTGCGGATAACTTGAAAATAAAATAATAATAATAATAGTAATTTGGTCACTCAATCCACGGCTGTTTGTGGGCAGCGCTGTACGCAATTCGTTTCCGCGTTTCACCCAAGTAACGCACAGTAGATTCACTCAACACTATATTCCGTGAAGATGCTTTAATGCGTCTCAACCACATGATAACGCACTTATATCAAACGTCAAGACTACTGTTGTCAATAATCCAATGTAATGCTCCCGATCCTTTCTTTCAAAATCCTAGGAAGATTTCGCAGTGGGTGAAACAGGCCGGCGACTCGCTAACTTGGTGTGTGGGAAGCTGAGAGAAAAACGGTTTATATCTTACTGCGAGGTCGTTATCAGCCCCAATTCTGGGAACCAGAAGCATTTGAAGATCACAGATGTCGTGGTCAAAGGTCAGACTGAGGACATTCTTCCTATCTGGGTGGAGTCCTGTAGCGTATTGATTAGAGCGCTCGCCTCACAAAGCGACTAGACTTGGGTTTGATTCCCAGGAGGGCAAAACTTTTAAGCAAGACTCCTTACCCCACACTCGTCTTGTTTACCAGCAGTAAGTGGGAACCCAGTTGATTGGTGGATCGCTTTTCTGCGGGTAATAATTCAATAAATAATAATAATTTGGTCACTCATATCACGCCTGTTTGTGGGGGACGCTGCTGTGTCCAATTGACTGCGATGTTTCGCCCACAAAATATACAGTCAATTGACTTTACAGTATATTCTGTGAAGTGTTTTGAAATGTCTCAAAGAAGTGATGAGGCTCTATATTTCCCCCCAAATAAATGACCTCTTCATTTCATGGAGAATGTTGGTGGGTGGGTAAATTCAAGGATTGTCACAGTAAATCTTCCTCAGATAAGCCATATCAGTTGGGACCATACATTTAATATGACTTACATAGAGTGTGAGTTACGTGAAACTCGCGTAAGTTGCCGAAAATTCAATGGGACCTGGGCAGATGTAAGATTTAGGCATTTAAATCTGTTTGTATGATTTGAGATCAGACGTATGCAAATTTTACTGTACATATTATTTCTGGGGTCTTGGGTGGAAGAGGAGGGGGAAGAGATGAGATGTGTGTGTGTGTGTGTGTGTGTGTGTGTGTGTGTGTGTGTGACTGCTAAATGTTACCTCATCTTTACAGTCAGCAAGGAAGAAGTCACCCGGATTATGGAAAATCTAAAATCAGCACTGGGCAAGGTAACTCTTCCCATTGTATACGAGCAGCGGCAGCAGCGATAACAACTGACAGTTGTATAGCTCCCCCCAGCATCCAAGATTGCTTCAGTAAAGTGACAGTGAAGCGATATCACACCGAGCATTTTCGGGCAGACTCGCTAATCGGTCATGTTGTTTCTCTGTTTCTGGGGTTCGTCCTGGAGCTGCAGCGATTAGAGCACTCGCCTCGCAAGCGACAGCCCTGTGTTCGTTTCCCGACAGGGTGAAACCTTGAGCAAGTTTCGTTAATCGACACGCTTAATAATAATCCCTCAAGAAAGAGAAAACAGCAATAAATTGGTTACTGTACTTCAATCCACGACTGTTTGTGGAACACTGCTGTGCGCAATTGGCTGCCACATTTCTCCCACAAGTAAACAGTCAATTCACTTTACCGTATATTCACTGAAGCACTTTTGAGACGTCCGGAAGGCGTGAAAAGGGATGTATTAAACACAAGTGTGACTTATTATGTTGACGTATAAGTTTGATGGGATGTAGGGAATTCTCAGTTTGGTTTGGGATACTCTTTAAGCACAGTGATGGATGTGTCATGCGTCAGATATCTATTGGCCTAACCAATCCAATCAATTGCTAAGCCTTTGTGTGGCAGCCTGGCTCAGTTGTTGGATCTCTCCCCCCGTCAGGACCTTAGACTGACAATGCTGGGGGTGCGTAGCTCTCCACGGCGGAAAGATGTCCCAGGACCCTGGTCAGTCAGGGGGTTTTTGACCTGAGCTGGGAGTTGAGGTCAGGGGGAGGGGTGGAGGGCAGGGGAGATGGGGTTGGAAGGTAGCCAAAGGCACGGTCGAAGAGGAGGGTCCTAGGCGCTGTACAAAGAGATAAGGGAGTTTCTCCTGGTGGTCCTGACGAACAATCCCCCACCCAAATAAAATGGTCACCCACTTCAGGCCTCCCCTCACGTTTGCAAAATTGGCTGTTGCGTTTGTCTACAAAGTACACACATACAACATATTACAGTAAAGCATGTGAAGCTCGAGATGTCTTCTGAAACAACTCTATCAAATGTAAAGATTGTTGTTATTATTTATTATTATTACTCTTCCTTCCTCACACCATTTTCTTGCCCCCCACCCCCCCTCTCTCTCTCTTTCTCACAACTATTGTCCTCTTACAGGCATCTATCCCTACATGCTCTGAATCGATGGAGGGTGCGATAATTGCCTCTTGCCTTTCCATTTCCAGATGAATATCAACACTATTAATGCCTCCCTGGATGACTCCAGCGCGGAAGCCATGAAAACCAAGAAGATGGTTGCGTTGAGTGTCACCGGCATTCTGCTGCTGCTGATATTCACCTTTGGTATCATTTACATGAGCTGCCAATACAAATCCAAACACAGAAAGGCCCAGGTGCGTGCTAAGCCGCTCTTATTTCCCTTCCCAGTTTGCTTCTATCCTCTCTTTCTCTCTCTCTCGTTACCTGCAAACCTGGCTGAGATCAGCTATCTCGTCACCGATTGGGGATTGAGTGCGTGGTTCAGGCGTACACTGGACGAAAGTTCCAAAGGGTGTAAATTAAGCACAAGTTCAGATATACGTTGGAAGGCTGTTTGAACATAAGAATAATAAAACTCTGACCCAAAAGGCATATGCATGATTTGGCAAGTTAACTCACTCACTCACTCACTCACTCAAACTGATGTGGGCTTGACGAAGAATAAATTTGGCCATATTTTATACCACGTCAAAGCGAGCGGGTGAGCGAGTGAGGGAGGGAGGGAGTGAAAAAAACATCTCGTCCACCCTGTTCAGCAAGAGACAAAAGTGATGATGGCTTTCGCCTCATTGCATCATGAGTTACAACAACAACAAATTACATTTGAATAACGGCCTTCACGTCAGGAGGACATCCCAAGGCTACAATAAATCTGAAGAGAAATATACATTGTTGTTTCAGTGTAACCCCTCCCCTCTGCGCGTGCACACACACACACACACAACTCTCTATTAATAATTCACCCAAACAGCCTCTACATGTTATTGCAAGACATCGCCTCCAGGCCGTGCTCATGCGTCTCACAAGACAGTAGCAGAACCCTGGCTAAGCAAACTTAACTCTTTAGAAAAAAAACATAGGGTGGAGGACACGAGCAGAGAGAGAGAGAGAGAGAGAGAGAGAGAGAGGGACAAATGGAGGGAGGGATTTTGAATCACAATTGCTCATGTGCCAAGTCTTGTACTGCTGGATTTCCACTGCCTCTCAAGACCTAAAAGGTACAGCTCAACTTTGATGGGAGTCACAAGTCTGTCCAGAACTTCAAAGCCCAGATACCTGTACGCACAAAGCTTCAAGCCCATCCTCATCCAGCTCCCTACTTAACCAGTGGATCAACTTTAAGATCCGCGCCCTTACCTAACCTTCAAATACTTCTATTGCCTTGCAGCACTCTGATTTGCCTACTTTTTGAGCATATTCCCTGCTATTCACTTCACTAACTGTTCAGCCCCTTGGGAGATCCTCCCGACATGAAAATAGCTCTATAAATGTAATGTTGTTGTTGACGATTGCCGTGGCAGATTAATTGTCCATTCACTTGATGCCTGTTTACAACAACAACAACAAGTTGTACTTGTGTAGCGCCCTTCAAGCCGGAAAGACATCCCAGGGCATTGGACAATTAGGGACCTGAGCTGGGAGTTGGGTCAGGAGGGGTGGAAGGTGGTGGGAGGATGTGACATTGTTGTGTATGCAAAATAGCTCGCCCACAAAAGCACAGTCACTACACAGCAAGTGTGTGTGTGTGTGAACCTGTTTCTAACGGTTTACCCTCTGCGCCCTCGCCCAGCCGTACCTGAACGAAGAATTGCAGACCATAGACAACTGTTGCCACGACAACCCGGCCTTCACGGAGTCGCACGCGGAGATGCAGGAGAAGAAAGGGAAACTGAAGAGTGGCTTCATGGATATCACCGAGGGCTTTGGGGAAGACACAGACAGCTGGATAGCGCCTCTGGAGAAAGACGAGCCTGAAGAAGACACACATTTGTAGAGGGAGTGCCGAGAGATGGGGTACAGAACGCGTCTCGTTCCCCACGCCTCCCGCTCTCCCCATCTTTACCATCGCCACTCGGTCATCATTCATGGCCAGGTTTCAACTGTCACCTGCAGAGCTGCTATCTCTATCTCCATCTCTCTCTCTCTCTCCATCTCTCTCTCTCCCTCTTAAAGAGTCCCGTAGGGTTGCGGTTAGTACGCTTGCCTCGCGAACGAGAGGACGGGGATTTGATTCCCGGCCAGGGTGAAACCAGGCAAGCTTCCTTACTCTACAAGGGCCGCTCTCTGTTCACCTAGCAGTAAGAAGGAACTTGTTTTTTTTGGTTGATTGGTGGATCGCTTTTCTGGGATTAGTAATGCCTTCAACCAAAAATTTGTTTGATTTTCCTACTGTCCTTCATCCTGCCCCGACCTCTCCCCCACTGCTCTTGTCCCTACCTGACTGTACAGCGCCTTGGGACGTCCTCTCGATGTGAAAGGCGCTCTATAAATGTAAGTTTTGATCGATTGATCGGTCGAGCGAGCGAGAGTGATCACTCAACGGTTTGTGGGCCGCTGCTGTGCCGTGAGCAATTGATTGGGGCGTTTCGCCCACAAAAATAGTCAAATCCACTTTGCAGTACATTCCGTGAAGCGTTTTGAGACGTCTCAAGGACTTGATGAGGCTCTATGTGAAATGCAAGAATGATTAATATTAGTAAATATTCTCTTCCTCCATTCTCACAGGTAACAATTAACAGCCAGTCTTGAGGTCGAAGAAACACTGGATTTTAACAAAGAGCAAGTCTTAAAAAGAGCAATTTGTGTTGTTTCTTTTTAAACTTGTTAGGATGAGACTCCATTTAAACACAGCCTGAAACACTCTGGGACTCACTCACCCCAGAGTGAGAGACGCTATATAAATGCAACTTGACATTGTCGCTGGAAAACCCTCGTAACTTGAGAAAGGTTCCTTTCCCCGCTCTTTCTCCCTCTCTCTGCCCAGGATTTTACCCCTCGCCTGGGTTAGAAACAATTCTGCAACTTGCAGTTGATAGTAAGTTTTGTAACTGGACTAATTAACCATTAATTTGAGTCTGGAAAGACTTTTATCAAGGAAAAAACAAACACACCTACACAATCCGACTGTCGAAACTGTTTTTTCAGTCTCCTGGCATGTTTTGCCAGCGTGCTCAGCTAACGGAGCTAACAGACAGACAGTGGTGTTGGGACTTGCTGATGTGAAAGGCACAATATAAATGAAAATTGTATTGTACTGCCTTTGCACCTCACGATTTGTGGTGTCTCATTTTCTCTTTCTTTTCCTCCTCATCCTCCACCACTCCCTTTCGCCCGACCCAACACACCCACCCACCCATTCCCAACAATATTGAAGTCACATCAGGATTGTATCTGGAGATTTGACCCTCACCAGATGAATAAGAGCCACTCTCCACTCATAAGGTATTTCCATAAAATAGAAGTGAAACAAGCCTGAAATGCAAGGGAGTTTGATTCAGAACACAACCCTCTCAATTATTGATCTGCAATCAATCTATTTAACAAACGAAACATAGAACTTTAAAATCTTCATTGCTGTTTTTTTTTGTAAAAACTGATTTACATTGTGATTATTTGTTGGTAAAATTAAGCATTTTCAGAGAAGTCAATCTTAATCTCTGCAAAGGACATTGTGCAGATCCTGTAGCTCAGTGGTTAGAGCATTCGTCTTACAAGCATGAGACCTGTGTTCGAATCCAGGCAGGTCAGGGCGAAACCTTGGGCAAGTTTCCTTACTCCACACGCCTGATAATAATAATCCGTCTCCAAAAAAACACAATAATAAAAATCGATCATTTCAATCTGCTGTGTGCAATTGGCTGCCGCATTTCGCCCATAAATATATAGTCAGTCCTCTGCACCCCACCTACCTCTCTGATCTCCTCTCTCCCTGACCCAGCACCCGTTGGCTTCGCTCCTCTGGGTCTGGCCTCCTCCGTGTCCCCCCGAATCCTCTGCCCCACGCTCGGTAGCCATGCCATCAGCCACTACACCCCGAGGCTCTGGAACTCCCTTCCTCACTACCTTCGCCTCTCCTCTCTTCTCAGCTTCAGGTCACAGCTGAAGACCTTTCTCTTCGACCGCGCCTTTGGTCATCTTTCTGCCCCTGGCTCAGTCTCGGGATCCGCTATTGTGAAGCGCTCTGAGACACCGCCCGGGGTGGAGGGCGCTATATAGATCAAAGTTGTTGTTGTGAGGTAGTGGCAGAGTCGGGCAATGTTTCGGAGGTGAGGAAAGGCAGAGCGGGTCACGGCTTGGATTGTGGGGGGAGGAAAGACAGTGGCGGATCAATCAAGACACCTAGGTTCCTGACTGTAAAGTGAATATCCCAAAGTACATATGGATTCAAATTGAACAATGTACCCACACATATTTACTGTACAGTATACAGTACAAAGCCAACAGTCCTGGGATAGGCAGAGACTGCACTAAGCTCCTAACCCCACTTACTGTTTCATGACTTGGTTCAACACAGCCTAATAATGAAGGTTAATATAAGGATTTGACAGTAATTATCACACAATAGGTATTTTGATCGTGGACAGTGCAAATGTAATTCCAGGTTCAGTGAACATGATCTTTCTGAATTGTAAATGAGATGCTCTCCATGTAATTAATGCTCTTCCAGGGCGGAGACAGGATGTTTAAAAAAGGAATACCTATAGATTTTATTTTCTAGAGCACAATAAATATATACAAATACAGTACACCCGCTTTACGAGATATTTCTGTTGCTGTACGTCTATCAATAGAATCCATTCAAACAATCGCATTGTAATAAATAAATATAATAATAATTCAGACACTCGATCCACGACCATTTTGTGGGACACTGCCGCCTTTCACCCACAAAACCATAGTCAATCCACTTAACTGAATATTCTGTGAAGCGCCTTGAGACATTTAGAAAACGTATAAAGCTCTTTCGTAAGGATTATAATTTATAAAGCTAATGACATTAATTCATTATAGGCATTACTTTTAGAGACTTTTAGAGATCTGAATCCCCAGATCTCTTGTGTTGCTTTACCCTGCTGAGGTTCTTAATATTTAAAGTTTAAACAGTTGATTTTTTCTTCCTATCAAAGTGAATCACTTTGTATATTTCCCTGCGACTCATTATCTACCAATTCCGCAAGTTACACTGAATAATTTTATCTCGTGTTCCTCCTTCTTTCGGACATTTATTGAGATTTTTCGCTTTAGAAAGGCAACATTTGATTTCAGTCTGCACAGAAATGGGTGCATTAATTTAACCACAAAATACAGTCAATTTATAATCTGGCAACACTCAGCAGGTCAGGCAGCATCTATGGAGAAAGGAAAAGTGAGTCAACGGTTCGGGTCCACGACCTTTCGTCAGTACAGAAATTCTGATGAAGGGTCATGGACCCGAAACGTTGACCCACTTTCCCTTTCTCCATAGATGCTGCCTGACCTGCTGAGAGTTCCCAGCAAATTCGGTTTCTGTTTCAGATTTCCAGCAACTGCAGTATTTTGTATTTTCACTTTATAATCTATTCTGTGAAGCTCTTTTGAGATCTCTTTTGAGATGTCTTAATAACATATTAAGGCGCTATATTAAATGCAAGCATTATTATAATTTATTTCTCGATCCGCTGTCTCCTGTTCACAACTCATTCTGTCCCTTCATCCAAGTGTATAAATCACATTTGTACAGCGCCTTTCATGTCAGGACATGACCATTTAACACAGCCTTTGTGAATGTTTCAAATTTCTGTCCATTAGCTGGCGATGAAGTTGTAACCTTTTAATAGTAAAAGTTCTAGTTTGAACGAAATGGCAAACACAGGTTAATTCTCAATATTGTAGCATTTCCCTTCAGCCTCTCTGCCCCCACCCTTTGCTTCCTTGAACGCACATCTCCTGACCCTCCTCTTCAACCATGCCTTCAGCCACCCTCCTACCCTAACCTCCATTAACCCAATCCAGCCACCCACCCACTTTTGATTGCTAACCTGTTCAGATCACTCTATTGCTCCATTGACAAAAAATGGGTTTGGCTCACCATGGGTTCAGTGAGGTGCCAGATTGGAATCCAGTTCAAAGCACGATGTCACCGTCAGTGTTGCCAGGAATACAACGGAACGAACCAACCCTTAGAATGAAGCAGATAGCAATCTCATTAGTCAGTATGGATTACCATGGACGACAAGGGATTGAATGAATCGTATGTACACTGTAAAGCATGGTGAAGATTTTTTTAAACTTTTTTTTACAAAATATGTATGGATGTACGTCATCAATAAATACCCATTGTGAATTCACCCCCTCTTTGCTGTTGCTCTAAGCAAGACATTAGTTGTCTCCATTATTCTCAAATGCAAAGAAACACAAGGATATAAATTACTATCACCTCCCCCACCCCCCACCCATGTATGGCGCAAAGGCTCCCAGGAATAGCATGGGTACAAATTGTACATTCGAGAACATCTAGAGTACAGCATGGTCTGGTTACCTTTGCCTCAGTTTGCCATCGCATCCAGCCAGGATTCACAACATTTAATTTATTTTTGTTGATTGATTTTATTTACAACAGTCAAATCAAACCACTTGTGAATTCTGTGAAGCGTTTTGAGACATCGCAACTTGGGGCTTATATGGCGCCCTCCACATGGGGGTAGCATTTCAGGGTGCTCAAATACAACAACAACAACAACACAATCACATTTCTATAGCTCGTTTCAAATGCAAATTATATTTCACAAAAATGACAAAATCCAATAATTTGCTTTCTCAGTTTTTTTTATTAAGAAACTGAACAAAATAGTCTTTTCCATATGTACATTACATACAACATAATTCTACAGTTGCAATTGTTTACTGGATCTACACATTCAGTTATTCACATCGAGTAGTGCATCAATTGTATACATTTTTAGAGCAAAGAAGGATTGGGGGAATCATCATACTTTTCAAAAAAAAAGAGGGGCGAGGGGTGGGTGGGGTTTGGAAACAAAGACAATTTCCTAGCATTTTGTTCAAGCGAATGTACTAAGACTGCCAGGATTGAAACACACAGCAGTCCAACACTCATCTATAATATGGCATTCGGTCACAAAGGATCGCGCACGCGAGAGAGAAAAAAATCACCTAGGAGTCGAAAGGAGAGAAATGAAAATACTCTTGACCGATATTCACAAATGTCCCCCAAAATATAACGGGAATCCAGATATTATGTATTGCATAATGTTTGTGAATATGCAGGCCCTTGTGTACTAATCCAATTACAGACACACCCAAAAAATAAGAATAACTGAAGCACCAAAACTGGGTTAAGCAACCCCAAGATTTTTTTAAAAATGAAAGCTTTAACCACACACTGCAAAGTCCTTTGGCCACACATTCATTTTCCCCAACAGTAATTTTCTAATTATATATATATAAATATATATATATGTATACACCACAGTTACATCACTCGACCCAGCGATAAATACAGAACATACAGTGGGATAAGATAGCGTTACCAAGTATTGCATTGACCTTTTCGGAGGTTCTGCATTTAGGGACAGCAAAACTCGTCCGTCAAATCCAGTCAGTTTTATGTTCGGTTGGGGCCAAGATCAGCAAAGCAAGCACAGCCTCTCTCTAAAGCCAACAGAGCATCACCAGGTGAAGAAATTAGAAGATCCGGATTACATCTACATCCACTTGGATTTCCAAGACAGAAGTGGTCATATACCCTATTAAAAGCACATCCCGTGACAACTTTTCTCCTGCGCAGCTAGATAGCTGGTTGTAGAAATCACAAACCTTTCGGAATTGTTTTCCTCTCCAACCCACCAATGTGTGAAGTAGAGGATGGCTCCATACATTATGGAATCCTCTTCCAAGCAGAAATGTTACTCATTCTGCACATCTGCCCCGTGAACCTCCCCCATCTTCTCGTGAGCAGAAATAAAAGCCGTCAATGTCCACATATAAATCTCAATGATGGTTAAAAGGAAAATACACCAGCGTTTGGTGGAACGACAGGATATCAAGCCGTTTCTATTTGTAGCCTCAATACACTGTGCGCTATGACAGCCAAACTCAACAAGCCGCGTAGGAAAGGGTGAGAGGGATGCCGCAGTGAGGATTAGCTGGTCAGAACTTCAAACCTGATCAATATTTCCTCGTTGCTCACCAAAGTCTCTGGTCAGTTCATAAGTAAGCACAGATTTGATTGTGCAATCTTTTTAATCACCTCACTTTTTTTGTCTGGGAGGCAAACAAACATAGGATTTCTCTTTAGGCTATAAATATACTAAAATGAAGGGCGCTTAATGGCTGCCAATGAGAAAGCAGTAATATGGAAATATGATCCAACCACCTGATAATCTTATGGCCAAACAGCTGAAGAGGCTAATTATCCCATACCATTCAGTGCAAACAACCTTTCACCTGAAGCTAACCAATTCCATATTGCATTACAAGCTTCACTCAGCGATTTTCCAATAGGTTGCTTTCACCTGTTCAACCTGGGATGGACAGGTTAAAACATTTATACAGAAATTGTTGTATTTTAAAACAGTGCGAATGTTGCAAGTACTTTGGAGTCCTTTACTGAATCAAAGATTTATTTGGTATTGACCCAATGGCTGCATTTTAGCAAAGCCAATGTTTCGGAGGGAGAGAGAGAGGTGTGTGGAAAGCAAGCCCTGAAATAAATTTTCTTCATATTAGTGGAAAGCAGAGTGTACGATGGGAGTCTGCACAGCAATCGATGAAGGAAAATGCAGTATATATATATATATATATTAAACAGTACAAAGGCAGAATTCCTTCCAGAAAATGCTTTGTGCTGAATAGAGGATTACTTCATTAAGCAATCATCTTCCAAGCAGAAATGTTATTCATTCGCAAGTCTCCCCAGATCAGATCAAGCTTGTTTTTTTTATTATTATATATATCTATATATATATATATTATATAAGAGCCAGGCTGTCCAGGGAAAGAAACTTCCTCTTTTGAGACTGAATTTATTCATTACATACCCAATTGTGAATATATTTTACACAATGCTCCCAGCCAAAGTGCTTTATGTTGTAAAATCTAGTGACTTTATTTCTTCCCAAATGTGCCTAATATGAAAAGAGGAACCTAATCTAGCATGGTTAGATCCAGTGGCCAGATAAGTGGAAACCCATTCAAGCAGAACATTAAACAGTTATTACAACACAGTGCAAAATCACAGGGGGGGTGGTTAAACGCAATTCAGATTTGCTGAAACTGAATTGCGTTTGTGACACCTTTTTGTTGACTGTGAACCAAATCATACCTTTTCTTTCCAGTGAACCCTTCTTTGCGTTTCTTTGTACTGTGGAGCATACATGAAAACGTACGGCAGAAAACTATACCATCTCCTCTGCTACTAGACTGTGTGATGGCTCTTTTTCCCCATATTAAGTACCCTTACTGCTGCTTAGAATGATTGCCAATTTATTGTTGAACGAGGTCATTTTGTGTCCAAACATAAGTTGTGTGCTTCTTAAAACCCTCAATTTACCCAAAGTTCCCACAATTGTACTAATTATATGTACACCAAGTTGGGCAAATGTTCAATTTAAAACAAGTTGCCACACACACTACATGTGAATAATTCAGAATCACAAATTCTGCTCTTTACTACTTCTAAAAAAAAACATGTTACTGAGCTCTGCCCAACCTCAATGCTGAGTGCAGTTGGCTGTTCAGTTCTTATGGAGGCAGCAAGCCTGGGCTGCCATTACTCGCTCTCCAACAGGACTGCAGGACATTTAATTACTTTGAGGACATGTCCATTATTCCAAATCTTCCCCCAATTCTTTTGTTTTAAAAAAAACCTTCTTCTATTTATAAAATATTCTCCAATCCTGTGATTACCTGAAACAGCATCTTAAAGAACAGACTGAAGTTTACAGTCTAACCTCAAGCCTTGGTGAATGCACCCAAAACCCAACCGATGTCTATTTCAGATGCCAATCGACCTGATGTGCAGTTGCACCAATTTCAGAATTCCAGTTCTTATGATTTTTCTATTGACTATTTCAGGGATTTCAAGAACCTTCAAATCAATTTGTGTACAGGACTCAGCATTGATGGCTTTTGCTCCACATCTTGTTGCTGATCTTTCACAAGACATTTCCGACTCTCAGCTACAAATAAAATGGCGCTGGGACTAGAATACCCATCTTAAGCCCACAGTCTGCACCAATACAAAGTGCGGACCACAACTCCCATGAAGAACTGTAGTATTCAGAACACAGTAGGCAAAGGATTTTCTTGTGGAGCTCAGTTTGACAGATTATCACGGCAAACACAAAATTCTTAAAATAAATAAACCGCAGCACCCTTGAGGAACAAATGGCCGATGCCACTAACTGGCTTGACTAGAAAGCAGCCTGTTAAACTGCGGATGCCAAGGTCAACAAATATCCACTGAGGTAAACCAACTGAGGACTTACTGACTCTTCAGTTGTGTCTTGAGACACGCAAAAACGTAGTTCTGAGGCAATTCAATTTGTTCTGAAATGTTGTACAGTGAAGTGCTATTTAAACTGTGTGTTATTTTTAAATTGGCGTGAAAGTGAATTGAGGCGAGTTTGTTCATTTAAACCATATTCATCCCCCCCATCCCGATTCACTAGATTTGTCTATTTTAATATTACAACACGCAAACTTTGAACATGCTCCTAAAAACATAAGCACTTCAGTTTCCTCACTAGATGGGTCGAAAATATTACAAATACTAATTTGCCTGGAAAGAAGATTTTTTGAAAAACTTTCAAGGCTCTAAAAGATTTTGATTTCCATCACTGCTCAACTGAGCAATCATGCAACTAACTCTTTACGCCGTCGATACAAACTTTCACTTCATTTTCCTCTGGTTTGCAATTAGTCCCACCTTGGGAGAATTGTGCAAGGCTTCCTTTTCGATTACTGGGATAGTTGGGGACATTATAAAATTGAAACAAATTGATTTGCAAATCAAGCTTATTGACAGAAAATGTACAATTGGTTCATTAATCATTTCTGCTCTTTTTCATCTCCCTTCCCTTCCCTCCAGCATTTTCCTTTCCTCCCTTTGCAACAATAGTAATTGCATCTCCAAATCTAATTTCCTTCACCTTTATCCTTATCCACCTAGCTTTATTTCCTCATTTCGTTTTAGACCTCATACCGCTTGCTAGGTTTGCTCTATTCTCCAGACTTCGAGCTTTGTAGGTCTGAAGGTCTGAAGTGTGGCTTAAGGACCAGAATTAGTCTCAATTAATTCTCAAGAATTATCTTTAGAAAGCTCCTTTCTCAGAAAACCAATTTGAATGCTTCTTCTTTGTGGGTTTGATGCCCATCAGTCAATTCAGGAGGTAAAATCATTTTTTTTAATGTGTTCAGTTGTTATTTCAGATATTTTCTTCCAAAAACTCACATTTTTTCCTGTAACTATGTTAAAGAAGCTGGATTTTTTTTGGACACGGCCAATTACAACTGATCCCATTCATTTCAAGACTCTATCATTTGAACTGAGCTGGCAAATATAACTGGACGTTATTTTCTCTCCTGTCCCAAAAAATCAGTAAGTGTCTCAACTGGTCTAGTGAGTCAACTCAGTTTCAATGTATGTTATTCATCCACGCATAGGAAAATGTCCTGTTCCAGCTTCAGGCTTCTCATTACAAACTTTGCACATAAAGATTAGAAAGTCACTTGGCTACACATCAACAAATTGAATTTGGAGCTCCAAATGAGCTGCTTCAATCCTAAGGAAATGTACTCCCTGTTTTGCAAGCGGCATCAAACAGATTACACTGTCAAGTCAACGCAGCCTCCAAACTAATAACCTTATGCTCAAAACAACTCTACCCCCATCTCCATCACTGCTACTCTGGATCAGCATGAATGGTCCTTGCGGGCTATCTGAATAAGTGCTGCTCACTTCACTAATCTATCTCCCTTTTCTATTTCCGACACAAGAGTTTGTTACTGAAGAAATGAAAGGACATTGTTTCAACTCATTCACTGCTTCAGGTTCCTACCAGATCTTGTTTTTTTTTTTAGCAAACCACAGTACAATTTGAAGTCTTTCAAAGGCAACAATTCTCATAAAATGGCTAATTTATATGGCACTTGGGTTACAGGGTAGACGTGAGAGGACCCTGGCCCAGCTTTACACATTAAAATCACAGTATCACTTGCGGTGGAGTTTACACAGATAATTGAATACTTGAAGATTCCCAAATCCTTTTTAACTTGTTTCCAGCCCAAATCTTGCAACAATGCGCTGCTTCAGTGCAAACTGATAATTTGCAACACCAGGTGAAGTCTCACATATACGAAGAACTTGGCACGAGCAGCCGGAACATAAATAAATTCCAACTAACTAAACCAAATTTCGTTCAGAAGCTAACCCCTCACAGTTATTTGATCTTAAGGAGTTAATTCAAAGAGCAATTCTACAAACCTAATTTTCTATGCAAAGATTGCCTGACTGCTCCATCATTCACATTATGTTTGAATAGTTTCTCAGAAAGGTGACCCACACGGGTTAGGCTTGAACCAAAGCTATGACGTTCCCCAATGCTAAAACAATTTTTCTACAGGACTTTGAAGGATTTTACAAAAATGCAACTGTTAGTTGTTATAATACCACAGTTTGTCAGACAGAAACATCACCATAGAGCTAGAATACCTAGCATTAATAAATTAGCAAGTTAACCCAGCCCTTATGAAGCTTTACATGTATTTATACTGTAAACTTGGGTTGCAAATCTTTCGCCAAATCAATGGCTTATGGTACTGCAGAAAAATATCACTATCATTCGAAACAAATGGCACTCATTCGACAAACAGATTAATTCCAACATTCGCGCAATCAACTTTGAGAAGTCTGCATGATACAGAGGCCAGGTTTAACAACAGTTAGTCAGGGTTCAAGGTTGCATCACAGCTGTTCAGCCACCTTTACTCTTTGAGCTTTTTTACGTTGTATCATTGAAGTTTGTATCTTTGGTTAACGCCACTGAAATATTCAATTTTACCACACTGCTTTCACAACAATTTTAAAAAAATGTTTAGATATATACATTATATAATATAATATATATATATACACACACGCATTCACACACACACATAAACACATTATCACAAGATCATATTAGCATCCACTGGCAGAGAAGGGGTTTTATGGAAATCGCACTAAAATCAAAAATCAGCATACAGGTTAGAGTGAAGCCCTATTCTGTTTGGTATAACTCATGGCCGGTCTATAATCTGCTCGCTTGCTGTCAATCGGGTTTATATAATGTACATTCCGGTGCCTAACTCACACCTTAACACTCTTTGAATCCTGTGAACTGGGAAGTGCAAACAATGCTTCAAAACTCAAGTGAGACACTTCACATCTTTTTTCAAAAAAAGATTAATAGGTTTGCCATATGGGTGTTGCCATCAATTAAAAGTGCAGTGGACTAATAGTTTCAACGAAGACCTTCGTTGAAACAAAAAAAAATCAAAAAAAAATCTAGCCATCAAATAACACTGACCTCGATGCAAGACACTTGACAAGCTAAAAATAAGCCTTCAATATGTTTAAATTGTTGCTAAACGTCATAATCCAAAAGCAGAAATTGGCTTAGGCAAGAGTGAAAATGGTTTGCTGCACTCCAATTGCAATCAGAAATCACAGGGTTGACACCCACTCTTTAAGTGTCCCCCTCCATCCCATCCAAACAAAATAACTCGAGAAAATAGCCAATACAGCGGCTGTAAATATTTACAGCGTGTAAATATTTTCCCCAAGTAAATAAACTAAATTCAGTTCCATTGAACCTCCTTTAATCAAGAGCTCCAGGCAGCTCAAACACCCACAAAAATCACATCCCTTCAAGAACACGGCCTTTCAGCTATAATACAGAACTTTGCACAATGGGGCGTGGATCCTGTAAGAAGATTGAAGAACAACCCCAAATTGGTAAAGGACTTCAACTACCTGGTAAATTATACTTCGAGGCTCAGTTAAACCATTTAGAAATCAAAATGGGAACTAATCACTGCATTACACACAGGGAAAACAAAATGAATGTTCCTTCCAGCGATCATGCATAGGCAGCAAAAACAAGGGACTGTAACACCGATAAAGCAACTTAAGTACAAATACGTTTGAGGCAAGTGGAAGCCCTTGAACACCAAACCAAGCCAGCCATTAATTTGCCATGGCCATTCATTTTTCTACCCCAAATTATCTCAGTGTAATATCAGAAATAGACTGCTAAAGAGTCAAGACACAAAACATTAATCATGCATATTATTCAGAGGGTATTTTAGAAGGTCCTGTCGATGCTAAATCACTTCAGAATAATTGTGATAATACTGGAGTCCCCTCAAGGATTTAAAAGTGAGGTTAAAAAAAGCTCAAGCCATTTTACAATACCTGCCCAGATTGACCAAACCAATGAGTACTGGATCGAGGTTCCCACTTCCCAGCTACAATCTTACACATGCATTTCCTGTCTGCTTCTTCATTACTGTAAACGTAGCTGAGAGGAGAGAGACCAGGAAATAATTATTATTTTAAGGCATTAGCGCTGGGTTCTAAGAAATCGCATCATAGCTGACAACTTAACTTGACTCATCCCGAAACCTGATCAGACTAAACAGATTACAAAGATATGAGTAATCACAAAAGTCTGGATCCCTTCCTTATTACTGGAAGTAAAGAACCGACCTTCGAAGCACCCTAAATTAGAACGCTGTGGAAGCAATCAGTGAGACAACATTTACATAGTAACTGCATCGTGATATCTCCTGTAGTCATTTCAACCAGGTTTCTTTCTCTTGCTACATAAGAGGATTTTATAGTTACTTTGGAAGTTACTTTCACGTTAGAAACACATCAAGACCGTGGTTGTCCTCGAATTAGGAAACAAGTCAAAACTATGGCACCAAAGTACCTATTACAAACAGCCTTGTTTACATACAAAGATTTCCCAGTGTACGCTCTTCCAGATGTTTGATTGATTTGCCATCAATTTTCCTTTAGTCTACATCATCATCAAACCCCAAACAGTAACCCACAGTTACAAGCAGAAACGTCAAGATTGTACTAATAGCTCATTTACAAAATCAGAGAAAGCTTTGCCTCAAAAAAATATGAATGCACTGTGCTGTTCACTTCAGTCTATTTAAAAACAGGCTGAACAACCGATTAGTGAACCAGCCACCACAGAAATGAGAGCCTCTCGAAAGCACATTTTTTAGACATTTCTGTGGGAATATTTAACTTCTCCCGAAGAAGCACATCACTTAATCATTCTTCACTCTGTTCATCCCAAAGCTCGCATAATCGCAGGCAACTGAATTCCTTCTTTGCTCCGACCACAACAAGCTTTTCTGCAGGTATATGAAAATGGTACTCTAGGATTTATACTGAGGCGGTAATTCCAATTGAAGCACGAGAAGGAAATGTGATCCACACTGCAATTAGCTTTAGTGACAAAACTAAACTCTCTCCTCAACCCTGTGCCAATGAAGTTTCTTTTAGAATGGATTGAGATCAAGTCTAAACACTCATTGTGCAATTTCAGAGTTTGCACTACATACACAATGTGATTGACACTGTGAATGAATCCATTCTCGCCTCCCACCAACCCAGTGCAAGTTATTCTTAATACTGATACCAAGTGACAGTTCGATATGGCAGAGTATGGGTCAGCAGACTGATGGATGAAGTCGAAGTGGGCTAAGTCATCCCAGATTCAAGTCAATGTACAATTCTGTAACATTAGTCCAAGAACTCTACTTAAGACCGATTCGGGTGATACCATGGATGGCAGTGTTCAACGTTGCAACTTTTAATATCTTATAAACTCGTTTTTTTTTAAATTGCCAATGCAGTGAAGGATTTAAAACCACAAAAGAGAAACAAATCCACTATCACAAAGCTGGCATCTGCTCTGACAGTTTTTTTTTTGAGCCTGCAGACACTTGAAACAAAGCCAGTAAAAAAAAACAACGCATGTACAATTGTAAACCAGCTTTGCCAACCAAACCAAAAAACGGAAGCCTATCTCAGCCAGAATAAAACAGCAGGTCAAATCGGTGTTTTCCTTTCAATTTCTCAAGAACCAGTTGATTGGAGTCCAGTTACAGAGTGATTAGGTCAACCAAGTTGCCTTTTGGAGGAGTCATGGTGTCGGGGAAGAAGTTTACCAGGGTATCGAATAGCAGAGTCCGCTGGGCGTAAATCTGGTCAACATCTGAAAAACCTGTTGAAGATGAAAAACACCAAATGAGTGTCTGCTGGAAAAGTGGCAACAGATAGAGCAACGTGTTCGAGTCAAACCCCCATTTGAGGCACAAGGTTATAGTGCTACTATGGGATGAGATGATTCTGTTCTGGTCAACCCATGTACAGCAAAGCAAACAGTTACGAAAAAATAATAGCAATAATAATTTCAATCCACAATACTTCAATCCACGACTGTTTGTGAGACATGATTGTGCGCAATTGGCTGCCATGTTTCGCCCACAAAATACACAATCGTTTACAGTATATTTTTATTATTAGAACGGGGAAGGGTAATGATCTGACAAATCAGCAACATTGGATTCAGGACTCACTGCTATCCAGGGAGGTTTGTGACCAGAAAACCTACAAGGTTTTAAGCAACAAATGCGCCATCATTTCCACGGTGTTAGAATCCCTACCATAAACTAAACAGTGCGGTTCCTGAGTACCAATAGACAGAAGCTGCTCAAGAACCAGATCCATTTGTTTTCAACTAATCTGGAAGCTAAGTGCAGTACAAGAAAAGGCATTTATATCTGCATTTGACAGGACGGGTACCATTGGAAAAAACACAAATTGAAAAATCCAGTTGGGGGAGGGTTAGCCTAAAGCAGCAGATGTAAAATGCAGTACGTGTATTTTGAGGGACATCCTGGCAAAAGTTCATTTCATCAGCTGCACTTACAGAGCTAATAACACTAAAACTTGCATAAACATATGATCAATATAAATTGTGTAGTTGCCAAAGTCGTACATCTTCCCGAGTCCCATTTTAAGAGTTTATTTTCTGTACAAGTTTGGCATAACGCATACTTTGCTAAAGTAATATTAAATGTATGTTCTCAAGAAAAAAAATACTAAATTGGTCACTCAATCCACAACTGTTTGTGGAACACTGGCTGTGCCCAATTCGCTGCCAAGTTTCGCTCACAAATATACAGTCAATTCCCATTACAGCATGTTCTGTGAAGCAGTTGAGATGTCTAGAAGACGTGACAAACGCAATATCAAATGCCAGCATTATTATTGTTAAAATACAACTTATCACAAGGTTTACTGTAGTTTTAGTTATCAGTCAGATTAGAAAATGCCAGAAACCAATGTCAAATACAATCCAGCAGCCCTGGTATCTTTATAGCATTGATTTGTTTATCATGGGATGTGGTCTCCCGGTCACCTCAACGGGTCCCTAGCCACCTGCTAAATAAGATTAACTTCCAGGTCATAAAGCTGGCTGGCATCACTTCCCGTGAGCTATACGAGGAGTGACAGTTTACAGCCAATTTGCGCATAGCAATATCCCACAAACAGCCATGGAGATAGTTGAGTCAATGAAAATAAATACAGTAGTTTGCTAAGCCAAACAGTCTGTAACTTTAGATATGGGGCATTTGCTGAAACACTTACCTAAAGGGATGAAATCCGAACTAGATTTGAAGAGCGCCTGAGCCAGCAACTGAAACTTAAATATGAAAACAGCGTAATTAGTAACAGGGACAGGAAAAAAAATGGAAAGTTAAAAGGTTACTTATATAACAGTAAAAATAACAATTATACATGACAAGCTTTGTATCCACAGAATTCGGTCCATCCTCAAGAGTTTGGGAAGAATGCTGAACAATTTGGCAAAGTACAATTCTGGTCAGCACACATTCCACATTCTTTCCTGATGTGTCGGACCCTTTTCAAACAATTCCATCCAAACACAATGTGCAATTTATGAATACTAATGGCACACTAATGTTTCTGATGAATTTACTACACTGTCCTCAAAGTTCATCAAATGCTCAATTTTTATATTTAATTTTGTCTGCTTTCCCTCCACAACTTTTCCTCTCGTAAACACCACCATTTTGCCATCTGGTTGGAGACAGGGAGGTTTAATTCAACGGTGCTCAACCTCCACCAGAACAGGTCAAACATGACAAGACATACATCTCTGGCAGTTCCCCACCCTCTTCTCCTTCAGTCCATTCCTTAGAATTTTGCTCGACAACACAGCAAAGACCAAGAACTAACCGCCAGAGGAACACAAATACATAACTATGAAAGCAATCAACTACACCACAGAATCCCACTTCTCCACGACCACAAGATTTGCCTACTCCCTGGCCACAACAGTACTAATACACTAGTACTGATACAGCCCTTATAGAACGTAACTCTCAAGTCTAATTCCAACGCATTTATTATTATATTTCATCACTAAAATGGTGCTTGTACAGAAGAAGGTTGAAGTAACACGAAGTACACCAGTCCGTCAATTCTGACCAAAACTGCTCACTTGTCATGAACATTAGCCAATAAAATGTGATTCAAGCAGAACAGTAAAGAAACATGCAATAATGCTGCAGCTTGTACAGAACTCACCCAGTTATGCGCTTGTTAACCTTTAACAACAGCTAGGATTACAGTGAACCTGCCTGGCTTCACTATGCTCAACTTCCCTGCACCAGTTTAAACTCCCAGACTTGCATGCCTCCGCTCCACCCAATGATTTGTTTTGAAAGACAACAGAATTCCCCCCAAGTGTTGGAAAGTTCATTCACTCACAGGGAGCATCATGTGATCCAGGTTAGTGTTACCCCTAATGACGATGCGTTTTGACAACATTCATCGTTTTATCGACCTCAAAAGACTTAGTGAGCCCAGAACATCCTGATAGATCTGCTGCTCTGATGCTGATTTCCTGACTAAATCAGATGGGGTTGTTGACAAGACGGAGGCCATACTCCTTGGCTCTCGTCAACGACTCCATTCGCACGGCTCTCACCTCCTCCACCTTCCCGGCCTGCCCCTAAAACTCTCCGAACCTGTGTGCAACTAGGCGTCAGGTTCGACCCCCAACTGTCCTTCCTCTCCCACATCCGGTCTGTTACCAGCACTGCCTTCTACCACTTCCAACGGATCACCCGTCTCCGGCAATACCTCACCCCAAAAGCCACTGAAACTTTGGTCCACGCCTTTGTCACCTCTCGGCTGGACTATTGCAACGCCCTCCTCGGCAGTCTCCCCTCCACCACAATCCACAAAATCCAACTAATCCAAAACTCTGCCGCCCACATACTCACCAGCTTCAAGCTTCGCTCCCCCATTACCCCAGTCCTTGCCAGACTTCACTGGCTCCCTATCCCAGAGAGAATCGACTTCAAGATCCTCACCCTTGATTTCAAATCCCTCCACTCCTCTGCACCCCACTATCTCTCCGATCTCCTTTCCCCCCAAACCAGCACCCGCTGCCTTCGCTCCTCTGGGTCTGGCCTCCTCCATGTCCCCCGAATCCTCAGCTCCACCCTCAGCGGCTGTGGCTTCAGCCACTACGCCCCGAGGCTCTGGAACTCCCTTCCTCACTCCCTTCGCCTCGCCCCCTCTCTTCCCAGTTTCAGGTCACAGCTGAAGACCTTTCTCTTCGACAGCGCTTTTGGTCACCTTTCTGCCCCTGCCCCTGGCTCGGTCCCGGGATTCGCTATTGTGAAGCGCTCTGAGACGCCGTCCGGCGTGCTATATAAATCAAAGTTGTTGTTGTTGTTGCAACAGTGTGAAATATGTCCCTGTGGAGAATCCACTTTGCAAAACTAAATGCTCACCTCTTTAGTTTCCTCTGGGTTGGAGTGATCAACAGTCACGTACAAGTCATTCTGTAAATATTTTAAAGCACTTAAAGGATCTGCTTGGGCTTTCTCCTCAAATCTAGATGAAACAGAAGCAAACTATTAAAATAAAACACCAGACAAATACAGGCCAGCCTCGAGATAATGGCTTGAATACATTGGGGATTCAGTCATTGCGATAACAGGATAGACATAAGGTACGCTGGAAGTGCACACAGCTGACTTCTGGCTCAGAGAATACAGGTAAAGCAGGGGATTCCAGAAGTCAGCAAGGGCCCCTATGATATATGATTTATAACGGTTTAATTTATAGACCCTATTTTATGGATTACTCCATTATAATGCGCAGGTTATAGCATTTAATTGCATTTCTCAAGACATGGAACACTGGATCACTGAAAAGGTGTAGATCAATTTAGACGGATATGGGGGTGTGGGGGGAGAATTAAACTGAAGCTGACATCAAAGCCTCGAATATCTCTCATGACGCAAGTGGATTCCTGCTCCATTTGATGACCCAGAGATGAAAAGCTCTCAGATTTCTTCCACAGCCAGTGCTTGGATTTGCCATTCTATTTCTCTCAGGGCAGTGGAGGGAGCAGCGAGTGTGAAAACTTCTATTGGTGGGTATGTGATTCCCCACAAGTCATAAATTCAGTCTTGGTTCAAGCTTGAAGACCTCATCAGAAGATTGCCATGAGGAATCAGACTAACATATCATCATCAGAAGATAACCAAGGTCCAATGTGCAGGTGGTGCTAACCATGAATATAGAGTGAATTCAGTGAAGAGCCAGGAAAATGTTTTATTAAGTTTCAGATCAGCCACGATCTAATAAATGGTGGAATCACATTGATGGGTTGAATGGTCTATCTTTGTTCCTATCTTATGTTCCAATGAGTCTGCAGCACTGGGCTGGGTCTTGCACCAATAACTCACTATACGGAACATTAAGATTGGAGCTTTCCACCTCACTTTCCTCACCTGTGTCTTCTGATGAGGTATCTGCAGTGTCTCAGCAGATACTCCTTGGAAGGGCGGCACAACTTGAGCGACCAGAAGTCATCCAGTCTCATCTTAGGCGAGCACGACTTGCCAGGATTCCCACCAAACAAATAGTGAACCTGCACCCAAATGACAAGGAATCAATCACCTTTCGTTGAACACAGACAATATTTAAGCAGCTCATCAAGTTTCAGACTTACATGGGAGGCACACAAATAGTCGTTTCCAAGCAAGCACGTTGGTGGACAATGGTGGGGCCATTATAGATTGTTTAAGAGGCAGTGCTTCCATGAAAATATGTTCAGCTTCTTGTATTGATTTCAAACTCAATGCAATGATATGAATCAACAGAATATATCACATCAAATGCACGGCATTCAAAGATGAACTCATTGAGCGTAAAGTTATTGTGTATTCTTTCCCAACAACAGCTTCACATCGAATAACAACTCAAGAATATGCTTGGGAAGAATATGGTTGTTAAGTTTCACTGGAACTCCTCTTCTGACTGGGTGCTCAAAGCAACGTTTAGGGTGACGTGAGAACAGAAGACATTTGAATAAAAGACAGATCATGCATAAATAAGATACCTTGTGCATATCATCGTAGACCAGTTGGTGAGCAAATCGAGGGCATGGTTCCTCCTCTTGAAGACTCTTGTTGGGATTATCCTTTATGGACTGATCGTTCTTGTAAACACAGGACCTATGCCATAGAAAGACGCAGGAGAAAATCTTATTCTTTGACCATCCGCAAAATGCAGGCAAAACCTTGATGAATACAGGATGACCCGGGTATAACATGGCATTATTTGTGTGCGTAAAATTAATTTGCCGTATTACAGTGGGCCTCCAAACAAAATGTATAGAAATGCTTGCAAGAGCTAGAGGAAGCTAGTCAGTTTCCTTATTACACACACCTCAGTTTATTATTAATAATAATTATAATTATTAATATTAATTATTATTATTATTATTATCTGGCAGTAAGTAGGAACCCAGTTGTTAATCGATTAGCAGATTGCTTTCCAAGGGGGAAATTTCCTCCTTTTCCGCCCGACCCCAATGACCCCAAAAAAGTCATTCAATCCACAATTGTTTGTGGGACACCGCTGTGCACGATTGGCTGCCACGTTTCACCCACAAAATACAGTCAATCCACTTTATCATATATTCTATGAAGCGTTTTGTGGCATCTAAACAATGCAGTAAGAGCTATATCAAATGCAAGCATTGTAATTGCAGTAACTATGAACATCAAGAACATAATGAACTACACTGGAGACTTGTATTATAAGATGACTCGCACTCAAGCGAGATGTCTTATAAAAAGAATTTATTTGTCAAATAACAGACACATATTGCTTGGCAGCAACGTATCCTTTGTACAGTAAAAGCCTGTTTATCCAGCACCCGATCAACCGTAACTTCCGTATAACCGGCACCTAAAAAAAGTCCGCATTCGATTAACCGGAATTTATCCGGAATTTTTTTTTAAATCCCCCTAATTTTTTTTTTAACAGACATTGGCCAGGTCTCGGGGGTGCCGGATAAACAAGCTTTTACTGTATTTGTACAGAAAGAGAAGAGAATACATGATAAATATCACACAAAACATGACACCACAAACTCAAAGCAACCAGCAAGTCACATCTGTAAAAGAAAATCCATTGAGCAGAGCTGGAAAACTATTTTGTTTTTGGCACAATACTAATCCGTGGTATTAATGCAATTTTAGATTTAAGGATCCATTGTTCTATTTCTCTCAGAATTAAACATTAGGATTTTAACAATAAAAAGCGCTCCGTATCCAAATAAACTTGAATGTGTATTATTGGCCAAGAACCAGTTTGCTTGGATCAAGAAAATTGTTTTGCTAATCCCCAGAGACTGAAGTTCAATGTCCTGTTCAAATATTGACAGGGAACAGATTATTGGTTCTCCAAAGCCCTATATTATAGATGAATAGGATAGGGGGATATAGGTCTTCCTTTTAATGCATAATCTCATGCCTGCTATGCGGGTAGAGACTGGACATGGTGCAGGAAAACTAGAATATAGCTGGAAAGTAAATCACCTGCCTCATGGCCCAGTTGAACAGCAATTGGCTAGTTGCCTGCTCTCTCTGACAAGGAATAGTACATCACACAATGAGACAAAATGTTAAATAAAACCATTCCAGGCAGCTAGCACTGATACATCTGACGCCAAACTATAATCCAATTAGGGTGCTCCAGTGTAAACAGATTTAAGTTTCCCCTGTAGCAAATTCCAACATCATGGCACTTTGACAAGATTGATTTTTCATGCAATTCAACGATATTCTACTTGAGGGGATTATTACAGAGCGAGAAGAGGTCTCTCAATTAAAAGAAATGAATAGAATGAGTATTTTTTTTAAAAAAACTAAACTACTTGGGTAATTTTTTAATCTAGAGCATTGAAGCACATTCAAAGATTATTTTACTTATGGTTGAATCATAGAAAAGGCAAGATTTCCTCACTAAAACCCAAATCACTTGGTCCAAATATTAATCTATAATGTCTTTACAATAGTGTACAGTTTGTATCATGGTAATCTATCAAAACAACTTGCAATCACACACTTGAATTTCCCATCACTTTCCTCCAATATTTCTACCCTGCTGCATCAATGGGACTGCTTGTACAAAACGTGCCCAAAAAGAAAAGCTATACAACATTATTAATAATCATCCTTACATTTGATAACTGTTGCTTTCACATCAAGAGGCTGCCTTAAAGTACTTCACGGAACACACTGTAATGTATAGCAACTAACTATTTTGTAGGCGAAGAGTGACAGCCGATTTGCACACATCAATGTTCTACAAACAGCCATGAAGTAAATGACAAATTTTAACCTCAGCGACTGGTAGATAACATACATAAATAAACCATCTTCCTCCTAATTTCTTGGAACAGATCTACCTTCAAGGTGACATGCTCAGCAATGGGATGTCAGAATTGAGTCAACCCTTTGTGGTAGTCTCAGTAGTATAGTTCTTGGCCATGTGTGGGGGCAGGACTCCAAGGCACTGTGAAGGAGGACAGCCTAGCTCAGAGGTAGGACATCTCGGGCTGACCAATCTTTGGGGGCAGGTATCCTTCAATCTGAGCTCCAATTAAAGTCCAAATCCTAAGGGTAGGTCATCCTAGCCAGATAAGTTAGTGGGAATGCTTCCCAGACAGTGCTTTCAATGATTAGTTATGCCATTTTAGCTGGTTAAACGCCAGCAGTATCCCAACATACTCTAGGGTCCCTAAGCCAGAGCTCCTGCCTGACATCTGCCTGCATCTAATCCTCTCCATAATTAGGTAAGAGGAATGTGTCCCAATACAGGAATTTCCGCATAGGACATCTAGTTTGGTTTGGATACTCTACTCTTAAGTACAGCTGGCTGACCAAAAAAAAATATTTTCTCTCCCTTAGTTAAAGTTTTCCACAGATACTGTTCATAGAATCATAGAGCTATGCAGTACAGAAAAGGGCTGTTCAGCCCATCTTGTCTGTGTCGGTTCTTTGAAAAGAGCTGTCCAAATCAATCCAACTCCCCCGCGCGCTCCCCCTAGACCTGCAAACCTGTCCTCCCCAAATAACTATGCAGTTAGTTATAGCTATCTAGTTAACTATCTAGTGCCCGTTGCACGGAAGATCACCATAACACTACACTAGAAGGATCAATTAACACTCTAACCACAATCAAGTCCCAAGGTGAACACTGCAGTACGCAATGTGAAATTTATCACTAGTAATAGATATTTATTTCATTATACAATCTGCCCTGAGTACGTCAAGCATCAGTAAACTTCCCCCTTGAAAGCTTGCATTAATCCACAGGCTCAAAGGGACTGCAATGATCAATGGCTACAGTACAGATATGGGCACAACCATGTGAACAAAGTCAGAGGGAGGCATTATATAGTTGTGCCCAGTCACAATGTAGCTAAGCATCTAAAGAGGAACAGAATGGCCACAAGGCAATGTACTTTTCACTCTCAGGTATGAAAACCAAGGTCGGCAACTTTCTATTATAAAGTTAAATGATCGAGTGCTGTTCAGCTTGACATTAGTCATGCTGGTTACAGGCAGTAAGTTTATCCTTCCCAACCTAATGCGCACAAAAAGGGTTTGACTGTCAAAATTTGCTGTGATTCATCCCAAACAACTGATGTCATTATCCTCTTTAGAGATTACAGCTCTTGTTGTGTTGTCAAATCTATTTTAATTATTTACAGCACTTTTTTAAGGTCATTTACGGAAACTATTGAGGCTTACAAAATAATTACATAACAGCCACCCTGAGACAGGCGGGCTTAGATGAGTTGGCTTGCAGCTTTCCTCAGGAATCTTCCATCTAAATGCAAAAATACCATTACAGTGACATTAAAATAAATCAGGGCCAGCTGTGCAGACAAAACATTGAATGTAGCCCTTCAGGATTCCAAGAGTGAGCTATATAATGGCTTGTCAAAGCATGAAGGTCAAATACACAGACATTAATGCACTGACCTGACACACAAGCAGTTCAGATGATGAAGCCCATTTGACTTCATCTTTTCAAAGTAATACCCCCAATTTACCACAGTGCGTTTCCTGTCATCTGTACTGAAGTTACCCCCTTTGCGATCCTAAACTTATGTCCTTTTGTTCTGCTGTCTCATTGCATCCAAAATGATTGTCCTTAAACCCAATTAAACCTTGTGTATGCCTACATGGTTCCCGCTGAGAGGTTTCTTTTCACGACTGAAGAGCCTCATCTTGTCTAATCATTGATCATATGACACTGGGAATCACCGCAGCCACTCTCTTCTCCACTGATTCGAGAGCACAGCCAACCTGCTTACCTCTCAGTGACCATAACACGCCGTATTCTAGGCCCTCTCCGACTGTGCCTTCGGTCAGCCTCCTATCTCTACCTCCACTGCTGATGCCAACCACATGCTCAGGTGTGGATCCCTGACTGTCCAGCGCCTTGGGACGTCCTCCTGACGTGAAAGGCTCTGTACAAATGTAATATGTTGTTGTATTCTAGGCATGTAGAAAGTATTGTACAAGAATACTAGAACCCTGCCCAGAATACCATGGTAATACTGATGCATTAAGCACAACCTTCTACTCATCTCTAAACAATCAACATTTACTGAACTTCAAGATATGGCAATTTTCAATAAGTCAATAAAGTTGTGAACCATGAACAAAAATTGCGGTAGAAAGGAAGGCAACGTGGAGCATTCCATGCTTTGGAAGAGAACAGCTCTCTAATAATCAAATAGATTTGAAGCAAAAATTACAATAAACGCCCAGATCCAGATTGAGGTTCTGGTGCAGAAGTGAAATCAGGCTGAGATGATGACAAACAGTTTGCGTGGATGTAGACAAGAGGAAATATTGCCTTGTGGTTTATTGGAATTGCTAGGACAATATTTAATACCTGTGCAGAAAAGACTACTCTTAATGCCAACAATGGCGTTTTGGTCCTTTTTGGGCCATCATCTTCTTGAGGCACCATGTCATTAATCTCTGAAACTCCTTGCCATCTATCTCACCTCTTTATAACCCATCTTAAAACTGACCTCTCCTACAGTGCTGAGGGCCCCCTCACCTGCCACCCAACCCCACGACTGTGAATTGCTCCATGATGTTATTCCACGTGAAAGGCTCTAGACATAAAATTGCTTTCGATCTCTATGACAAGATACTTATATTCAAATACCACGAAATGGAAAAAGAATCCCATTCCAAAGGACAGATTCCTTTTCATTCCCTTGCAGAGGAACTGCTAATAAGTGGCGTGCTTCTCTCGCAATGATGATGCCGCTTTTGTGGCAACGTTTTCAACCCTTGGAAATAACAAGCAAAGCAGCAAGGTTTGCAGCCCTCTGAGGTTGGAAATAACAAGCTCACCTGCCACATTTCACAGGGTGTGTTCAAGGGAAGATTTATAACACATCTATAGCACTTAGCTCAGTACCATACAGTGAGAACACGTGCAGAAATGTGAGGCATATGGGAAGACTCCAGATTATAGATTATCATATAGATTGATATCCATAAAACACTGAAAAACTCTCCCTCAATCCCTACGGTATGCCCCTTCTCTCCCCGCATCACATCCCGCCTGAAAATTTTCCTTTGCAAACGCGCTTATCGTCACCTTACCCTCACCCCCCCACTAGCCCGGAGTCAGGATCCGCCCTGCCACCAAAGTGCTCTAAGACGCCGTCCAGCGTGGAAGGCACTATATGAATCCAAATTGTTGTTGTTGTTGTTGTTGTTAAGTGATCTGAGACACTACCCTGTGTGGAGGGAGTTAAATAAGGGCAGTTTATTGTTGTTGATGTTCACATTTATACTCCATGCGTGGCTTCCAAACACTCTGAATAAACATTCAAATATTACTTGATTTGGGTTCCCCACTGCACATCTCAAGCATTGCAACCCAATTAGTAAATTCTAACAATGGATTCATAAGTAACTTTAAAAAATGGTCACTCAACCCATGACTGTTTGTGGGACACCTCTGTGCAAAATTGGCCGCTACGCTTCACCCACAAAACACAATTACTACACTTTAATACAGTAAAAGCCTGTTTATCTGATCAAAAGTAACTTCCGTATAACCGGCATCGCAAAAAACAGGTCCGCATTCGATTAACTGAAGTTTATCCGGGAAAATGGATTGAAAAAAAAGTTTTTTTTGTGTGTTTTCGGCCGAATATCCGGCAGGCGCTTTAACCGGCATTGGCCAGGTCCCGAGAATGCCAGATAAACGGACTTTTACTGTATTTTGTATAGTATCTCTTGACAACATGATAAGGGCACTCACTGTATCAAATGCAAGGATTATTATTATTAAATCTTAAGAAGGCTTTTGTTTCAGAATTTACCAGTTATTTCGAGCAATGTCATAAATCCAGAAAGAATTCCGAACATTTTCTTCCCGTTTGTCCTTGTCTTTACTGAGGCCGGAGAGAACGTGGATCTCATTCAGTTCTGGGTCAATCGTAGCCCTCTGGGTGAAACCTGTCATTGGAACTAAAGCAACCAAACAGTTCAGTAAATAGCATCTTACATTAAGAACAACAACTTTCACTTATATAGTGCCCTTCACGCAGGGTAGCGTCCCAGAGCCCATTAGCAAAACAGCCTTAAACAGAGCAAAATCAAACACATATGGATTAAATGAGTTGTCCAGGTACAGCAGATAATTCAAATTATGGTTATATTACCAGTATGGGATTGGTGAGTTTCCAATTTTAATCTGGTGTAATTTTGTTGTTCCTGTTGTTGTTGATGTTTCACTATCAGGATAGTGACATTATTTAGCACGTAATGTTCCACAAAATGCCACAAAATTAATAAACTAATTTACAGTATTGCTAGGCAGAGAAACATAGGAAATTCCTTTTTATCCAAGCATCATGGAAATCTTAACGGATATCCAAAACAGATACAGTAAAAGCCCGTTTATCTGGCACCCCCGGGGCCTGGCCAATGTTGGTTAAAGTGCGTGCCAGATATTCAGCCGAAAACACAAAATAATAAAAATTTGAATTAAAAAAATACATTGTGCCGGATAAGTTCTGGTTAATCAAATGGGGACCTTTTTTTTTTAGGTGATGGTTATACAGAAGTTACAGTTAATCGGGTCACGGATAAACAGGCTTTTACTGTATACAGTAAGCACAGCACAGAAAGAGGCCATTCGTTCCGCTGTACTTGTGTCTGCTGTTTGAAAGAGCTATCCTATTAGTCCCACTCCTCTACTCTTTCTCCAGAGACTAGTCTTTTCATGGTTCATTATACTTGGGCTTTGTGACAACTCAACCATAATGGTATTCAACCAAACAACCAAAAACATTGCAACTCAGTTAGTTGCTCTGTAATACTGTGAAAAGATTATAAATTCTATTGAGTGCCAACATCACACACATTTGATCCATATCTGTTATAAAGTAAATATGTACCAATAGTTGAAGAATTCAACAAATGCTCATAGCAATGCCAAATTATGTTTGAAAATCTCTTGAAACATCACTGAAATGGATAAGAAGTTGTCATCAACTCTCAACATGCAATTTCTTCTTCCCTGAAAGTATGGCAGATTAATTCCCTTTATCAAAACATCTATTAGGCATCTGAGACGCCGTCCGGCGTGGAGGGCGCTATATAAATTGAAGTTGTTGTTGTATAAGGCAAAGTTAGATGGAACCTCCAGTATTGTTAAAACTCTGGAGAATAGCATTAGTCAATTAATAAAGGGAGCAAATAATGCACATTATATTTTTTAAATTGTGACATATCCCTGCATTTATTGTGTGGAGATGCTGCATACCAAACACAGCAGTATCGGGCAAATCTAATAGTCAATAGTTAAGCACTGCTTTGTGCAATAGATACCAATATCAGCACCCTAAATCCTGGATAGGTATTGTCAATTTACTCAGACATCTCATTCATTGAAACACAGAATGTTGCACGGGAGGCTACTTGGTCTATCTTTGTGTGTCCTGGCAAAACAACTTCTTTCTGGACAATTATAGTAGTATGAGTCTGACCCAAATCTGCAGCAAAATAAAACTATGAGATGAATTTCATCTAGGTTAATCATCCCAATTTATTAATTTTACGACATTAGCTAGTTCAAAACATCTCCCCCCCAGTCTGCACATTGAAATCAATGCAAACAAACTATTTTTACAGTATCAAACATTCTTAAGATCATCTATTTTTACTGAATATTCCCATTGTAAATTGAGCGGTATAATTCAAGAGACATTCAGGATGATGGTGAGACGAGATGGAGATTACTAAAATGTGTTTGATCGGAGAGTATAACACAATAACCTACCAGAATGGATGGATATGAGTTAGCAACCACAACAAAATCCTGATCATAAATGACAGCTGACTGCTGGTTGAAATATATTTTCTGGGTCAAACAACCTTCATCAAGGAAATGAACAAAGCTGTTGAGTAGCTCAAAGCCCCATGGAAAGTGGACACAGAAGAGCTCTTGCTTTCGATTGAAAAAATATATTTTCAGTTATTTCAACATCAAAAAATTGTTCAGATTTGACAACTGTAAGTACAGTGGATTCTCATTATAGCAGGGTGCTTCCAACAACCCAAGAGATTTAGCATTGGACGACTTCATTCGCCAAAGCAACTGACAAAAAGCGTGTGAAAAGCGAGCAAGAATAATAATAAAAATAATGCTCCTTGTATTTATATAACAGCGTATTACGTTGTTGAATTGTCTCAACGCGATTCACAGAATAAACTGTAAAGTGTAGTGACTGTGTAGACAAGGAAAGAAGAAGGATGGCTAAAGAAACGGAGGGAGAATCCAACCATGGTGATTGACCAAAACATTGAAGTTTCACATTTTGATGCTCTAATATACTGCATTTTCAAATTGTTGGGTGGGATTTGGGATGATGATCACAACTTCTATTACTTCTTTAGTTGGGAGTTAGTGCCCAATTCTAACAACCACCTCTTTGACCTATTCCTCTGAATTCAATATGCATGTGCAAGCTCTGTAATCAAACAAGTAGACTACTCCTGTAAGTATATTGAGGTCTTCATTAATCTTCATCTATTGCCAAAGGAGCAGCCAAAGTAAATAAGTAAATTGTTGGGGAGTAAGGGTGGGATGGGGATGTAAATGGTGGGAAGGGAAGAGGAGGAACTGCAAATGGGAAAGTGTCCAAATTGGTGACCAAAAACTGCCATAAGAGTTTTCAAGTGGGTTTAGTATGCAGAGCATCAAGTGCTTTTGATTAAGTGGTAAAATCACACTTTTTAAAAATAAAACATTTCCCTGGGATTCATCTCAAGGGTGATCAAGTTTATATTCATTAAAAACATCATGGCGAATTTATACAAACGCTAATTTGCAATTAAAATAATTAACATTTAATGAACAGTAATATCTGTGCACATTATTCATTTGATTATTAATAAAGGCTTTGCAAAATGTTTAGATTCTGGCGTTAACAAAATAACTGATACTTTATTTTAATATAAAAGAGCAATTGACCAGCCTTTTCCAACCATCTAAAAGTTTGGCAGGTTTTGACGCCCTTAGCTAGTAAAAATAATGCACAACACAATTTATGTGGACAATGAATGAATAGAGGCCGAGTATGTGGAGGAATAAAAATCCTTTCTGGAGTCGAACCAACTGCAGGGGAAACGAGTCAATGGAAGGGAGCAAGGCAAGTTCAGACCACTGCAATTATCTTGCAATGTTGGTGCTTGGATCAGAACATTGGTGCTTTGTCCTCCTCTCAAAGCAGCAAGTGATTCCCATCTCTCAGTCTGTAAACAAGGAAATGTCTCCCTAGTTGTTGATTTTGATCGTCAGACGAGAAGAGCAATGAGTCAGCGATCGACTCACTTGCGGGTGGAAATGGCAACAAGCCACTGATCACACAATTCTTCCATTCATTTTCTAAAACTAATTATGGTTTCATCAAACCCATCGGCATGAAGATGCATCTTGGAAACGTTTGTGTAGTACAGCTTGATATCATGTCGTCAGCCAAATAAACACCCGAAAAATTTAACTTGACATTTTCATGCACCTCTTTCTTAACCAACATAAATAGGTCACATCGGATTTTGAAAGTGCACTGGATTTAGAATTTCTTAGTAGTAATGTGGATCAATGTACTAACATCACAGGAAAGTAGGACAGAAACAGCAATATTTATTCCCTCGTCTTTGATGTGCTGAGGGAAACATTGGCATTTAAAAAATATTTTGTACAATTGCCTCATTAGTTCTCACTGGGTTTATTGTGTGTTCACTGGACTAAAGGTGATCAAATAATCACTTTGCAAGACTAGAACACTTGGAAATATGTGCTGTGTCAGAGTACAAAATTCTGGTGTTGTACAAAGTACACAAACATTGTTATGAGTTTTCTGCCTCCATTCAGGCCTAACCGAAACAAGCCATGAACTCGCTGCAATTGTGTGCCAATTAGTTGCTATTGTCCAAAGTGCACAGTCACAGCACTTTACATATATCCTGTAAAGTGCTTTGAGATGTCACAGTAACATGATAAGGCATGAATGCGAGGTTTGTTATAAATAATTATCTGTCTATTCCTTTCTATTTCTCATGATGTGAAGGCCAAAGTTAATAGGCCCATTATTTTTCAGCAATAGGAATTGTTAATCGTCAGAAAAGACATGAAAATTTAAGCCACAATTATTTTCCCCCTCTACCACTCAATTTCTGAACTCAGCAAACAAAGAGTAACTCTCCGTGACATCTTAAGCCTGTTCACTAAAACCAACAAAGTACAGTACTTTGATTGTTCATCATAAAAGGGTTTGTTCTACTGTACATAATTAAATGCTTCATTTTCCATTTGAAGCGCTCTGAGACGCTGTCCGGCATGGAGGGCGCTATATAAATCAAAGTTGTTGTTGTTACCGATCTGTCCGCTCAGCTTAATATCAACCTGTCATCTACTACCAACAACTTGTACTTGTATAGCCCCCTCCATGTAGGGTAACGTCTCAGAGTGCTTCAAACAGTTTTGAAAGGCACAATACACATGGAAAGTCTCATTATAACCTTCTTGCCATTTATATACCTCTTGATCAAACAGATCACTCACCTTAATTCTTGTGTCAGTCTCTATCTACGTATCAGGGTCTCAGAACCACTCACAAACCCTGACTCAACTAAAAAGATTAGTTCGCTAGAATTGGAAAGAACCTCTTTCCTTACTGGCACAGTTGTTAGCGTTCAAATTAAAGAGTTGTTAAGCTTTACACAAACAGTGTCAGTTAATACTGCATGCTGCATAACACTGACATCAGTGGTGTTAAAGTTAGCATTGCTCATGTCTCGCAACAGATACTGTTTTTTTAATGGTTTGTCACATCCATGAATTTAGCTCCTCAGTCCTTTGCTTGTGATTTTTCTAAGCCCATCAGAGCTCAATGATCAAAGGCCCTGAACCGTTGTAAGCATTATTACCAAACCTCATCCAACGTTGTTTTAGGCACAATGATCTAAAAACACAAGCATCAGCATATCCAGAGCTCTTAGAAAAATAGTATTGCCCAACACGGACAGAGGACTGCTCAAGACAGTGTGGTAACGTACTCCTACTTGTGCAACAAGAACAGCAGAAAGCAATTCAATTCCCGACCTATAAAATCAGCAGTGATGCCTACCGCATTGAAAATATGACGGTAATAAGAGGAGTTCTTCACCCTTTCTAGGGATATCTATGGATTCATTTTGGGTCTGGAGAGCCAAGGGTTTGCTGTATGTATTCTTCAGATTATGATTTGCCCGCTCCATGTTAGAATTGTATGGTTACAATCATTGCATATCATTTATTATACATTTTTTGCAATAAAAGCATCTATTAATCCAAATTCCCAATAGAACCTTTGATGAAATCTACCAAATTCCCACATATCTCATGGAGATCACCATTGCTTGCTAAGAATCAGTGTTTGCCACTGGTCAGGCCAGTGTTTAATTATTAAATCTATGCATTTTTACTAAACATGAAGAAAGACAGAGAAACAATATTGTAAACCTGTAGAATTAGCAGACTATTGTCTTACCCATACCAGAGTCCTTCTTTGTCCCGTCAGATATGATTTCCACGTGGTCACTATCTACGTCGTAACTGAAGAAATCGTTCAGGTAGGTTTTTGATCTCTGTCCACCAAATACATAAAGGCACCGATTTTTCTGAAACAAAGAGAGAGAAAATGATTATTATGGTGGTTACATAGAACAACATAAAATTACAGTAAAGAAAAAAGCCATTTGGTCCATTGTGTCCAAACTGGCTATTTTAAGAGCAATTTTTTCCAATCCCATTTACCCACCGGCATCCTGAAAACCTCAAAATAGACCATTCTGGCTTCCGGTGTTTTGAAGAGCTGATGAAAATCAGCTCACGATTTGGGAATTTTTTGTGGAGGAGTGTGAGTAAACGGGCTCCACATCCTAATGAATTTTCATTAGAATGAACCACTTTACAAAAGAGTTCCATTCGCTTTAAAACAAAACTACATATTTCTAAATATTAAAAAGAGATTGTATTTGGAATCATAAATGCAAGCATTGGAACAAGCCAGAAAATTAGAAACAATATCTCATGGGGTTAAACTGAAATATATCTAGAATAATAATAATAATTAAATGAGTTATATGTATTTTAAATGGGTTGGAGTTCAGGTAAAAACCAATGGAAAATAACATTCATAACTCTGAATTCCTGCTTTGCAATTCAGTTTGCAGATGGTAATAAGCCCCCATACAATCTTCCACTTGCACAACAAGAAGCTGGTTAAATACTTCCCAAATTACAGCCATGCCATAAAAAGTTGTGAAAGGGTTAATAAGGATATTGTTGCAGTACTTACAGTATGGAAGAGCATACAGTGTCCAATCCGAGACTGCACATCCTCTGGTCCAGCGTTGCAAGAGTCTTCCCGAAGTAGTTTCCAGGTGTTTGCTGAGCAGTGGTAAGCAAAGAGACCACTGAACTGTGGCTCATTAGTTCGACTATCATCGACATTCCCATTGCAAGTTAATATCCTTCCACCAAATGTGTAAATCATGTGTTTTTCGGAATCCATGCACATCTAAGAAATAAAGGGAACACAAGATTCTAAGAATTCATTTGGCTGAAACTGAGGCAAATTTCAGATACAAATTTCACGTCAGAATAAAATAATATAATAATCCTTGCATTTGATATAGCGCTTTTCATGCCTTCTAACATCTCAAAGCGCTACACAGAATGTAAAGTGAATTGATTGTACATTTGTGGCCGAAACTCGGCAGCCAATTACGCACAGCAGTGTCCCCACAAACAGTCGTAGATTGAAATGACCAATTAAATTTTTTTGAGGGATTATTCCTTACTCCATGCGTGTGGAGTAAGGAAATTTGCCCAAGGTTTCACTCTGACCTCCCTGGCTTCGAACACAGGTCTCACGCTTGTAAGGCGAGTGCTCTAACCACTGAGCTACAGGAATCCACTGTCACTCCAATATCATGTGCGTTGCTATTCCATGTTGATTTGATATGGTCAGGAATGAGTCACTAACCACAACAACAAATTATCCGTATTTAGAGCCTTTCATATCAGGGGAACATCCCAAGCTACTGAACAGTCAAAGATTTGCACCTGAGCTGGGATTCAGATCAGGAGAGATAGAGGGTTGGAATGGATAGGGATGGATAAGTTTTTTCAACTTATAATAAACAAAAATATTCTATAATTCTTCAACTTTTCCAATAGCAAACTCTATTTTGACCAGATGCCTCCTATGCTTAATACAACATAGTACATTGTCTGAATTCAAGTTTATTTGCCAATGGAAAGCCAGGTTCATATCCTGTCAAGTTAATGGCAAACCAAGAAATGTCAATGACACAATAAGCAACTAATTAATCTCCCTCATCTAACAAACATGATGACAGCCTGTCACAGGTTTGAAGATATCAATCAGCACTTCCTACCTGATGATCGAACACCAACTTAGGCCCACCGTCAGTAGATGTATCTTCACTTAATAGTGTCCATTTATTTGTGTCTATGTCGTAACGATAGAAATCGCTCTTCAGTGACTTGCTGTTCCTCACAGATGAATCTAAGTAACGGCCAAGTGTATAGATCTGTCTCCGTGTTGTATCAATACACATCTTGTGGCATGATCTGGCACTTGGGCCATTCTGTGGGCAAGCGAGCAACAGACGAAAACAAGGTTAAAGGCAGACAATTTGAAAAGCTTATACATTAGACCACTGATTGAAATATTCCAATGTTATTACCGCAACTCAAAGGAAAAAAATTTAATTATTGCCTATTTTCAGTTAAAACTAAATACTGATCTCTTCACTGTTCAAAAACAAATCAATGATGCCAGGACACTGAACACATTTGGGGGGAAAAAAAAACTTGGTGCTGTAAGGGGAAGACAAGAATGAGTAATCTGAAAGGATGAGATCAAATGTCATAAGCATCCAGACATCCAGATCAATTTAGTGATCTCGAGACTATGTCTCGCTAAACATGCTCTGGTATCTTTAGTCAATGCTCTTTATTTTGTTTAATGTTTAAACTTTCATGTCGATTAAAATATGTTGCAATATTCCACCCGAAACCAAACTCGCATCAAACATTTCAAAATTAGAATTGGACTATTCATCTTATTATTGCTTCTGGGAATATAACTGGTACAGAATGGTCGTCTCACTTGACTTGACTTTTTGAAAAATATATTCCTTATTGTCTGCCTTGTGATTCTCTCTCACGCACAAACATCTGGAGAAGGCAAGGGAGGGAGCAGGGCCAAGGGACTGTGGGATGGAGGTCCAAAGGGCATGGGCAGAGAGCTGCAAGGCCTGACCGCTGATGGTGGGATGGGTCAGGCAGGGGTACGTGGAGCAGGCTGAGCAGAGGGAAGAGTCATTGAAGTCAACCAGCTTCCATGTCAAAACTGACAATTCTGTAGGAAACTATCACAATACACTACTGTATTTAGAGTTTCAGAAACAATGTGATGAAACAGAGAAAGTAGGTCACCAGCTATCTGCCACTTTTTGATGGAATAAGGAATCAGATTTACATCTGCATCAACAGCAACAAAAATTGAATTTCCACACCGCCTTTCACGTCAGGAAGACGTCAGGAAATAAACTGAATAATTCAGATCACAATGATCATCTTTCTAAAAAAAATCACATGGCTGCTTTCACAAACTAATAAGCCTACAATCAATTTACATGCAGCTTTTGCTCTTAAAGAAGATGTTGCCAGTAGTTAGTTAAAGTGCAATTCTTACAGTTAAATCATACGCTGCCTTCCAGGAGATTAAAGATTTAAAGCATGTTTTACATTAATAATCCTGCATTTGACTTGCAGCCTTTTAAATAATGCTCACGTATATATTTAAATTTGATATGGCATCTTTCAAGTACAGAGGATATCTCAAGACACTTACAGTATTTAGTATAAAGTGACTGTTATTTTGCCTGCAACATGGCAGCCAATCAGCACACAGCAATGTCCCACAAACACCCATGATGAGAATTTTAACTCTAACCCTAATGCCTGGTTAACATTTTTATAACCATTCTGGAAGAAATAGCTCAATAGTTAAAGGAACCATGGAACGAATAGTCAGGAATTATTTCCATACACTGAGCCCAGAAAGCCAAACAAAACAGCAGCAACAAACTGCAACTTGGAAGAAAGCTGTGCATTTTCTTCAACAAACTGAACGGTTACAGTAGAATATAAAACTTATCTTACATATCTAGACGTCTCAAAGCGCTTCTTAGAATATACAGTAAAGTGAATTGACTGTATATTTGTGGGCGAAATGCGGCAACCAATTGCACTGGCCAGTGTCCCATAAACAGTCGTGGATTTAAATGACCAATTTATTCTAGGTTTTTTTTGGAGGGATTAATATTAGGCGTGTGGAGTAAGGAAACTTGCCCAAGGTTTCGCCCTGACTTGCCTGGATTCGAAATACAGGTCTCACGCTTGTAAGGCGAGTGCTCTCACCACTGAGCTAAAGGACTCCAAGCCAGAAGGCATCTCAGAGTGACGTCCAAAGCTCGAAACTGACGATCAGACAGACCATTTTACAGTCATACACCATGCATTTTGCAATTGCCTTGTGCAAGTCGTAGCCATGTTTTGCCCACAAAATATATAATCAATTCACTTTACAGTAGATTCTGTGAAGTGCTTTAAGATGTTTCAATGACGTGATAAGGTTCAATATCAAATATCAAATGCAATGATTATTAATAGTATCATTATTATTTCACAGGCAACTACTCCATTCTAGCTGATGAACAGCCAAATAGGAAGAGATAGCACAACTCGAGGGTCACCGTTAGGGCAGATAATTGAAGTGACATTTCCTTTTTTAAAATAAAAAATGACAACAACATTGTTTTCCTCTGAAAAATAACACTCCCTTGGATTTTAATTCCCCTTTAAAGCGAACACAAAAACAAAAGTTACAGAAATACTCAAGATTCAGATGGCGAGGAATCTGATTCCTTTTTTAATCATATTTTGTGCCCATCAATGTCTTTCGCTAACAGTGAGGAAATCCAAATATTGCACCCAGTGTCTTCACAGGGAGAAACACATCAACACTCATCTACTCTCGATGTGTCTGAAAGCCAATCTCGGAATAGTATCTCCCTCACTGTGCCAGTGGGAAATTTTCTGCTTCGCACACAAGTGATCCTTATGACCTTTCAGCCAGCCAATTCGATGACAAGCTTAGGAAAATATTGTCATGTGGGCTCACACCCATAAGGAATATTCAAACAGCCCAAGCAAGCTTCAACATGTACCTTTTACCATGGTCTAATTAATAGCCTGGATTGGTAGACTCTAGTCTGACCAGCGTAAAATAAAATAAAGCACTCCCCGTACTTTGAGCGCCAAAAGGGAACGTACGTTTTAAACACATTTCTCGAAGCAGGTTGAGCAGTTTTCTTGCATTCACCTTTACAGTAATCCAGTGCAATACAAACATGCAGGCAGAAAAGGTTATTATGTGCATTGAAATGCACAAAACAAATGCTTGAAACACAATACAGTAGAAGCCCGTTTATCCGGCACCCGTGGGACCTGGCCAATGCCGGTTAAAGCGCCTGCCGGATATTCGGGCGAAAACCCATTATAAAAAAATTAAAAGTTATTTTAACACACACCGTACACACCAGACTAAGTGATAACAGATAATAACAGAATATTATATTGGTACTTATCGCTAAAACTACTCTCTTGCGCTTCTCACCTTTACTGATTGAGGTTTACAGTCCAGCGATTCTATTTTAAATGGAACCAAGCAGGTGAAAAAAACGTTGATTTTAAAGTCGCGCAATTTTACTAGGTGCAAGCCGAAGCCCTAGACTCTACTAGCAGCAAACCGAAATACTGCACCTGCACAACAATGTGAGTTATCAGCTAGGGTTATCGACTTGCCGCTGGTAAGACTTTAAAGTCGCGCTCCGTTTTTTTCACCTGCTTCATTTTAAAAAGAATCGCTGGACTATAAACCTCAACCGTAGCATCATGGCTTCAAGCGCAGCATCTACCAGCAAAGGTGAGAAGCGCAAGAGAATAGTTTTAACAATAAGTACCAATACAATATTCTGTTATCATGTTATTATTTATGCATTTACAAATGCTCCATCACTACTGTTCCAGATAAGTTCCAGTTTATCGAATGGGGACTTTTTTGGGGGCATGCCGGTTATACGGAAGTGCCGGTGCATCGAGTCACGGATAAACTGGTTTCTACTGTACTTAAATTATAATGCATGTGGCATTGTGCATGTCACGTTGCACTGTTCAAATGCAAATTTTTCCTCAATAAATCTGTAGTAATCAGACCATTTAATCCTGTTGTGTGAAGATAAGAGACTGGCAGATCAAATCAAAACTTTTGGGCAAAGAAAACATGCTGTGGTCTCTTCAGAAGAGCAAGCTTAACTTTAAGGCAGATCTGATAATCAGTAAGCTTTTATCTTGTATGGCGTTCTGACTATAATTTAAGGGATCACCTGTGGTACGAGTGATCATCTCACTGAATATTCAACAACAAATTGTAATTTATGTAGAGCCCTTCCCATAGGTTAACGTCACAAAGATTTTCAGTCAGTTTCAGGGGGCAAGCAAGGGAGAGGAGTGCGCAGGAGGTGCAGTCGAAGAGCTCCAACAACTTGCATTTATATGGCATCCTTCACCAGGGTAACAACCCAGGGCGCTTGGCAGTCGTGGAGTCTAACCCCCTAGGCTAGGCTTCGAGGTGAAGTTAAGGCAGATGGAAGTGGAAGAAACAAGACTAAGGTACCAGATGTTGGGGATGCACTAGGCACTCGGGATGTCCTCCAAATGTAAAAGGTGCTATATAAACATAAACCTGTATTACACTTACTGAAACCCTCACCCAGCAATGTTGGGATGGAGGCCAGAGTTAGTTGAGTGAAGGGAACGAGTAGGAGAAAAGGGAAAGTAAAGATCCCAGAAATAGAGATGCTCAAGTGTGTAATGATTTATAGATGAGGGTGAGGACCTTGAAGTTGATCCACGAGGGAGCCAGTCAGCCTGGCAAAGACTGGAGTTGATGGGTATGCAGGGTTTGGTTTAAGGATGCAGAGCTTTGTATGTGCTGGAGCTCGCGGTTGGTGGAACTAGGGAGAATGCAAAGAAGTGCATTTGAAGAGCTGGGAGGGGAGGTGACAAAGTGGATGAGGATCTGGGCCGCGTTTTGTGCGAGATACAGGCAATGCAGAAAGAAGAAAAGCGGTATTGGTCCATGTGAAGGATGGAACGCTGAGGATCAAACCCAAAGCTAAAGCTGAGCAATAGTTCAGTGAGTTTGAGAGGGAAGACATTCAAGGGTGCCACAAGTGAGGAAATGTTGGCGTCTCAAAGCACTCACAGAACATACTGTAAAGTTAATTGACTATATTTGTGGGCGAAATACGGCAGCCAGCAGTGTCCCACAAACCGTTGTGGATCTGATATGACAAATTTTATTATTGTGTTTTATCGATAAGATGTGAAACGCGCTATATCAAATGCAAGGATTATTATTAATATTATATTATTATTAGGCGTGTGGGGTAAGGAAACTTGTCCAAGGTTTCACCCTGACCTGCCTGGATTCGAACACATGTCTCACACTTGTGCTCTAACCACTGAGCTACAGGTCTCCACATATGTGAATAGTGGTGTTGTTGTTGTTGATACGAAATAATTGAAATTATCTCTATCCATTAAAGCAGTATATGAAGATCAAGATTCAAAGGCCATCAGGAAGATTAGCTATTCTCCCCAAATCAATTTACGATCGTAAAACTTCTGCTAAAAGTTGTCACCAAAGTTTCAGAAATTATTATCTTTTAACACAAAATGAGGCAATTCATTTATTGTCTTGAAATTCAAGAGAGGTTTACAATTTCACCAATTATTTTCCAACTGTATATTGATATGAAACTAAACAAACACAAATGAAACTCAGCGCAACCCTTCAGATTCATTGGTCTAAATTTCAGAAGATTAATAGCTATCTCAAATATCAAGAACTGACCAATGTCAACAAATAGTTACAGGCCACGAACCAATATTGAACCAATTCACATTCTTCAAACCATAGCCCTCACTTACCAAATATATACCTCAAAATTGGAATTCTAGTTACAAACCATACAACCAGTCTCTACATTTCATTTTAATACCGTCAAACTAGTCTTCAACAACCTCTCAAGGTACTTGACCAAAGTCTTTATATAAGGGCCTTCAGCCACTAAGCCCCGAGGCTCTCTGGAACTCCCTTCCTCACTCCCATTGCCTCGCCCCTTCTCTTCCTGCCCTCAGGACTCGGCTAAAGAGCTTTTGTTTTTGACCACGCTTTCAGTCATCTTCTTCCCCCTCCCAATGGCTCAGCCCCGGGATTCATTATTGGGAAGCACTCTGAGATGTTCAGTGTGAAGGGGGCTATATAAATCCAGTTGTTGTTGTTGTTAAAGTTGGCCTCTGAGTAAGGGTTTGTTGGTGTACTAAAAACTATTAAGAGTGTGGTTACTGAAAGGGGGTGAATGCTTGAACAGGTTTAACTGCACTTTTATGTCAGTTGCTCAATTTTGTGAGTAACTTCCTGCAATTGGTAGCAAAAAACAATGTAGGAATGATTTAAGAATTGCTGCAGTCCTAATCTCTACACGAGTTGTGTTCAGCACTTGAAAATCTCCTTGGGTTACTTGGGAGTCATTACAAAGCGCACGGAAATTGGACTTGAGAACACCCGGGAGCAAGCTGCCTATTAATGTGTGTGTTGACTATGCAGATCTGAACCAATATTTGACATTGAACCAGACCAGAGAGAGAAACTGGTCTGGATGGTGTAACAACAATGATAAAGAACAATATTCTTTCGCTAGTTCTGAACAGACTCACTTATTATCTTAGGCATTCATATGCAACAATAAATCTTTCCAGTAAATTCAAACAGCAGGAAAGCAAAGCTCTTGATAGGCAACATTATTTAATTCACTAAAATGCAGGCATGTCTGTACAAGACCCCGACTCACTTCTGCTCTTCAGGCAGTTTGACAAATAAGACAATGAAGCACAATATTACCATGTAAATCCGTCAACTTCCTAGCTTTTGGGTTCTACCAAAAAATAGCAACGTCGTTAAACAAATAGTACCATTCACTAAAGCCTCACAGCGACGTACAGAGAAATCAATCAGAAATGAAGCAGGTCTCTTGGAGGCAAATCATTAGGGCAACACACACTAAAGTACCCTTCAAAAACAGAGTGAGATGATTATAAAAGGAGTAATTTAAAAGGGTATGATCTCGTTCTCAGTTAGAAAGATGTTCAAAAACTATTCATTCTGAATTCTGTGAGGTCTAACCAGGACACCAAATATTTCAGCAAACATTTCACATCAACAGCAACAACAACTTATGCTTATATTGCGCCCTTCATGTTGGGGTAGCGTCTCGGAATGCATTGGGACCGATTTCAAGAGAATTTGATTATAGCCTGATTTTTTTCCCCCTCTAACCACATTATGCTTATGTAGCCTTTACTTACAACATAAAAATGCTGACTTACCTCCTTCTCTGTGTCTCTAGATATGCACGTCCACTGGTTTTCTTTGACACTATATGCCCAGAAATCTGCTAAATCCTGTGTGCCATCCCAACCACCAAATAAATATACAGTTTCTGCAAAGAAAAAACAATTATTCAGAGATTTGCTCCTGGCAATTTTGATTTTTGGGGGTATAAAATGGTCCAAATTTGCTTCATATTAGAATAATATTGTGCACTTATAATGCACTGCATTTGGAATTGTTGGGAACGTCTCAAAGTGTTTCATAAAGTAAATTTGTAGGTGAACAAGGCAGCTAATTTGCACATAATGTCCCCAAAATAGCTGTGAAATGAATGAGCAATTCAGCTGGAGGATTGCTGGTCAGGACACTGGGAGAAAATCCTTTCCCATTTTCAAACAGGATCAGGCGGATATTTAACATCCACCTAAACAGGCAGACCCTGTTTAACAAGTCATCCAATGGACATCACCTCAGGCAATGCAGTGTTCGGCAGGTCTGGAGTGGAGCGCCAAAATAGATCATAGGCCGCAAAACTCTGATGTCCTTAAAACAGGGCTTGAACTCACAAACGTCTGACCAAGAGATCAGAGAGCTGCTATCAACTGATTTGGGCTGACAACATGATGGAGAAAGCTGTGATGAATGTTTTAGCAGCTATGAAAAAAATACATAAATTTCTGAGTTGGAGTTACTGTACTACCTTTTGAATTTTTACATTAACATTTTGTGAAAGACCTGGTTGTTTATTTTGGCCACAATCGTTTGGATCAATCTCCATAAACCTGCACCAATGTTGCTCAATTTCCTCAATTTTTTAAATTGGCTAAGCGCTCGCAGAGAAGAGAGCTATTTAAAGCCATGGCTCATTTAATACAATGCTATAAATTTAGCTCAGTTTTCCTCCAGCTCTAGAGATCTTGGCACAGAACTGAGTTTCCATCTTAGAAATGACTTGGAAGAACTATATAATGCAAAGAACTTGTTAGATGGCTGATACGTTTTATAGTTTTTTTCCAAGAACCATAATGATAGAACTAATATTAGCATTGCCATTATATATTCTGTAAAATACATACTCATGCAACAGACTGCAACTGGTGTGATGGCTTTCAACTGCTCACATTTGGTTTATGTTTAGGATAATAATTCTTACATTTGATTTAGCACCTCATTACACCATTCAGAAGTCTCAAAGCCCTTCATAGAGAAAACTATAAAGTGGAGTGACTCTGTATTTTGTGGGCAAAATCACAAAAAAAAAGGTTTGATTTAGTTAAGGAAAAATAAATTAAAGGCATCAGTTCCACATGTCTTGAGAAGTAATTAGATGGGTACAATTGGGCCACTGGGGAGGTGCAGAATTACACACTGAATTACCAACACATATTACCAGCAATTAATCAATAATGAAGACACCTTTTCCTACAGAGGAAGATGTTTTTTAAACAGTTTCACTTATAATGGGCAATTTCAACTTTTTCAAGCCAGTCTGATTGCTGAGGACACTAGCTGAGAAAGTTTCACTTACCGTACATCTCCGCGTATAAGGCGCACTTTTTTTCAGATCGGAAGATCTCGAAAGTTGGGGGTGCGCCCTATACGCAGGAACAAGCAATTTTGAGCCTCGGAAATACAGTAAACAGGAGGGGCGGCTGGCGCGCTGTCAGCCGGGGTTTGGTCAGTGTCCGGCGGGGGTTGGGGGGAGCGGGTGACGGGGCTTCGGCCTCGGCCGCCCGGGCAGCGGCAGCAGCAGCGAACTTCAGTGCTGTGCTTACCTTCTGCCGAACCCAGTCTGCCTGCCTCACTCCCTGCCGCTCTCCCTCCCTCCCTCCCTCCCTGCGCACCTGCCTGCCTCTCTCCCTCTCTCTCCCGGGCTGCCGGCCTGCCTCTCTCCCTCTCTCTCTCCCGGGCTGCCGGCCTGCCTCTCTCCCTCTCCCCCTCTCTCTCTCCCGGGCTGCCGGCCTGCCTCTCTCCTTCTCTCCCTCCCTGGCTGCCGGCCTGCCTCTCTCCCTCTCTCTCTCCCTGCCTCCCTCTCTCCCTCCCTGGCTGGCTGCCTCTCTCTCTCCCTACCTACCTGTCTCTCCTCCCTTCTGCCGGCAATATCATTGAAAATGCTTCCGTTTTTTTCCACCAAGAAAAGGTCAAAAACGGGGGGTGCGCCTTATACGCGGGTGCGCCTTATACGCGGAGATATACGGTATTCAATATTCATCAACACATTAGTTTAAAACTTGAGACTTTTGCTGCAGGAAAATGACACTAAATATCTTTCCAAAAATCAAAAACTCTGCCTCCTGCAATAGGAGGGGAATAAAAACCGTAGCAATATAAGTTTCTTTGAACAAATTAATGTAAATAAATGTTTGCCATTTTCCTTCCATGTGCAGTCTTTTGCACACGATTTCAGCAAAACTTGCTAGTTGCTCCTAAAGGCTAAAATCATCTTAAAGGGCAATTAATAATAATAATAATAATAATCCTTGCGTTTGATTCAACGCTTTTCACGTCTTTTAGAAATCTCAAAGCGCTTCACAGAATATACTGTAAAGTGAATTATGTTTGTGGGTGAAACGTGGCAGCCAATCGCGCACGGCTGTGTAACCACAAACAGTTATTTTTTTGAGGGATTATCATCTGGCATGTGGAGTAAAGAAACTTACCCAAGGTTTCACCTCCTGCCTAAAATCGAAAAACATCGATAAATGGAAATTCTAAATTGCTGCAGTTAGGATACTTGCAAGATCGAGATTGTGTGCAATTTTTTTTTGTTGGGTGGGTGGGGAGCGAGGGAGGAGGAAATGTAAAGTTGTAATGTAAAAATGTCACATTATTTGATCTCTTCCACGTGATATATTCCGCTTTTACTTCAGTAAACAAACCAAAAAGGGGGAAATATATGTTCGGACCATTGTTTTAAATAAGGTTACAACAAACACTTTGTTAACTTCAGTAACAGACTCCTAGTGTTTCAACACAAGAGAAGGCCTGTGCATAAATTCTCACAGCAAACAAAACTGTAACATCACAACAGCTTTATTGAACACAAAATCTGGCAGCGTTTTTATTTCCTTTTTGAAGAACTCAACACAACTGTGATCGTCAGCAGACAAGGCTTTTTTTTTTCCGGTCCAGACTATCAAATTCATTGTGCGATTATCTGTGAGTGTTTCGCTTTTCTGAACTGCGCTTAATTTGGACAATTTGTCCAAGTGAAATTTTATAAAAGATTCTCTTACAAATGAATCGTTTTGAAATATAGTTTTTTTTGTTTAGCCCTCCCCCCAGCCCCACCACCGAAACCCCTTAAAAAAAAACATGACCACAATCAGTCTCTTTTATCAGTGTTTCAGTTGGACTCAGTTGGTTGCACTTTTCACAACTGGATCAGAACATATCACCCCTGTATGATTTGATCTTGTAAACCAGTGTAATGTGGGAGGGCACTGCATTGATAGTACTCTACTACCATCCTTTGAGTAATGTTAAACTGAAATTCTATCAGGTCTGCTCTGGTAAAGGTGGATCGTAAATTCTAAGGAATTACTATTCTCAACCAAATTTAGACCTCCGCCACTCACTCACACACACAGTGATTGTGTTGTTGGTACAGATTCATGCAACACTTGATGCAGATTACTTGCCACATTTGCAGACAGATCAATGCATTTTACAGCAAATGACTTTGTTTCAATAAGATCTGCCCTCTACTCACAATACAACTTACATTGATAATAATCCTTGCATTTGAAAAATGCGTTATCACATTGGCAAGACATTTGAAGGAGCTTCACAGGATTTTACTGGCAAATGTAGGAAACGTATTTGCAGGCAAGTAACTGAAGTTCATTTTACATTTTCAACTTATTCCAGAGATAAAACCAAATGATGTACACTACAGTATTAAAATCCACACATAAACTGTGTCAAATTCACGTGTTTACACATGACAGGTACGAGAGATGAAGGGCATTGAAGCCAATTGGTTTTGAAGCAATTTGTGCACCTGATAACTGCAAGTAATTTCTGTGCAAAATGAAACAGAAACTCAGCATCTGCCATGGTCACACTTAGCTGCTATTTGAAAGCTACTATTATCTTTGCAATTATTTTTCTGAAAACTGAAGTTTGATTTAGTAAGACAGCTTGGATTCTTTCAGATTGAAGGCATCTTAAAATTCATTCTTCAAACAGTGTCCAGGTTCCTTAGTTATGAACTAAAATCACCCTCAGTGCAAACTACTACCATTACTGTGCTTAATTGCTATCTCGCACTCCCCAGTGCTGCAAGTGACATCAATAAGCACTGCTGTCATTGGCAACAGCCTGTCTATTCCAGGGCATTCCATGGATCATGGTAATGCTAAACATAAACAGCAGGGGGACAGATGGCTTTTGGAACAAGCTAAAACGTACGGTTCTTTAAAGACACCTCTGCTAGATGGAATGACTATTTTATTTCATCCAAAAGGCAGAAATTTGAGGGGGGAACAAAACACTGTCCTAAAAATTGCTGCGTATTTTAAAAGCTTGTCTCACGTAATAACTAGGTGGGAAACACTTGCTAACAGTAACTAGGTTTGTTTATTAGGCAATCTCCCAAATACTTCCGTGGATTCGACAACTTTGTCACTGGACGCAACATGAGGCAGGAAAATTTGTAGACAACCTGGAGATTCACAAAAAGCCAAATTCCCTAATTCATAGAGGGACTATGAGGCACACAATAAAACACATCCAAACCACATCCTAAATAAAGAGAGTAGGCCCACAGATTAAATAAATACCATTACATGCTAAACAGACAAGCGCTCAGATTCAGTACAGTATTTAAAAATGTGTCACAAGTCACAGTCCACAACAAAACTGAACCGATAATGCATGGAATTCATGCATGAATCCCTACAAATTAGTCCACCTCCAAAATACACGGTCACCACATTTACTTTACATTTACTTTACAGTAAATCCTGTGAATAAACACCCTGAATCATTGAGACGTGAAAGCTGGTTTATCAAATGCCATAATTTATTGAGTATTTGTAATCCAGCTGGGAGTCCATACATCAAATTTCACATTTCATTTCAATTAAAATGAGATGTTTCAATGTTTTTTTCCCCCCAATCATTGAGAAGTCTCTGTTTCCTTACAAACAGTTTGCATGAGCCAAATTCATTAGGATTCCTCACTATCGCACCCATTATCATAGGCTCTGTGAGTAAACTCATGTTGAATCAAACCTCCTGCTTCTAGAAAGAGCTGAAGAAACCTAGTACTCGAGTGATAGCTGGCTGCCAACAGCACCTACAGGGGGCTTTAAACAATAAAATGATTGATCATTTATTTTGTATTGCTGTAAACATGTTGTTGTGGGCTCTTGCATCTTTAGTTTAGGGTTTTACTTTACAATCTTATCTGCAGCAGTAAATAAACTCAAATTATCTCTTGTTTGCAGGTTTATGTAGTTTGACAGGTAATATTTTTGGAAAATTCTATGGAACACAGAAAGCTACGTTTCTGCGTTTCATGGCAGAAAGCTACATTTCAATGTAACCAGCATTTCCGTCACAGAGAACAAGTGAGTCCCCAAAAGTGCAAGCTCGCACTGAGATTACAGGATCTACAAATATTGACAGAACAGGCTCAATAGGCTGAATGGCCCTTTCCTGTTTTCCTACGTTCCCAGATGCAACCCTGTTCTACTATTATCACCCGATTAAAGAACACAGTAGCTTCCATATCAATGGGGACTTAGTGCACCTACTTGCTTCAAATGGGAAATTTAAGAGCCTAAATAATATTATTAACAACAACATGCATTTATATAGCATCACTCACGCTGGCTAGCAACCCCAAGCTCTTGAAACAGCACCTCAACCTCACCAGTTGAGAAGCTGTAAAATGAAATAATGCCAAAGGCCAGTTACCAACATCAATTTTGTAAATATTTCAAACTAAGCGATCAGTGGGTTCAACAAGCAACATTTTTACCTGTCTGAACGTCAATCACCATCTGGTGACCTCCTCTCATCCCAGGTCTGTTGTCTTCGCCATCGCCTGATGAAAAAAGTATATTTCTTTAGGTATTTCTGAGATACAAGTACAGCAAGGTATATATGTAGCACACATGTTGTTGTGAGCACAGGCTTGACACTCCACACTAATGTAGCAGACATTCAACGCATCACTTGCACCACATGATTCCAACAACAACAAAACCACATTTGTTTTGTGCTTTTAGTGGCACTGGCACAAATAAGTTTAAAATGGGGGGTTGCTAAGTTCCATCTTAGTTGGATGAGCGTCCTGGATACCACAACAACAACTTGCATTTATATTATTTACATTGCCTCCCCCCCCCCCCACGCAGGGTAGCAGCACAGAGCGCTTGATAAAATTCAATGGTAAATTTGTTTCTCCCATCTGCAGGGTGGGTGGGTGATTATGAGTAATTACAGAAAGAGGAAAAAGAGGCATAGTGAAGAGTGGGAAGGAAGCATTTCACACTTATTCAAAATTGTTCTGTAGCTCTTAACCTACAAGTATTAACAGACTCTGATATTTGTTCGATTGTACAAATTATAAATTCAATCTAATGCAAGAAGGTGTCAACATGAAAGCAAAACCAATGCCATTTAGACTCCGAACTATAAAGCATCAACATAGCACTGAAGAAAACTTCAAGCTTTTGAAACATCTGCCAAGTGTCATACTGGTTCCCATACTTAATTACAAAATAAATGAATAAACCAGAGCCAATTGTAATATAGTCATTGATCTTATTTTGATGCATTAGAAGGGATATACTACAGCTGAGTGGTTGGGTGCAGGTGCAAGGGAGGTTGGATTTTTTTTTAACCTAAAAAAATCCTTGAACTTGATGTAGTGCCTCGTCTTCCAGATGTCTCAAAGCACTTCACAAAATACACTGAAAAGTGAATTGTGTATATTTCATGGGCGAAATGTTATATACTTACCCAGTCCAGTCATTCCAAATTGCACCCACCAAGTGTAATTCAGACCAGTGTTGCATAGCTCAGAAACACTCCCCACATGCAAGTTTGAAGAACAAAATGTATAATTGTACCACCAGGGTGTTTTTTCACAGCTCTAATGAGCACATTACAGTATTAGTTTCACAAGCCAACACCACCTGCACTGAAATCCTAGCAGGAAAAACAGACATACATCTGCTTGGGAACACTATTGCACAACAAAAGAATAAAAGCAGGTCGATATAAATTTAAGACGGAGATGAACAAGTTATGGACACGTTTTGATTGGTTAAGGAGTCATTCTGCATATACAGAACTTCTGACATGAGACTTGAGTGATATTAATGATATGGGAGATTCTCTATGTTGTGTGAAAGGGGAAAGGTGCTATGAACCAAATCAAATAATGACACATAAAGTTCACCGGGCTATTATACTGAACTTGAAATCCAAGCGACAATACAATATCCTCCACAGCTTCCTGGAGATGTGGATAATGATCCTCAAGGTCAGGAACAGGGTAGCACCAGCTGTACGCCAGCACTTGTCGAAAGCCTTCATGTTGATGCTGTAAGTAATTAAGCTAACAAAGACGTCCACCAAAATGACAAAATATGACACCAATTTCCCTAACTCTCAATATTCTCCATGTCTTGGAAGAAATCAATCTCTTGTAATCAGAATATAAGGCGAATCACAGTTGTCAGAATGCATATTGAACCTGGGAAGCTCTTCCTTGCTCACTGATACCCAATAAAATTTCTACACGTCTTCCTATGTTATCAACAAACAAGACCAATTGCAGGAGATGTCTGCATTTGTCTCTAGCTGTATCGAGTTATGCTACTTAATGATGAAAACAGCTAAACATGAAAAAAAAAGTATCTAATCTGTTTTCAGGATCGCACTGAAAAAAGTATAGCATGTTTTGAATTAGAAGGTAATTTTTGCAAATTAAACCAGAAGAGTTTTACCTTTGCCATAAGGAAAATATAACATTTCTAAAATGCTTCTTACCTTTACTACTCTGTGGGATGATCTGTATCCACCTAGGTTTATACTCCTGTTGACTGATGTACTGGTTAAACAAGCCATCTGAAAACAAAGCTAGTATTTAATTTACATAACAACCAAACCAGATCATATCATATTCCAAAAACGCCTTCTTCAAAGAGATGGAAAAACCCAGGGCCAGTCGAGCGAAGGTTCTGGATGGTGGATTGTGGAATGAGGAGGTCAGAGAGGTAGGGAGAAGCCAGGGAATGAATGGATTTGGAAATCAGTGTGAGGATCCTGAAGTTGATCTGTTCGATGATGAGGGGCTAGTGTAGCCTGGTCAGAATGTGGGTGGCAGAGTTCTGAATGAACTGGATCATAATTTTTTTTAAATACTGTATATATAAATATATATTACATATGTAAAATATAATATGTATCATATAAACTAATCGTGAACCACTAATTCACCTCTCATCTGTTTTACAACTTTATTCTAATGCAAATCTGTGTGGAATCCACAAAAATAAATGCATTTAAAAAACAAGCTATTTTCTTTAAAAAGCGAATTCCTGTAGGTCAAGCATCTTAGAAACTTAACAGTTAAATCCTGATAAATACTAAGCAACAAAAACAAAATTACATTTATTGAGCACCTTACACATCGGGATGATGTCCCAAGGCGCTGTAAATTTAAATGAGAAAGTGACACTGGAACCCATCTGAATCCGATCAGAATTCTATTTTGGATGTGGGGGAGGAAAGAAAGCAACGCCAACTTACTTGTGCAATTCCAACTCCGCAACAAAATAAGTGGAAAACTTTCCCTCTGGGTAAAAACAGAGCAAGCTACTTTACTAGTTCCATCTATGCCTTCATTATTCAAAAGAATTACCAGAACTTTCTCTCTCTAGTTATGGAATAAATTGTGTCTGCGTCAATACTGAGTATCGAAATACTGAGTACGTATATTAACGTTATGAAGTTTCTGAAAGTTATTTTAACAATCTTAGATTTGGCACAGTATTAGAAACTGTTGGTCTCCAAAGAGCTGCTCTACTTTCTCTAGATTTCAATAATGTTCCATCAGTTCTCATTAGAAACGTGGCATTGAAGTGGGTGAAAATCTTGTGGGGTGAACAGTACCTTGCTAATACAGAACCACCAGCTCAACACAGGAATTCAGTGAACAAGCAGAAGTGAAAGAGGAAAGATAGTTGGTACACACCAACATGTTGGCTTTGTACAAAAAACAAAGTTTGGCTTTCGTTCTCTGGATTTCCTGAAGTTCAATGTTCCTTCGGGAATATTTATCAATTTTTGTGCATTCAATGGATATAAAAAGACCCCAATGGTTAGGAAGTGCAATCACAAAAGAGCTGCTGATTTATCACCAGAGATAAAATATAAATCTGAAAAGTTCACAATGAAAATAAATAACTAATTTAAGACGGCACCAATAAAACGAGACAGAAAAGGAAAATAAGCCAATGAAGACCGGATAAGAAACAACAAGAATACAGGCAAGTTTTTCCAACAAAAGTCTACAAACTCACCAATGAAATGATGCATAAACAGCAATTATGCATTCTAAGTATGATTCGCCCAAACACTACTCAGGGAAGTAAAGCAAAAACCAAATCAACATATCAATATATTCTGCTTACAACATGCAAAACGTTATTAGTTTATTGAATCGCTGAATTTTCCATCCATTTATTATTGGGCTTTATTAACCGCACCACAATTAAGAATTTAGAATATCCATTGTTCCACATGGAAATAAGGGAACACTACAAAACCAAAAGCGATTAGGATCAGAGGTTATCATTGGACGATTTGATCATTAAGGGATGGCGACGGGAAGTGGTTAACTCACCATCTACAGCTTTTTCAATCAGTTCTTCACAGGCATCAAAATCGCCCTTGAGGACTAACTTGTCATGCAGTTCAGTCAACATCGGGTGCTCCAACGCAATCTTAGTTTTCTTCTGCAGGGACTCGAAGGCCTCAGTGTAGTTGTGCTGACGAAAGTGTTTCAGGCACAGCCTAATGGCTTCCTGTTCACGGTACTACTAGAACATAAGGAAACGGTGAAAAATGTTTATGCCGGAATCTTTAGCCTGTGTGTGTGTGTGATATAATGTGCCACTTTAAGTTGTTCATGCATTGCATGTGCAGTTGCAGGGGAACTACAATACAGCGCCCACCAATGTAGTGCAGGTCTACAAAGGTAGTAATATTTATAGTAATAATAATCATTGCATTTGATAAAAGCGCCTCATCATGTTGTGTAAGGCAAGTGCTCTAACCACTGAGCTACAGTATTCCACAATGTCCTTTGCAGTAATTAGATTTATTTCTCTGACACTGCTTAATTTTATCCACAAATAATCAGTGTAAATCAGTTTTTTTTATTATTAACCCATGTATCAATACAATTCCCATGGAGTCCTGTAGCTCAGTGGTTAGAGCATTTGCCTTACAAGTGTTCGAATCAAGGCAGGTTAGGGCGAAACCTTGGGCAAGTTTCCTTACCCCATAAGGCTAATAATAATCCCTCCAAAAAAATAATAAAATTGGTCATTTCAATCCACGACTGTTTGTGGGACACTGCTGTGAGCAATTGTTGCCGCATTTCACCCACAAGTATACAGTCAATTCACTTTACAGTATATTCTGTGAAGCGCTTCGAGACAACTAGAAGACGTGCCATATCAAAATGCAAGGATTATTATTGTAATAAAGTGAATTGACCATGTATTTTATGGGTGAAACGTGGCAGCCAATTGCACACAGCAGTGTTCCACAAACAGTCGTGGATTGGGTGACCAAATTATTATTATGATTATTATTTGTGAAAAAAAAGAATTGGGGAGGGATTATTACCCAAGGATAAGCAATCTGCCAACCTACTACTAGGTGAATAGAGCAGCGTGTGTATGTGTATGTGGAGTAAGGAAGCTTGGCTAAGAGTTTGTACCATCAGAGAATCGAACCCGCCCTCAAGGACAAAGCTTAAGGTATTACAAAGCTCTTTAATTTTGCGTGGTGTGTGTGTTATTGTTTCAGTTTTGTCTCAAACGCTTGGCTTTCTCTCTCTCACTCAGCGACCTGATGATCTGGAAGCAGTCCAATTTTGCACTCTTCGCTTATAATTCTAGGTCAACTTTTTATCGGCCTATCACAACTTGCAGATATATAGTGCCCCCCACACAGGGTAGCATCTTATACCACTTAACAGTAGCTAGCACATACAAACGAGGGGAATAACAATTAAATATACAATTTGGAAGGCTAGAAAACACTAAATAAGAGAGCTAAATAAATCAATGTACTGCCACCTGTACCCCCCCGGAAGTAATTTTGTACCCCCTGGAGTACATGTACCACTGGTTAAGAACCACTGATCTAGACGAGGACATCAAACTTAAAATATCTAAATTTGCAGATGATACTAAACTAGCAGTGAGAGTAAACACCGAGGATGACACAAAAAAAATGCAACGGGATACAGATAGGCTAGGTGAGTGGGCAAGAAAGTGGCAGATGAAATATAATGTGGGGAAGTGTGACGTTATTCACCTAGGTAGTAAAAACAGAAAAGCAGATTATTTTCTGGAAGGGACAAGATAGACTAGATAGTTAGCGTTCAGAGGGACTTGGGTGTCTTTGTGCACCAGTCACAAAAAGTTAGTTTTCAGGTACAGCAAGCAAATAGGAAGGCTAACGATATTTGGATGTTCATTACACAAGGGTTAGAATATAAGAGTAGGGAAGTCTTGCTGCAAATGTATAGGGCCCTGGTGAAACTGTACCTAGAGTATTGTGTGCAGTTTCGGTCTTATTTAAGAAAGGACATACTCGCCCTAGTATGGTACAGCGTAGATTCACTAGGTTGATTCCTGGGATGAGGGGATTGAGCTATGAGGATAGGTTGAGTAATCTAGGCCTATATTCTCTAGAACATAGAAGAATTAGAGGTGATCTTATAGAAACCTATAACATTATTAAGGGGCATGACAGAGTAGATAGTGGGAGACTGCTCCCTGAGTTGGAGAAACTATAACTAGGGGTCATAGTCTTAAAATTAGGGGGTCAACCTTTTCGCACTGAGTTGAAGAAAAAGTTCTTCACTCAGAGGGTTGTGAATTTATGGAATTTTCTACTCCTGTAGATGCTCAGTCCTTGAACATATTCAAGAGTGAAATTGATAGATGTCTTATGGATAAAGGGATATGGGGATAAGATGGGTAGGTGGAGTTAGATTAGAAGATCAGCTATGATCCTATTGAATGGCGGGGCAGGGTCGAGGGACCGAATGGCCTACTGCTGCACATAACTCTTATGTCCTTATTAGGCTTGTGGAGTAGAAAAATTTGCCTTAGATTTCACCCTGCCTGGAATTGAAACCAGGTCTCTTGCTTGCAAGGCGAGTGCTCTAACCACTGAGCTAAAAGACTCCACATTGGAGTAATCTAAGCAAGAGGTGACAAATGCCTGCACAAGGGTTTCAGCTGCATTTGGGGTAAGGTACACTCAGAGGTTGCTAATGTGGCAGAGGAGGAAGAAGGCGGTCCTGGTCAGGGACCAAATGTGGGAGAGGTAGGACATCTAGAGGTCGAACTATATGCCTGGATTGTGCACGAGTTCAGTGAATGTGAGGGAGAGCCCAGGGACGTTGAGGAGTTTTGATTTGCGCAAGTGAAGACATTGACGGGAGCCAAAGAGTATTGCTTCGTTCTTGTCCATATTCAGCTGCATAAAATTTACACTCATCCAGGCCTTCATGTCTGCCTGGCACATGTTGGCAAGAGCCAATGCTTTGGGCCCCAAAGTATGAGGTAAATCTCATAGCTTGCCATGGAAATTACCCTCTAGGGGAGGGGAGTTAGGCTAGGTCTCCTTGGAGGCAGTTCAGTCCTGACAATGAGCCAGCATGATTGGTTTGTCATCAGCAGTTCCTTGGGAGTGCTGCAGATCCTTTGGCTCAGGAACCCGGACGACTGAAACAGCCATAGAGGGTGAGCTCGATTCCGACAGCCAGTTCAGTTCCAAGGAGACACCGCTAACCTCCACGCAGAGAATTGTCACTATTTAGTCATTTGACATCCAACACAGGAAGATAGGCACCAGGAACTCCCTGCTAAACTAGGAAATGGTGTACAAGGAAACATTTCATTTTACTTTAGACTCAAATCACAAAATTATAAAAATTATTTTCCAGGTTTACAAAACAAATTTTGGACAATTCTACATAGAACTGAATTTATTAGAGGGTAATTGGGAAATCTGGGAACAGTTAAGAATTTCAAGTCGAGAGATTTTCATATCTAAAATCAAATTTAGTGAAAGCTTCAATCGGCAACGCTTACATAACTGTCCTTCTGCACATGTGAAGCCAGACAAGTGCCTCAGCTCTAATTACACAGGGCTCAAAATTATGGAGACGCTGGCAGTTAATAGCTCTCAGCTCAAAAGCAATAACTGTAAACCTCCTTTACATCTAAAATGTACCTCCGACTCAAATCAGGCCTTAAAACTGCAGTGAAGAACAGCAATAGTTCAGTGCAAACAACTCCAATATTCCCACTGCTCTCAGATACTGGTGATTACATTCAGCTAAAAAAAGGCACTTGAATCCTAGCTCACCCCTCATTGACTTAGCATATTCACTGATTGCAAAGAGGCTAAACTCTGGGATCCAGCTATGTAAAGGTTGCAAGAAGCTTTTACGATTAGCAAAAGGTGACCTGACAGGAGCTCAAGATCAATGTCAACCAGGACATTTCACTGCTCATCAAATACGGACTTTTATCGTTAAAAAAAAGTAATGAGAGAAAATCAAAACACCTCATAAAATAGAATGCCTCTGGGTTTGATCAACAAATTGTTCTCGGCTGTATTCCACTGTATACATTTTATTTTTACTTTTTATTCCATTTTTATTTCCATGATACAAAAAATGCAATTAGCATAAAATGAGTGGCTAGAGATTTACCAATACTATAAACAGTAACCCTGAGGAAATTATTTTAACTTTTCATCTACTCACAAATCAAATATCCTCCCAACATGAAAGCCAATAGGAATCATTATTATTATTATTACACAAAAATAAAACTTTTTCGCTGAAAGCTTATTTTCCTTTTTCACTTTAGTGAATCTACCAACAATATGGGTTACTTTGCTTTCTTATCAATTGTGTTATTTAAGGAGTTAACATGCCAATCAGCTCATTAATTCAGGTTCTGCCAAAGGTTGACTCACTGGAAGCTACCACTTCCTTATTCTGATGCAATTTCCCAACAAAATGAACCAGCATCTATCTTTCAGGTTTTTACATCATCCGTTTTTCAGGTTAAGAGGGCGTCCCAAGGCGCTGGATTACATAACTCGAATTTTCATTGATTGCAAACCTATTTCATGCTGACCGCTCTCCGTGACCACATCACTCCCACCTGTGCCCGGCTCCATTGGCTCCCCATCCCCCAGAGGATCGAATTCAAGATCCTCGTCCTCACCTTCAAGGCCATTCACGGCCTTGCCCCCCACTACCTCTCCGACCTGCTGTCGCCGTATGAACCTCCCTGCTCTCTCTGTTCAGTGGGCTCCAGCCTCCTCCAAGTCCCCCACCTGACCTGCCCTACCATCAGAGGACATGCTTTCAGCCTCTCTGCCGCCACACTCTGGAACTCCATCCCAGTCTTCGCCTCGCTCCCTCCCTCGCCTCCTTCAAGGACGGTCTGAAGATGCTGCTCTTCGACCGTACCATCTGCTGCCCTCCCAACTCTCTCCCTCCCCTCCTAACTCTCTACAGCCCCTCTTCAGCGCCTTGGGACGTCCTCCCGACGTGAAAGGCACTCTAAAAATGTAATTTTGTTATTGTTGAATTTTGTTGCCCACCGGGAGGCTTGCAGGGAGTTTCTGGTACCTACCATCCACCTAGCGAAGGCTCAAACCCACACTTGTCAAATATCAAACAACCAACATGTGACTATCCTTCTCAGGGAAGAATGGTAAGTAGGATCTCCTCGGAGCTAACTCTGTAAAACAAAGCCCTACCGGGGTAGGGTAGTCCCAGCTGGACATACAGCAGGAAAGCCAGGCAGCACTACCAACAGTAAGCTACACAGTTTTAGCTGGTTAGACTCCAGCAATTAAGACTCCAACGCACACTGTGGGGTCCCCAAATCTTGGCCCTTGCCAACTTGCCCCTAATATGTTCCAGAATTACGAAATTGTGTTCTGTGTTCATCCAGGGAAAGAGAGACAGTGGGCATCCCAATATGCCTATAAATTTAGCTTACTTAACTCAAAACAAATGTGGAAATAAGCTCCTGATCACGTCATTGAAACGTCTCAAAACACTTCACAGATTTTACTGTAGAGTGGAGTGACTGTATCCAAATAATTTTGGAAGCAATCATCAGAAATAACACTCAGTAACATAATTTAAACATGAAATAAGATTGATTAAATGTTTAAGTAGAACACAATAAATAGGCCTACCTTGCTGTACCAGTTAAGGCATGGTTGTACAATGTCCGGCTCATCTATCCCATGGAGTTCAGCATACCAGATGCTGAAGTTAAAGCTGGGACCCCAGGACATTAATGGAACTATTTGTGGGGAAAACATATAAATGTTAGCATCAGGAACAGCTGAATTACTTTCTTCAAAGCTCAAGATCACCTAAACCCACCCACTGTCCACTGATAATGCTTCCAAATCTGACCTTTCCCACTCATGCACCTTTGCCACATCCGCACACAAACAGTGTTGCAGAAAGAGGTCATCTGACTCATTTTCCCCTTTCTTGCACTGAGAAGGCCAATTTAGCCTCCCTGGCTGTGTCTAGCAAACTTAGCAGTTCGGAGACTCCAAACTTGTGTTGTGATCTATTTCTACACCCACCCGTCAGGCACCCATCTGATTACGTATAATTGAGAGTGTCTATTGATATCTCTCCTTATTCCCTGTATTCTTACATTTTAAACATACTTCTAATCCAAATACCTTCTGGATACTTGGCTCTAAACACTCATTTTGCTCTAATCTAAGATCGATAAAACCAGGTCAACATGCCCTTTGAAAATAAATATTTTCTGACAAATTGAGATATGCTACAGATGAAAATGAGCAGGATTAGCAATTCAAAAATGTACGTATTTGGCACTCAATTTGGGTGATGGTATTATAGTTTTAAGAAAAAATGAGTGACTCAATCAGTACGGCACTTACCTATTTTAACGAATCGACAGGGGAACATCTGATCATCAATTTTGTGCTTCAAGGTGAATGTCTCCTTGTTGTAATCATTCTTCAAGCCACTGTGAATCAATCCCAGGTTTAAAAATTAATAGAGTATCCTTCTTAATTCCAAAACAATTTATACAAATAATGTGCTCATGCATAGTTCATCATAGAACAAAAGCTAATAGTCAATAGCTAAAATATTGAACATTTAAATTGCCACATTTCAACACACTAAATTCTATGAATTTGGCACTGCTTAATACCTGCTCCATACTAGTTACACTTTGTAGGCAAAACTGGCTAGTTCTCCTACAAATGTAATCACTGCACTCCACATAAAGTCTGAAAAGCCTTGAGAAGAGGATTGACACTTTTAAAATTAGTCAAAATTAGCCGTCAACCCGAGAAACAACCTATTAATCCAAGACAAAGTTTCTCAAAAAAATTAGATCAAACTCTAACTTGAAGAGGAAACCAATTCAGTCACTGTCGATAAATATAATAATGATCCTCACCTCTGGCGCCTTATCATGTCATTGAGACACCTGAAATCACTTCATAGAATATATTGTAAAGTGAATTGATTGGGCAAAACTTGGCAGAAAGTAACCTTGATAACTTGCCTTGATAACAGTTCAGTCATGTTTTCTTCACTCATTCCCCCATAAACTTTGAATTTCTTCAGGTTGCAGACGTGGGTCTTTTCATACTTGCCAAAGGTAATGCTCTGGACTATAGCCGGCCTCTCAAGTTTCAGGATCAAATACTGGAAAGAAAATTAAAGAATATGCACTGGGATTTTATAAAAGCATTTTGAAGGTAGGGAAAGCAAAAAAAAAATTAATTGAACTGCAGATTTGTTAAAAGTTCAAAATAATTTTTCGAAGACTAGAATCATTCACTGAAGGCCACAGAGATAAGAGTCATGCAAAATGGTTTCTGTGGGTCATCTCACAAACATAATGGAGCTCTTTAAGAAAGTAATAACTTTGTGGATATTAAAGCTTTTCTGGATATTAAAATATCATAGAAATTTTTAGAGGCTTTCAATAAAAGTTCTGTGAAGCCTTTCAAGAACGTGATGCACGGAATTAATGGCAAAATAGCTTGCTGAAGAGGAGCTGATACAGCAATCACAGTTCAATGACTTATAGATAAGCTCTTCTGATAGCATCAAGTAGAGTTCTGGATAGGTCTATGCTGATTACATTTTCCGAAATAATACTACTGATCACACCAAACCAAGCAGTCAGGTGCAGCATTTGAAAGATTGAATTCATCCAGACCCTTTAGAATTTTAAGCAGATTAGTAAGGAGCAGAAAGTATCACAAGTTATTGTATTTGAGTCCCCGTGAAGCCCGTAATCACAGCACATGGATATAGAATAGGTGGAGAACTTACTGAGAAAAATTACTAAGAGAACAATTTTGTTGTGATCGAGGTATCTAGTCAATTTGAAAGGCTAATAATAATATAATAATAATCCTTGCATTTGATATAGCGCTTTTCATATCTTATCGACATCCCAAAGTGCTTCACAGAATATACTGTAAAGTAAATTATTGACTGTATACTTATGGGTGAATTGCAGCAGCCAATTGCGCACAGCAGTGTCCCACAAACAGTCGTGGATTGAAATGACCAATTTTATTATTGTGGAATATTGGAAGGATTATTATTAGGCATCAATAAGACTCAGTGTCACCAAATTTAGAAACCTTATTAAAAGTATGATGCATTGAAAAGGGTTGGAGAACAAGGATGATTGGGGAAAGGACACAAAATTGGTTTTCAGTGAAGTCAGATGAAAGAAATGTTACCAGTCTTCAAAATGCTGAAAGAGATGGTTTAGCTCTAAGAAAAACACTTGAAATTCTGATAATTCAACGATGACTTGAAAACAAAATTGTCAAGCCTGCTTTTCTACAGTAATGCACTTAATGTTTTGTACCATTATCCCACTGAAACTAGGCTCAGGATGTCGAAACTCACATGAAGAGAAACAAACAAACTTACATTTTTATAATGCCATTTCACATGAAAATATCTCAAAACCCTATACAGGTAAATTACCTGTCAAATGCTGACAGTTTAGATAAAACCAGTTCCAAGTATAATTTTAAACAAATGCTCTTCTAATGACAAGTTCAAGAAATGTTCATGCATGCAGTAAATTTTATGCAGTTATAGAATTACGCTGTGTGAAACTCTAATGTGAACAAATTTATTTGTTGAATATTTTAAAATCCGAACAATTTAAACAAGTTTGCCCTTACTGATCAATTGCACAAAAAACAATTACATGATTGTTTTTTAAGGGCATATAGAATAATATGAATTATTAATAATAATCCATATTATTCTATATTATTATTATAATATAGAGGATTTACAACATAGACCTTTGTATCTTAGGTGGTGTTGCTGTACAAAAACAACTTAACATTTATATTGCACCCTTATAACCTTATATTGCACCTCTGCGGTTTCCTCCCCTCACCACTCCTCCACCTCCACGCCCTCATCAGTTACCTCAACCCCTACTCACCCCCCATTTCACACTTTCAACCCCACCACCCCGCTTTCAGTCACAAAAACAATCACCTCCATGAAACCCACCACGTGCTCATTGGACCCCATCCCCACCCCCCTCCTCCGCACCCAGCTCCATTTGTTAGCCCCGCTCATTTCTGACACCATTAACCTTTCCCTCTCCTCAGGTACCGTCCCCACCTCCCTTAAAACAGCCACCATCACCCCTATCCTGAAGAAACCCTCCCTTGATGCGTCGCAACCATCAAGTTATTGACCCATCTCCAACCTCCCGTTTCTATCCAAGGTCCTTGAAAGAGTGGTTGCCTCCCAGCTCCGCTCTTTCCTTTCAACTCACTCACTTCTTGAACCCCTCCAATCAGGTTTCCGCCCTATCCACAGTACAGAAACTGCCCTGGTCAAGGTCACAAATGACATCCTAACCGCCTGTGACCAGGGCTCCCTCTGCCTCCTCGTCCTCCTTGACCTGTCTGCTGCGTTCGACACAGTCGATCACACCATCCTCCTTCAACGTCTTTCCTCCCACCTCAACCTTCAAGGCACAGTCCTTGACTGGTTCCACTCTTATTTGACCCACCGTTTACATTTTGTTTCTTCCAATGGTTTTTCTTCAAACCCCCGCACAGTTTCTCACGGCGTCCCTCAGGGCTCTGTCCTCGGTCCCCTCCTTTTCACCCTTTACACACTCCCTCTGGGCGACGTCATCCGCAAACATGGGGTAAATTTCCACATGTATGCGGACGACACCCAGTTGTACCTTTCTGCCTCATCCCTCAACCCCCAGACGATCGATGTTCTGACAGCATGTCTGTCCGACATCGAGTCGTGGACGAGGGACAACTTTTTGCAATTGAACGTGAGTAAGACCGAGGCCCTCCTGATTGGCTCAAGCCAGCGCCTCCGCACATCGGGCGCTGCCAGCCTCAACATCCAAGGCTGCACTCTCCACCTCACAAAGCCAATCAGGAACCTCGGCATCATGTTCGATCAAAAACTTTCCTTCCTCCCCCACATCCGCGCCTTGACCGGCACCGCTTATTTCCACCTGCGCAACATTGCCAGGCTCCACAACTATCTTACCCCCCGCGCTGCCGAAACACTCGTGCATGCATACATCACCTCACGGCTGGACTACGGAAATTCTCTCCTCATCGGCCTCCCCAGTTCCTCCATTCACAGGCTGCAGGCCATCCAAAACTCTGCAGCCCGTGTACTATCCCGCACCCGCCTCCGCGACCACATAACCCCCACCCTCGCCCGTCTCCACTGGCTCCCCATCCTCCAGAGGATCGAGTTCAAGATCCTCGTCCTCACCTACAAGGCCTTACACGGCCTTGCCCCACCCTATCTAACCGATCTACTCTCCCCCTACACGCCCACCCAGACCCTCCGTTCAACAGGACTTGGCCTGCTCCAAGCCCCCCGCCCGAACTGCCCCACCATCGGAGGCCGGGCCTTCAGTTTCTCCGCTCCCACCCTTTGGAATGCAATCCCTCAATCCCTCCGTTTCGTCTCTTCCCTTTCCTCTTTCAAGGCTGGTTTGAAGACTTTCCTCTTCGATCGTGCCTTCTGTTCCACCCCGAACTCTTTTACCTCCCCTTCGTGTTTCACCCCTTCCCAAACATTCCCCTCCCAGCTCGGGTCACACGCCTCCTGTGCAGCGCCTTGGGACGTCCTCCCGATGTGAAAGGCGCTCTATAAACGTAATTTGTTGTTTGTTGTTGTTGTTGCACCCTTCACACAGGGTAGCATCTCTATAACCTGATCAAAAATAAATGATAAGTTCATGTATCAACTCAACTTTGAGCCGAGAATTAAAAACTGTTTTCTAATAACCTACATCTAACAAAAACATTTTCTTTCGGATGCTGAAAGAATTTGTATTCAAGCCTACATTAAGACTGTCAAGTTAATGAGAGACTGTCAGGCAAGTCCCACTGATGTTTTGCAACTTCATTTTACTCCCTTGCTAATTAAGCAAATATTTTTCCCTCTCTGAAATGTATCCCTAAACGTACAAATGAATTGGCTGTTGATCTATGGAAATTTTGTTGATATAAATTAGTTACCATGTTTAGTTACCATGTTTGCATTCTGTTCATGTTAAATACTCATTTTGTGCAGAATCACTGGATCATGTCACAACAGATCTCTCTGAAGAACATACTTCATTTTTTTTTATGTAGAGTTTTGCTGCAGTCCAGGGTCAATAAACAACAACAAATTACACTTGTATAGTGCCTTTCACATTGGGAGGACATCCTAAGGAGCTGATAAACAAGCCAGCATAATTGACTGGTCCTCCTATTTTATGTCTGCTCTCAGCAGGAAAACTCTTGAACCATTGCTTAGGGTCATGCTCATCAGTTTTGCTTCTCTTTAGCCGTAAATGCTACTAAAGTTTCCGCTACTCAGTCATGACACGAGCGCTGGCCCAAAGTACTTGTTCAACATGAAGCTTAACAAAAAATTTACAATACCAGTTTTAGTCTTTTCATTCAAGTCCTTATTTTGGTCATTTTCTTTCCCTTCCCTATTAACTGTTCAATCAATCCACAACATTGTGGCGCACCACTGTGCAGTTAGCCGTCGCATTTTTGCTCACACAATACAGTCAATTCACTTTAGAGTATATCATGTAAAGCACTTTGAGACGTCTCAATGACGTGAAAGAGCTCAAGTGCAAAGATTATTATTGTTATAAATATCACAACGAAGCATGTAGTATTTTGGTAGATGATGAGTCTGCCCTGACAGGACAGAATAAAGTTATTTCACATCTGTGATCTAAAATTCAAATGTATCCTAGACTAATTCTCAATTTATATAATTTTAATGCCTTCCCTTAGAATGGAACTTTCAGAAGCAATAGAGCTTTCCAATTTATATATAAATTCCCCTAAGTGATTTCCACAGCAGTTTATGGTTTCTGGACATGCGTAACCATATAATGGATTAAAAATCTGATGTACAGAACGATTTGGATCAATGTGGAGATTGTTGCGATAATCCTGTTGGCATCAAAATGTGACACTGTGTTGTTTCTGAACTAGTGTGCAATTAATGCAAGTTCTAAGTCAAGCTCCTTTTTGGGAAGACCAAGTTGAGATAATGACAAAGAAAGAAAAGTCAGAATGATACAACCCTCCACACTATAGTGTGAACAGCAAATAGAAGATAAATTTCATCTTACAGGCCAAACAAAATAGAACAAGATTTAGCTAGCTTCAAATACTAACAAGATTACTATTAATTATTATTATTAATAGCCATTTCCGAGGAAGAAAACAAAGGACTGTTAAGGGCTTTTACCTGAGGAGGGTAATTGCTTTCAGAAGACCACCTTGAAGACTGGTCATGAGGTTTGTCCACCAAAATGTTTCTGAAAGAAAAAGCACAATCCCGAATCAGCTGCCGCAAACCAGATAGTCACAAACTTTTAATTTAGTAGTCATATGATACCACTTTTCATGTTACTACAAAATTTCCCTCATCACTCCTGGCATAATTCAAATAAATGTCTTCCGCTTAAAAGGAATCAAACTCCAAACTAAATCAAACTAACATTCTAAATAAATAAAGTGGAGACCATTCAAAATCTTCAAGTCCGTACTATTAGCTCCTGTAGCTCAGTGGTTAGAGCACTCGCCTTACAAGCGTGAGACCTGTGTTTGAATCCAGGCAAATCAGGTCGAAACCTTGGGCAAGTTTCAATCCATGACTGTTTGTGGCACACTGCTGTGTGCAATTGGCTACTGCATTTCGCCAACAAAATAGTCAATTCACTTTACGTTATATTCTGTGAAGCGCTTTGAGACGTGGACAAGATGTGAATAGCGCTATATCAATTGCAAGGATTATTATTATGTACCAATTTAGCTATATATGAACAAGTCGGAGTTCTTAAATCAGGCTTTTTTACATTCCAAATTATTTTTTCACTCAAATTGTAGCTAAGTCTTTGCAGTCTGCTTAAAAAAGAGCAATGCAATCCATTAATTCATATCAAGATGCCACCTACCCTACCTTTCGATCTGCTCTTCCCCACTCTACTGCCTCAACTCAGCTGGCTAAGGCCTCCTGTTTGTCCCTCGTTACCTCCATTCAACCTTTGGCCACCGCGCTTTCAGTCACTATGCCTCAAAGCTTTATAACTCTCTCCCTCCGTCTTTCCCCACTTCTAGATCATGATGAAAGACTTTGACCATGCTTACAGTCGCCTCCTCCCCACCCCCCACCTCGGTATCAGTCTCCGTCACTGAAAAAATTCCCCTTTTACCTGTCTGTCTCTTCTCAGCAAGTGCTGATGTGCTTCCTGTTTGGTAACTAACGAGAGTCACTCAGAGTCAAGACCACCTTATAATAATAATGCTTGCATTTGATATACCGCCTTATCACATCTTCTAGATATCACAAAGTGCTTCGCAGAATATACTGTAAAGTGAATTTTGTGGGTGAAACATGGCAGCTAATTGCAAATTGTTGTTCATTTCGGCTGAGCTACATCGATAGGAGATAATACCAATACTTCCAGAGGCTAAATAACTAACAAGGAAAGAAAGTGGTTTCAATTTCTCACTGCTATACCATTTTCACAATACAAAAAGCAAGATGAAATGTGGTATAAGACATTGATTTTGAAGTCTGCATATAAAATGTGTGAATAGCAGGAATACAAGGATCCTCACAAATGTGTTCATTTTTCGCTTCAAATGTTAAAGTTTATACAACACAATTTACAATAAAATGTAACATTTATATAGCACCTTTCATGTCAGGAGGATATCTCAAGGCACTTAAAATATAATTTAGAGTACAATGAATAAAATGTAAAGTGCTAGGGTTTCCACACACCCCAGTGGGGACCTTTAATCATCAATTCCAGTGATTAAACCAAAAAAAACGGAATTTACGAGCAAACCCACAAGCTGTATACTTTTTTTATAAATAGTGATGGTTATCTGAAGGCAAGACTTCACAGCAAACAGAACACTGAGCCAATCAAGCTTCTAATGTGAGAATTGTAGCACCAGCAAATACAGCTATTTATTTTAAATCAGGAGCTAGCCTTTTTCAGCGCCTTGGGACGTCCTCCCGACGTGAAAGGCGCTCTATAAATGTAAATTGTTGTTGTTTTAGTGCCTGGGGAAGAGGGCAGTAAACAGCTTAAGGCTGATCATTACAGAGCAACACAAACTGAGAAGCAAGAGTTAACATTTTAACGACAATGTAAGTTTAACGACCAATGCATGAATTCCGTGCTAGAAATAGCATGGTTGCCAGCTAACTGAAAATGCCATTCTTCCCTTGCTCCAATCTTAATTTTGGAAGCTGTATTTCTTACAAAACGATGGTTCCTTGGACATCAATCAGCACATTAGTCCAGACAATGAATAATAGTAATAATCTTTGCATTTAATATAGCGCCTTATCACATCTTCGATGATTATTACACCAGAAAAATAATCCACCAATCGACTAACTGGGTTCCTACTGGGTTCCTACATACTGCTAGGTAAACAAGAGGCTTGTGAAGTAAGGAAACTACTTGGCTAATGGGCCATATTTCAATCCAATATAGAAATTATTTCAAGTCAATTATAGTGAACCCGAGTGAAATTAGGCCGCGTCAAGCAGTCTTTCTTGGCCTTGCTTTAATACTAAAGACACATTACACCCACTGGGGACAAATTAGCAGTATTAAGTAAAATTTGAACTGCACTTGAGTTGTAGATTTAGCATTTCATAGAATAAAAGACCAATGGTGAACGTACAGAGCAAGCCAATGAACTGGGGATTATAACTAAGCCAGTCTTTTAGAGCTCCAATTCAATTACTGAAATGCTTAAAAACCATAAATCACACCATCCAGTCATTTATTGTTAAGGGTACCACATTTAACAACAACAACTTGCATTTATATAGTGCTCTCCATGCCGGGTAGTGTCTCAGAGCGCTTCACAATGGCGGAGCCTGAGGCCAAACTAGGGGGAGACCATGAGTGCAGTCAAAGAGAAAGGTATTCAGGCGTGACATGAAGATGGGAAAGAAGGGGGCGAGACAAACGGGATGAGGGAGAGAGTTCCAGTTTGGGGTCGTAATGGCTGAAAGCACAGCCGTCGATGGTGAAGTGGAGGATTTGGGGGACAAGGAAAAGGCAGGACCCAACCCAGTAGAGCAGAGGGTGCGGGTACTGCTGGGAGGTGATAAGAGGTAGGGGAATGCAGAGAAATGGAGAGATTTAAAAACAAGAGCAAAGATTTTGATGTGGAGTGAGGATTTTGATGTTAACCATTTGTAAACAACAACAACAACAACAAATTACATTTATAGAGCGCCTTTCACGTCGGGAGGACGTCCCAAGGCGCTGCACAGGAGGCGTGTGACCCGAGCTGGGAGGGGAGTGTTTGGGAAGGGGTGAAACACGAAGGGGAGGTAAAAGAGTTCGGGGTGGAACAAAAGGCACGATCGAAGAGGAAAGTCTTCAAACCGGCCTTGAAAGAGGAAAGGGAAGAGACGAAACGGAGGGCTTGAGGGATGGCATTCCATAAGGTGGGAGCGGAGAAACTGAAGGCCCGGCCTCCGATGGTGGGGCAGTTCGGGCGGGGGGCTTGGAGCAGGCCAAGTCCTGTTCAACAGAGGGTCCGGGTGGGCGTGTAGGGGGAGAGTAAATCGGTTAAATAGGGCGGGGCAAGGCCGTGTAAGGCCTTGTAGGTGAGGACGAGGATCTTGAACTCGATCCTCTGGAGGATGGGGAGCCAGTGGAGACGGGCGAGGGTGGGGGTTATGTGGTCGCGGAGGCGGGTGCGGGATAGTACACGGGCTGCAGAGTTTTGGATGGCCTGCAGCCTGTGAATGGAGGAACTGGGGAGGCCGACGAGGAGAGAATTTCCGTAGTCCAGCCGTAAAACTACACCTACAAGTAAATCAACTAATCGAATTGTAATTTTTTTTAAAGTCAGAGGAATGGCTATGTTTTCCAATGTATTCTTTGTTTGAAATGCATAAATGATCAGCTACAAATCAGCAGAAACAACATTTTTAGTCCACTATATAGTGCATCAGTATGCAGAGAGAAAGGGAGAAAAGAAATGGAAGCCAATGAGATAAACGTGGCAGCCAATTTGTAAATAGAAATTTCCCGCAAATAGCCTGACCCAAGCAAAAAGTAAAGAAAATATATTTATTCAGTCATTGCTCCAATTCCCTTGAGCACATTCAGTTCTGATCAGGTCAACTTGACAAGTCAATGCATGGTTTGAAAAGAATAGTCTCTAAGTCAACATTGTTCTCAGGTGAGGGAAGGCAGAGCAGGTCATGGCTAGGACATGAGGGAGGAAAGACGGTTGAGGATCGAACAAGACACCTAGGTTCCTGACTGATTTGGTGAGATAGTAAACTAAACTTTTATTTAGTTTAGTAGATGTAATTTATATTGGCCAAATGCTAAATCCACTCCAGAGATAACTGGTACTGTTTTTTTTAAAAAAGAGTAACGCAATCAATCTGAAACCCAAGTGGCTTAGTTTCCCAAAACTGATAAACTTTGATAGATGCAAGTTTCCAAATAAGTGATAAACTAACCAGGTCTATTCTAGTACTCTACTTGCATTTAACAAGAAAACAAATGTTTCCAATATAAATACAAACTGATGGGCGTCACACTGAAATTTCTGCTAATACCTCATCTCAGATGTAAATGATTATGTAAAGTACAATAACACACATGATAATTTGGAGTCCCGTAGCATTATGGTTAGAGCAAAACTGCCCGCCCAGGCAGGGCAGATCCTTAGGCAAGTGCTCAATTGGCTGCCATGTTTTGCCCACAAATGCACAATCAATCCACTTTATAAGATATTCTGTGAAGCTCAACAGCACGATATGGTGCTATATTAAATGCAAAATTATTAAAATAAGTTATGAAAACTGAAGATCTTTCTTTAACTGAATTTTGTGCATAAATTTGTTAACCAGCGGATCTGAGTAAACACAGTTTACCTGTTCCACCAATGTTCTACCAGCTTAATGCAAGACATCAAGGTCTGGATCAGTGCAAACTTCCTGCAGCGGAATGCGAAAAAGACAGAAGCCAACTGGCACCAGCAGCTTGCTCGTCCCTCCCACTCTCTGTCCCACCATCGGAGATCGCGCCTCCAGCCACTGCGCCCCGAAACTCCGCAGCACTCTTCCTCAATCCCTCCACCTTGCCCACTCTCTCCTATTTTTCAAGTCCTGCCTGAAAAACCTCCTTTTTCCTACAGCCACCCTATCCCTAGCAGAGTCAGGCTCCGCTACTGTTAAGCCCTCTGAGACTCTACCTTGGGTGGAGGTCGCTATCTAAGTGCATGGTGTTGTTCAGCAACTCAATTTAGTTATTAGTGATTTGTTTATACCACTGCAATACTATACAACAATTTCTATTAGTTGCATATTCATGACTTCCTGAATATTATTTCTCCTCGTATTAATCACTTACACATAAAGCATACCAATCAAATTATTAAAATAAATGTTCTCCAATATGTATGTGTGATCAGCAGAGGGTCTAGAACCGAGTTCTTTTGAACTGCTAGTCAATACGTCCTCAGGCAGAGTATTTACGTTATTATGACTTTCTGCACGTCCATTTTTTAAATCCGGGCTGACTAATTTACAATTATTCATTCATTATTCTGCAAATACAAACACATCATATGTAGAACTTCACCAAATGCCTTGATTCCACTTAGCATTGTTGTATTCCACAACCCACTTCAACTTTCAGGAGAATATTTTTCTAATTTATTATTTGGAAGAAATTCTACTTTGGCCAGCCTCTTAACATGCATTTATTTTTGTTAACCGACTCCAACATTCACCATAAATAAGGCCTATTTCCAATATGCCCTCAAATGCTACGTTTTTTCTATGGTTGCACATATGGCGAAAATTTTCAAAATTGACATGGATCTGTACTTTTACTGAACTGGATAATAATCCTGAACAACAGAATTGAACAGTCTACAGAACCTACAACACTGCTCATTTACTACACTAACTACCGTTTTAATGAAATACAACATTATTCAGCCGGTCTGTGAACTATTTGAGAAGAGAAACAAGACTTGAAATGCTCCGATTTGCCACACAAGTTACACAGTTTCCCTTGTTACTATGATTTAAGGAAACAATTTGTAAAAAAAATTACTACTATTGTTGCCAGTAGGACAGGACACACACTTTACAGAACTAACACTAACAATTACAAATTTACCATTCACAACGTAGATTGTCTAAAAAAAAGTACAACTGCACAGATACAGAGATAAATCTGTCCATGTACTGACAAATAGTTTACTCAATTATTCAAATGCAACACTTAGCCACATGGATAACATACAGCCAGCAATGCCCACATGTCAAATCTTAAATCACACGACTCCTATTACCCACAAAAGCACAAATTTCATTACTAAATCCTCTGCTGTTTTAGCAATAAGTATACTTTAGTTATTCTTGGTCTTCAGCACTATTTGGAGTTCAGAAATTCATCAAATAAAAGCAACTTACAGCATACTTGGCATCAAAAAATGAACACTCTAAACTATCTTTACAACAGCTTTTGAAACTGTATCATCTCCAAACTTATATTTGAGCAGGACTTATTTGCTGATCAAAGGTTGTGTATGCTTCCCAGCACCTTGGGACGTCCTCCCGATGTGAAAGGCAGTCTATAGATGTAATTTCATTTTTTTTGTTGTTGTATTAATTGCTTTTCAAATGTTTTAAGTGCATATTTATTGATTGCCAAGTATTTGAAACACATATTATCCATGGGTAATTGATACATACCACATCATTTCAAGATAAATCTCTCAAGAGGAAAATGCATAAGTATGGTCAACTACATATCATAAGTTACAAACTTACCATCCTGATAGACTTGCTGCCCTTAATAAACTCTAATCCTGACAACTAACAGTTACCCTCCATAACTCCATTCTGTTCTATCGTTGTATCAACGTTTTTATCTACCTTCTTTGATGTGTCCTCTATTCAAATAAATCCTGTTTATAAGTTAAGTTGCAGTTCCCTCTTGAATTTTGGCAATTCATTTGTTATTATCTGACATCTCGAAGATTTTTAACCAACAACAAAATTATATTTGCATTGCGCCTTTCACGTACGGACCAAGTGTTTTTTTTCATGTTCTTCGAAACAAGTTGACAATTTTTGGTCTAAAGATACCTATTTACAAATCAATACTCTTTGTGTCATTTTGATGGTTCATCCTTGGTTATTCTTTTATCAACTCAGAGTTCCACAAGGCTTTGTATCTCACAATTTATTCCTTCTCCACATCTTTATCTCTTCAATTAGATATCGAACTTGTCCAAACCTGCTAATGATTTTATTCTTCAATGATCAAAGTTCTTCAAATTGGATAGCAAAAGGACTCATTTAACTCAAATTAAATATTCATCGCCTCCCAACCCTTCCGGGATGGGGCGGAGGTGGGGGGGGGGGGGGGGGGGGTGGAGGGGGTGAGGGAGGAGGGAAGGGGACAGCAAAAAGCCATTTAGTTTAATTTGTCAATGTTTTTCATAATAATAATTATTACTTTTGATATAGCGCTTTTCACGTCTTCTAAACATCTCAAGCTGCTTCACAGAATATACTGTAAAGTGAATTGACTGGATATTTGTGGAGGAAATGCGGGAGCCAATTGCGCACAGCAGTGTCACGTTTTTTTTGAGGCTCTATTATTATAAGGAAACTTGTCCAAGGTTTCATCCTACCTGGATTTAAACACAAGTCTCACGCTTGTAAGGCGAGTACTCTAACCACTGAGCTACAGGACTTCATGCCCCTTAAAATCACAGTATCTACAACTTTCAAATTTACTAATCATCCTTGTCCACCTGACATACAACAACAACTTTGATTTATATAGCGCTCTCCACGCTGGACAGCACAGTGCGCTTAATGGTTTTACTACCCCGATCTCAAATGTAATATTCACAGCTCGTACACTGGTGAAGTTGCTAAAAAGCTGAATCTCTCTTTTGTACAAATATCAATTTGCCCCACAACCCTTATACATCCAACCCTTATACATCCAGAAAGCTCCGAGTCCATCGAGACTTAAATATTACTCCTACAAGATGGAGTACATCTTCAAACAGCTCTTGAACACAAGAAAAAATTACATGAAAGGACTTGCCATCCAATAGGTCACCTTGTCATTATGTTTCTTGCTTTCCTTCATTTTAATTAATATCAATCCTCCCCTCAACTTGGTCCTCTCAACCTGCTAAACCAACCATCTTGAAAACTCTTCACAAGGCCTTCGGATATCCTCCTGACATGAAAGGTGCTATACTAATGCAAATTGTTGTTTGTTGTTGTGTTAAAAATACAAACGTCATCTCCTTTCCTAAAATCCAAGGTTGAGGAACTCAATTCTTACATCTTCACTGTCCTCAAGTTTTTAAAACATCAAATGTTGGCATTAAACTGTTTTTCAGTTCACCCCATTTTCTCTCTCACTATTTTCAATCTTGTAGCATTAACTATTCACTTAGGATTCTTAACATATAATTTTTAATATAATTTTTTTTATTGAATTTTTTAAAATGCATTTCGTCCTAAAAATGTACAGTCAATTCACTTTACAGTAGTCTGTGAAGCACTTTGAGACATCTCGAAGACGTGAAAATTGACTATACTTTGTGGGCGAAATGATACGTGTGTTATTGCAACTTCATGTATATACTTTAAGATTTTGTTGATGAATAGAGAAATTAATTCTGAAAGGAGCATCACATTTGCCTTGTACAAAGGAATGGGTACCGCAGACCCCAAGTCTAGCAAGAACAACAAAATTACATTTGTAGAGTGCCTTTCATGTCGGGAGGGCGTCCCAAATAGCAATGCATTTCCCACAGGCAGAAAGATAGTAACTACATAATCTAATCTTTGAAAAGGAGCAGACATGAAAGTAGGAAATAAAGCGCAATTTCAACAATTTTCCCCTGTCCCTAATTTCCCCCCCTTTCTGTCCCTCTCTGCCCAATTTCAAGGGTATTGAGACTGTATGTTTCACTCACAAAATACAACCAATTCATTTTACAGCAAATTCTCTGAAGCGCTTGATCAATGGCATGATAAGGCACCACATCAAATTCAAGTATTATTATGAATTTCCCCCCCTCTTTAACTTATCTTCCACCCCCCCTCCCCACCGCCTTTCCTCTCCTGTCCCTCCTCTTTCTCCCCCTGTCAACAACAAAATTGCACTTATATAGCGCCTTTCACGTCGGGAGGACGTCCCAAAGCACTCAACAATCAGGTTGGGACCCGAGCGGAGGCTGAGGGAGAGTCAGATTAGGGGGAAGGGGAAGGAGGGTGGGAGAGGAGGAAGAGTTAGTGGGGCAGCCGAAGGAGCGGTCGAAGAAGGTCTTGAGACCGGCCTTGAAGGAGGAAAGGGAGGATGCGAGGGGGAGGGGCTGCGGGATGGAGTTCCACAATGTGGGAGCAGAGAGGCTGAAAGCCCGGCCGCCAATGAGTGGGGTGATTAGGGCGGTGGACGCGGAGCAGGCCTGAGTCTGCTGAACGGAGGGGGCAGACGGACAGGCTGATAGGGAGACAGTAGATCAGAGAGATAGCCGCGCGGGGGCAAGGCAGCGAATGGCCTTGAAAGTGAGGACGAGGATCTTGAATTTGATCGTCTGGGCACCACGACCCTCAACCCCACGAGTGATAAACAATCGCCGCATTCGATACGGCGCCTTTGAGGCGTCTTTGGAGAAACGCCCTTCGCGGGACGTGCAGTGCTGCAAAGTGAATTGAATCGACTCTCTCTCTCTTTTTTTTTTTATTCGCAGTTCGCTGGCGAAAGGCGAGAATCTCTCGGCCACTTGTCTGATGGTGGGCAGCGGTGGGCAACGTTTTGTTTTTTAAAAAAAGTGTATATATATATATATATATATATATTTATTATTAATTGCAAAGGAAGGAAAGAAGGAAATTGAAATCTCTCTCTCTCGCTGCCAAGCAAACAGAGGGAAGATGATGATGAAGGTGAAGGTGATGGTGAGAGGGCGAGACAGCGCTGATAGTCAATGAGAGATAAGATAGAATGGGAGTGTGTGTGTGTGTGTGTGTGAAGCGCTTTGAGGCGTCTCAACGGCATCACAACAAAGGATGATTATTATTATTTACGATTATTATGAGTTCACCCCACTCCTCCTCCCCCTCCCTCCCTCCCTCCCCCTCCGTCGCTTCCCCCCTCCCTCACTATCTGCCTGCCTGCCGGCTGCCAGCCTAAATCGAGCCCGAGGCTTCTGGAGTCCGAAGGCCCAGTCACGGCCTTCCTCCGCTCGGGGCTGCAGTGGAGACGCGGCCAGCCAGCTCCGGGGGAGGGGAGGGAGGGAGGGGAGCGTCACTTACTCGGGGATGTAGCTGGAGGAGTAACTGGACCATTTGTAGACGCTGTAAGTCAGGGCTCTGCTCTCGGGGGGAAGCGCCGCCGCCGCCGCCATCTTGTCGTCAGCACAGACTGAGCTCCGCGCCAACAGCAGCACGTGACCAACCCGGGGGGGGGGGGGGGGAGGCTGTGGGGGCCAGAGCTGGGGGGGGCTAGAGAAGGAGGGGCTAGAGAAGGAGGGGGCTAGAGAAGGGGGGGGGGGCTAGAGAAGGGGGGGGCTAGAGAGGGGGGGGGCTAGAGAAGGAGGGGCTAGAGAAGGAGGGGGCTAGAGAAGGGGGGGGGGCTAGAGAAGGGGGGGGGCTAGAGAGGGGGGGCTAGAGAGGGGGGGGCTAGAGAAGGAGGGGCTAGAGAAGGAGGGGCTAGAGAAGGGGGGGGGGCTAGAGAGGGGGGGGCTAGAGAAGGACGGGCTAGAGAAGGGGGGGCTAGAGAAGGGGGGGCTAGAGAAGGGGGGGGCTAGAGAAGGGGGGGGGCTAGAGAGGGGGGGCTAGAGAAGGAGGGGCTAGAGAAGGGGGGGCTAGAGAAGGGGGGGGCTAGAGAAGGGGGGGAGGGGGCTAGAGAGGGGGGGGCTAGAGAAGGAGGGGCTAGAGAAGGGGGGGCTAGAGAAGGGGGGGCTAGAGAAGGGGGGGGGGGGCTAGAGAGGGGGGGGCTAGAGAAGGAGGGGCTAGAGAAGGGGGGGCTAGAGAAGGGGGGGGCTAGAGAAGGGGGGGAGGGGGCTAGAGAGGGGGGGGCTAGAGAAGGAGGGGCTAGAGAAGGGGGGGCTAGAGAAGGGGGGGAGGGGGCTAGAGAGGGGGGGGCTAGAGAAGGAGGGGCTAGAGAAGGGGGGGCTAGAGAAGGGGGGGCTAGAGAAGGGGGGGGGGCTAGAGAGGGGGGGGCTAGAGAAGGAGGGGCTAGAGAAGGGGGGGCTAGAGAAGGGGGGGCTAGAGAAGTGGGGGGGGCTAGAGAGGAGGGCTAGAGAAGGGGGGGGGCTAGAGAAGGGGGGGGGCTAGAGAGGGGGGGGGCTAGAGAGGGGGGGGCTAGAGAGGGGGGGGGGGCTAGAGAGGGGGGAGGTGCTAGAGAGGGGGGGGCTAGAGAGGTGGGGGGGCTAGAGAGGTGGGGGGGGCTAGAGAGGGGGGGGCTAGAGAGGGGGGGGCTAGAGAGGGGGGGGGCTAGAGAGGGGGGGGCTAGAGAGGGGGGGGCTAGAGAGGGGGGAGGGCTAGAGAAGGGGGGGGGGGCTAGAGAAGGGGGGGGGCTAGTGAAGGGGGGCTAGAGAAGGGGGGGGGGGGCTAGTGAAGGGGGGGCTAGAGAGGGGGGGGGGCTAGAGAAGCGGGGGCTAGAGAAGTGGGGGGGCTAGAGAGGGGGGCTAGAGAAGTGGGGGGGGCTAGAGAGGGGGGCTAGAGAAGGGGGGGCTAGAGAAGGGGGGGCTAGAGAGGGGGTGGGGCTAGAGAGGGGGGGCTAGAGAAGGGGGGGGGCTAGAGAAGGGGGCTAGAGAAGGGGGGGCTAGAGGGGGGTGGGGCTAGAGAGGGGGGGCTAGAGAAGGGGGGGCTAGAGAGGGGGGCTAGAGAAGGGGGGGCTAGAGAAGGGGGGGGCTAGAGAAGGGGGGGCTAGAGAAGGGGGCTAGCGAGGGGGGGCTAGAGAAGAGGGGGGGTGGGGCTAGAGAGGGGGGGGCTTGAGGGGGGAGGGGTCTAGAGCCTGGGGAGCAGGAGAGGAGATGGGGGGGCTAGAGCTGGGGGGGGGGAGGGGGCTAGAGCTGGGGGGGGAAGGGGGGAGGGCGATTTACCAACTCATTCATACCAAACTTGTGGATCAATTACACTGAGACACTGATACACTCACCCAACTCACTCACATTCACTGATATACTGTACTGTACTTACACAGACTGACACACAGCAAACTGTGTATTCGCGGGCACACAATCAAATCAATCAGGTCAAAATTACATTTATATATAGCGCCTTTCACATCGGGAGGACGTCCCAAGGCGCTGAACGGTCAGGTAGGGACCAGAGCGGGGGTGGGGGAAGTGGAAGGAGAGTAGGAAAATTGACTGTATATTTGTGGGCGAAACCTGGCAGCCAAATTGCGAACAGCAGTATCCCACAAACAGTGGTGGAAGTGGGGTTAGGGGAGAAAGGGGGGAAAGAGGGTAAGGCGACATCGTGGTTTTGTCACAGCAATAGCTCGGTAATCAGTCTTGAAGTGAAGGACCAGTTTAGTTTTATTTGGGGGAGAACTGTATCGCCAGGACAATGAGTGAAAATCCCTTCCCTCTTCAAATAGAACCGTGGGATCTTAAACTACCACAACAACAAACTTGCATCGATATAACGCCCCCTCAAGCAGAGTTGAATCCCAGATCATTTGTAAACTTCCATCTGGACAAGTGGACAGTCACATGGGATCTTGGTTTCGACGTCTCATCTGAAAGACGGATTCACGACATTGCCATTTGGTTCATAAGGTGCCCAGGCTGATCCATCAGTCAACATCTTGATTTCTTTTTGTCCCTCTCTCCATCTCTCTGATTCTGTAATGGCGTTACAGAGTTACAATAACAACAAAATGACATTGGTGTTGCAACCTTCATGTCGGGAGGACATCCCAAGGCACTAGACTAGACAGAGTTTTGTATCTGAGCTGGGGGTTGGGATTGGGAAGAGTAGGCGTAGGGTAGGCGGGGAAAGAGGGTGCATAGTCGCAGGGGAAAATCCTAAAATGAGTGTTGAAGGAGGAAATGGTGGGGATGAAGCGGGATAGAGTTCCAGAAAAATCCTTATGTCCAACTCAGAATCTAGAATGCTACCAATTGAGCCAGGGATAGAGAGCCTGGGCTTAGCGGGAGTATTAAGGGATTTGGGAAAGGGCAGAGAAACAGGTTTAAAAGATCCACAGCTAATCTCTAATAAACTAGAGGAACAGGCTCAATGACCTCCACCAGTTCCTGTATACTGTAGTCATTTTATCTGTAGCCAGTGAAGGAGTCTTGCACCCAATCTATTTGAGTTTCCTCAACACTCACAACTATCTGACTTCTTTGAATGAATGGTAAATGTGTGCCAGACCTATGGTTGTCTGCTTTGACACTCTTGTATCTCTTTGTTACATCCCGACTGTGTTTTTTTTTGTCTTTCTGCTGAATATCGCAAATATTCTGTGCAGTCGCTTCACCATTTAGCAGCTCTTAGCCCCATGTGAGCGATGTGGTAACTATCCTGCTATCATTAATAAATGTCTGCAATTATGTTATGTCTCCTTTGCATCTTTGAACCTAATTTGTTTTTTTAGGCGCTTAAAGATAAGTTTCTCCTTGGGCTACAGCTGATTAAAATGATTGCTCTTCAACAACAAGAACAAAATTATATTTGTATAGCATCTTTCACATCAGGAGCATGTCCCAAGGCGCTGGACAGTTACTTCTTCAGACCTGATCTGAGGCCGGGGGGGAGGGGGGTGGGTGAAGGGGGGGGATAAGGAGTTACCGATGGGTCCATCGAAGAGGAGTGTCTTGCGGCAAGACTTGAAGGAGGCCAGGGACGGGGATAGGCGGAGGGAGTGTGGGATGGAGTTGCAGTGGTTGGGGGCAGAGTGTGTGGAGGCTTGCCCAAAATGGTTGGGCGGGTGGGTCAGGGGACGTGGAGCAGGCCAGAGCCTTCTGAGTGGAGTGGGTGGGTAGGTTGGTAAGGGGATAGCAGGTCACAGATATAGGGTGGGGCGAGGTTGTGGAGGGTTTTAAATGTGAGGACCAGGATCTTGAATTGGATCCTGTGGATGATGGGGAGCCAATGGAGTCGGGCGAGGATGGGGGAGATGGGGTCACGGAGTTTGGTACGGTAGAGGACACGGGCCGCAGAGTTCTGGATTATCTGCAGCCTGTGGAGGGAGGAATCGGGAAGGCCAACCAGCAGGGCGTTTGCATAGTCGAGTCGGGATGTAATGAAGGCGTGGATGAGGAGTGTGGAGTAAGGAAACCTGACTATGGTTTCACGCCTCCCTGGAATCGAACCCAGGTCCTCTCGCTTTTGAAGTAAGAGCACTAACCAATTCACTACAGGATTCCACAATCCATTGGTACAGGAGGCTTTGCTGTGGTTAGGTTAAGACACCTTGCTTCAGCAGAGTTGAGAGAACTTTCATGGCTTTGAATCCCACTGTGCTGCCGCTGACTTTAATAGTCAGAACAAAAGTGAAAAGAAATGTTCTTTTCTTCAGCAATGACCTCCTTCAGCTAAAAATACATCACTGGGAAAATGGACATTAAAAAGAAAATGACTGATCACCAGTTTTTGATTCAGAATAAAATTGTACATGGAGACAATGATTTCACTGATAACAAATGTCTGCTCTGCTCCATATATTTGGATCAAATAAAATATCACAATTCAAATATGGGAACAACTGTACACGTTTGCTGTTAAGGTGATAAAACAAATCCACATCCTTGCAAGAAAACATATTTCTGCGATATACAATACACTCAAACACTCCTGATAAGCGCAGAACAGCAACTTCCCTCGCTTTCAGCAAACAATATATGTTTGACCTCGCTGTTTAATGAGCTACCAGGAGACAGCTGATGTACATTAGACGTGCTCGGAAACAGAACATCGGAACCAAGTCAATCCTCTGATCCGGTGATATTTGTGGGACATTCCTGTGCGCAAATGGCTGCTTCGTTTTTGCCCACAGATTATACAGTCAATTCACTTCACAGCATATTCTGTGATGTACTTTGAGATGTGATAAGGAGCTATATCAAATGCAAGGATTATTATTATTATTATTATTTTCTTGTTGAACCATTTCCTATCCACAGTATTATTGCCTCTAAAGACAGCACAGCCTGGCTCATCTGGCAGGACTCGGAGGGGTGACCATTCACTGGGCTGTGGGGAATTCTTCCCATTTGGCTCTTGTTAATCCTGCAAGCCTAAATAAGATGGTCCTAGTTGGAACGCAGTGTGAAGCTTGCCAGGCAGCGCAACAAATGTCAAGTTTATTTACTCATCTTCGAAAGCCAGTCAATTTTTGCTGATTGTGACATCTCCTCTTATTCCGTCGGAGTATTTGTGCAAACACTTGCCTAAAGCTCTACCCCACCCGGGAACCGATCCATGGACCTCTCGCTTCTACAGGACAACAACAACAACTTGGATTTATATAGTGGCCTCCACGCCGGACGGCGTCTCAGAGCGCTTCCCAATAACGGATCCTGGGGCCAAGCCGGGGGGAGGGGGAAGAAGGTGACTGAAAGCAGGGTTCAAAAGAAAGGCCTTTAGCCAAGACCTGAAAGTAGGAAGAGAGGCGAAGGGAGTGAGGGAGGGAGTTCCAGAGCCTCAGGGTATAATGGCTGAAGGCACGGCCGCCGATGGTGGAGCGGAGGATTCGGGGGACAAGGAGGAAGCCAGACCCGGTGGAGCGAAGGCAACGGGTGCTGTTGTGAGGATAGAGGAGATCAGAGAGTGCAGAGGAGTGGAGGGATTTGAAAACAAGAGTGAGGACTCCACACTACAGGGTTTGTTTCTGCTTGGTAAAGCAGTATTTCATGAACCAGCTGTCCCAATCCACGATGTGTAAGAAGGAAGCCCAATCCACAGCTAACGTCTTGGCACGGTCACTAGGAACTGTGTCAGAGCGATCTGCTTCCAGGACATCAGGGGACCAGTTGATGTGTTAATTATCACAAGGTTGTTAAATTCAATGCACGTGATAATTATCGCATAGGTGTCTATTAACTCATCATAACACATCGATTATCATATCACCACATTGTAATCTTCACCCCCCAGAAGTGTAGAACTTTACGCAGACCAGTTATGCTTCCAACTCAGTAATCACGTCCAACTTAATATTTATGGAGTTAATGTGGTTACTATTTATTAATATTAATGTGGAGTCCTGTAGCTTAGTGGTTAGACCACGCAAGAAACCTGGGTTCAATTCAGGCAGGGCGAAACCTTGGGCAAGTTTCCTTACTCCACACATCTAATAATAATCCTTAAAAAAAAAAAATAATAAATTGATCATTTCAATCCACGACTGTTTGTGGGACACTGCTGTGCTCAATTGGCTGCCGCATTTCACCCACAAATGTACAGTCAATTCACTTTACAGTATATTCTGTGAAGCGCTTTGAAACATCAAGGAGATTTGAAAAGCGCTATATCAAATGCAAGGATTATTATTATTAAGATTTTTACAAACTACTGGCTGTAGCGAACATGTGTATAAGCCTCTGTAGCTATCGAGTTGACTTAGTTTATAGCACTCTCAACTTTAGGTCGAAAGGTTGTTCGATTTTTATGTTGAAAGACTTTAAATTCACGACTGTTTGTGGGACGCTGCTGTGCACAATTTGCTGCCACGTTTCACCCACAAAATATACAGTCAATTCACTTTACAGTATATGCTGTGAAGCGCTTTGATCAGCCTGGTGCATTCTTGAGTCTATGTCAGAAGGTTGTGGGTTCAAACCCCACATCGGGACTTGGAATCACACCCAGTCTACGAGTGTTGCATTGTCAGAGGTCCTGTTCAGGTGGACATTAAAGATCTCACGGCACTATTCAAAACAGAAAAGCGAGTTTCTCTCTCTCAGTGTCCTGGCCAACAATCCCCCAAATAAAATTGGTCACTGACTCCGTGGCTGTTCTGTGGGACGATCTGTGTGTAAATTGACTACTGGTGTTTGCCCACGAAATACACAGTCAATCCACTTTGCAGTGTAGGCTGTGATGCAATTTAAGACGTCTTAAAGGGCTTTGAGGCCCTTTAGCAAAGCAAGGATTATTATTAGTAGTACTGTAGTATTTTTATTATCAACTGGCTCTGTTATCACCTCCCTACTACCCTTTCAGTAGCAGATAATGGCAATGACATGTTGCTTATCAATGTCACTTGTGAGGCCAAAATCCCACCTCATCTCTGACTGCAAAAGATTGTTTTGTCTCACACAGAATTCTCCAATTTTCTTCACAAAAACTGTGGAAAGATGGCTTCCAAACAAATCCTGTATTTCATACTCTACCACAATTTTGTGCTATCTAAACTTGAATGCAAAAGAGGTGCTTATAAGGCCCCATATCTGCTCGACGCAGATGAAAGACGAAGCGGACACATTTTTGTTTTGTATGTGCTCGAATTTACAGTTCTCGCTCAAGATTAAATGAACATGGCGCGGAGTTGAACAAGAAAGTGTTTGTGCTTCAATATTTGCTCTTTTTATCAGTCGTGCGGTGACCGAGATTAATCTTCCAGTGGGAAGCGCAAACACGGCTTTTAATTAACGTGTCAATATGTGGAAATTTCCCGTTGCGATTTAATATAAACCTCATTACAGAACACGCTGAGAGTGTATAAGTCAGTCGCTCTTTTGTTACCAGTCCATTGTGGGGTTTACTTTACTTTAATTGTCGGGCAACTAAAAATGCTAAGATAACCCAGTGAGCGACGTCCAAAAAATCCCCTCCCACATGTCTGTCTCTTCTCAGCAAGTGGTGATGTGTTTCCTGTTTGTTAACTAGCAAGAGTCACGTAGACTCAAGGCCAGTTTATAATAATAATCCTTGCATTTCATACAGCGTCTTATCGCTTCTTCAAGTCGTCTCAAAGCGCTTCACATGGTATGGGAATTTTGCGGGCAAAACGCAGCAGCCAATTGCGCACAGCAGTGTCCCACAAACAGTCGTTGTTTGGGCCACCAAATTATTATGATAGTCTTTGGTGGGGAGGGATTATTACATTTGGAAAGTGATCTGCCAATCGACTAACAACTGGGTTCCTCCCAACTGCTAGGTAAGCAGAGGCTATCAAAACCGTATTGTTTTTGTCTGCTGTCAAAAGACCGCCTGTCACAGAGCAGCTTTGCAACATGTTGGTCTGATTGAGCCACAAGAGGGAGACGCAGAGTGTAGTGAACTCTGACACTTCCCCCCCCCCCTCCACCTCCCCATATTCCTTGGCCCTCTCGTCGGCCGGCCAAGAAACTACGTTGACAGCGAATGTGCAGGCATTTGCATTTCACAAAGACACTGAGGGGCCCTCAGAGAGGGGAAAAGTGGGGAAGACAAACTATGTCCATTTTATAAATCTATTCCACTATCATTTGGTTTGGCTGTCCAATTATTATCCAACAACAACAACAACTTGCATTTACACAGCGCCTTTAATCTTGGGAGGACTTCCCGAGGTGTTGGACAATGCGCCCAAACTGCGGGTTGGGATCAGAGAGGGCGAGTCGGGAGTGAAGGAGAGAACATGACCTAAGGCATGGCTAGAAAGGAATGTCTTGAGACAAGCCTTGAAGGAGCCTCTGGGATGGGGTTTCAGAGGGTGGAGACAGAAAGGTGTGAGTGATAGGAAATAAGGGTGGGGGAGATAGTACAAGACTTTGGTATAACCGGCTACAATATAATGAAAAATTATTAAATAATAATTATGATAATAATCCTCTCATTTGATATGATGCCTTATCACAACTTCAAGGCTCCTCAAAGCACATCACAGAATATAGTATGAAGTGAATTGACTGTATATTTTGTGGGCGAAACACGGCAGCCAATTGCGCACAGCAGTGTCCCACAAACAGGCTCGGATTGAATGACCACATTATACCACAGCTTTCAAGTCAGGAGGATGTCTCAAAGCAATTCATAGTATATACTGTACTGTAAATTCCAGTGACTATATCTTTTGAGGGCGAACTTGGCAGCCATTTCGTAAACAGCAACATCCCACAAACAGCCACAAAGTGAGTGACCAATTTTATTTGGATGATTGATTGTCTATGAGGGTGAGAAGGGCCAGAGATGGGGTTTTTTAGTTAAACCTGCTGCTTCTAAGCTGCATACAGAAATCTAGCGCAATAAAATAAATGTCCAAAACAAATATTATGGTATACCATACATTTGGAATTTTCAAAGCTTCTACTCTGTGTGAGCAGGAGTGAGCTATTCAGGCCACAGATCCTGCAAAACTAACACAGGCCAACTGCATATCCTTTACCCCCTCCACACCACCATCGATAACCAAGATTTCAGTCATTACGTCCTAACCTCTGGAACTCCTTGCCTCTAACGCTCTACCTCATCCTCTCCTGGAGTTCTGTAGTTTAGAGGTTAGAGCACTCAGCTCGCAATCGAGAGGACCTGGATTTGATTCCCCAGCAGGGCGAAATGTTGGGCAAATTTCCTTACTCTAACACGCCTCTGTTTACCTAGTACATGTAGTAAACAGGCAACGGTTGTTAGTCCATTGGCAGATTGCTTTTCCGGTGTTAATTATTCTGTTAACAAAATAATCATTTGGTCACTCAATTCACAACTGTTTGTGGGACAATACTGTGCTCAATTGCCTGCTGCGTTTCGCCCACTTTACAGTATATTCTGTGAAGCGCTCTGTGACATCTCACCATTCTCTGAATTTCACCTTAACACCTTAGATTTCGCTCGTATTCTTTTCACCCAATTTGGTGGATTGTCAGCCAGGACACTGGGAGAAATGCTTTCCCTTTTCATCGAACGGTTGGGACTTCAGTTTAGCTTCTAACAAACAACAACAACAAACTTACATTTGTATAATTTCACATCGGGAGGACGTCCCACGGGTGCAAAAATATTAAGACAGCCATTACTGATGTACCTTCTCCTACCATGCTTCACTTATTTCCTTTGTATCAAATAGAAGGATTACTATTATTAGTATAAATTTGCCCAAGTGAGGTCTCTCTCTTTTCATTCCCAGGTATTTTTTTTTGTGTTCCAGTTAAGTGATTATGAACCTGCGGTTGCCATAGTTTCTCAAAGAGATGCAGGTGGCCCCTTCACAGTGCATGTGATTTTCTTCCATCTCTATGGTTTCCCGTGGACACAGTACAATAACGGTGTGTGTGTGTGGGTGTAATTTTAGAGTGTGGCAGTGATATCGCCGAGCCAACATGGATTGCATTTAGTTATAGATGTAATGCTCAAAATCGAGTGACAATGTCAAAGAAAGCTCAGCTGTACAAACCACTGTGGAGTCCTGTAGCTCAGTGCTTAGTGCACTCGCTTCACCAGTGAGAGACCTGGGTTCAATTCCCAGCAGGATGAAACATTAGGCAAGTTTCCTTACGCCACATGCCTCTGTTTACCTAGCAGTTAGTGGGAATCCAGTTGTTAATCTATTAGACAATTGCTTTTCTGGGGCTAATAAGCCCTTCACAAAAATTAAAAATAACAATAAATTGGCTGCAGTCGGCTGCCGCATTTTGCCCACAAATTATACAGTCATCCACTTCATGGTATAACGGTGGGTCTTTAGGTCTCTGCAATGTAATAATAATCCTTGTGTTTGTCTTCTAGATGTTTCAAAGAGCTTTCATAGAATATACTGTAAAGTGAATTGACTGTATATGTGTGGGTTAATTGTAGAGGAGTGTTGCTTCCCTTGTTCTACCAAATTATGGACTCATAAGATACTAATCAACCTGTGTATCAAACTGGGCCGCAATCTGCCAGATAAATTGATCATTTCTTCCATGGCTGATTGTGGAATGGGCACCACATGAAAGATTGAACAGCTTTGATATCATCAAAACTTGGAAGAAATCAACAGTTTTTTTGTTATTCTAGAGTTTACTAAAATTGCATTGAAGAGATAAAGTTTCAGTTTTAAAGTCACCACACAGACAAACTCTTCACAACAATTTCAAATGATTTTGATCAAGAATATTGGTTTGGCTTGAATCCATGCTGTTTAAATCTATACTTTAAGGGGAACCAATGTTACATTTTTAGGTAAAGATAAAAGAGAGTTCTGTTTGGCTACGAACCATCATAAACTCTTTCATATATTCAGTGCTTCATTCAGTCTCAGATCTTTCACAGTTACATGTTGGGTCTGCGCTGTGAAATTACTGGCGAGCATATTCTCAGAAGTATGAGTTAATCTAGATTGAATTCGAAGATCTTAGATAGAATTACCTAAAATCTACAGAAGCAAATCAGTCTCTTCACCACAACCACTTTCTGCCATGTTTTATTACTCTAAATCTTTCTCCCCCATTGCAACCCCCACCCGCCACCCTCCTTCCCTAGACCCCCGCCCTCCCCCTTATCCTGGTATCCCTTTCATATCATATAATGCTGTTAGAGCACTCGCGTCGGAAGCGAGAGACCCGGGATCAATTCCCGGCCAGAGCGAAATGTTGGGCAAGTTTCCTTACTTCCCACGCCTCTGTTTACCTAGCAGTAAGTTGGAATCTGGTTGTTATTCAATCGGCAGATTGCTTTCCTGGGGGTAACAATTCCTTCAAAAAATAATAATAAATTGGTCATTCAATCCATGACTGTTTGTGGGACACTGCTGTGCGCAATTGGCTGCCACGATTCGCTAACAAGATATAGAGTCAATTCACATTACAGTATATTCTGTAAAGTGCTTTGAGGCGTCTCAAAGATCCGATAAGGTGCAAGATGCCATAACAAATGCAGGATCAGATTATTATTAATAATCTTACAACACAGAAGGAGGCCATTCCGCAATTGTGCGCCCTGAGACGCAATCCGGCATGGAGGGCCCTATATAAATCCAAGTTGTTGTTGTACCAGCTCTTTAAACATCGTATTATGAATAATAATCTTACAACACAGAAGGAGGCCATTCAGCCCATTTACTGGCACTTTGAATGAGTTATCCAATTAGTCCCACTGCCCCGCTCTTTCCCCATAGATTTGCTAAATTTTCCTTTTTAAGAATATATCCAAGTCCACATGTAAACATCCTTTTGCAAATTTTCTTTTTCAAGTATATACCCAATTCCCCTTTAGGTTTGTGCTGCAAGTTGCTATTATAAAGCCTTCAAACATGACTGTACTTTTTAGCACTGATCTTTGGCTCAAATCCAAAATATTCCTCAATGCCCTGAAACCCTTAATAAACACACACACTGTCCAACTCAATCCCTTTTTAACATATATTTTCCTCGTAACTTGTGAGCACTTTTACCTCTTTGGAAATCCATTCCAACGATGTGTGTATAAGGAGTTAGGTTCACACAAGCTTCTTTGATCAGTAAAACATTTCTGAAACTTGCAAAAGTATTATCAGCCATTAATCAGCAATTGATAGAAAATTGAGAAGCAGGTGATAAGAGAAACACTGGTTCCAATTTTCCAATGCAAATTCCAGTTCCGGACAATGGTGCTATTTAGTCAAGCCAAAGTCAAGCTAATTTGAGCAAAGTCATACATAATCTGACAAACGCTCATTACTGCAGGAAACAACGTGTCTTTGTCTTTCAATAAACTGGACTGGGTGTTTCACATGTGACCTGAAGACAAAAAAATATATAAAACATGCAATTAAATTTGGGTTCAGCCACCAAATACACAGTCAATCCATTTTATAATATAGCTGTGAAGCACTTTGAGATGTCTCAACAACATGGTAAGGCTCTATTTTAATGTAAGGATTATTATTAATAAAAAGAATTATAAATTTGAAGTCAGTTTTAACAGTGCCACTGGGTACATTACACAGTATCAGAAGGTTGAGTTTCAGTTCACAGAAACAGCCCGAGCAGACAACATCTGCACCACAATGAATCCCGGGAGGAAGAGAAGTCATACAGGACATTTAGGCTCATCAAACAAGTTCTGATTTATCTCTGCCAGGAATTGCAGAAAGGACTGTGAACTTGATGTGTAATTGCAAACTGTATTGCCAGGAGCCACACTGGTTTGGTTACAACAGCTGTTGATGTCCTGCCCACAATCTCCCTAACGGTAACACCTTGAGACAATAACATTTCTCGAGGCTCGTTTGGCTCAAAAGGCTTGAAACGCAAAATATTTTTTGGGACAAACTGTAATAGTAATAATCCTTGCATTTGGTATAGCGCCTTATCATGTCTGTGAGATGCCTTATTGGCCTTCGAGCTGTCTCAAAGCGCTTCACACAATATACAGTACTGTCAAATGGACTGGTTGCATAGTTTGTGGGTGCAACGCGGCAGCCAATTGTGCACGACAGTGTCCAACAAACAGTCATGGACTGAGTGACCAAATTATTTTTATTTATTTTGAAGGAATTATTACTCCCAGAAAAATAATCTGCCAATCAATTAACAACCAGGTTCCTATTTCGTGTTAGGTGTGTGATACTATGATACGTGCTTGTGACTGAACACACATGTAGAGGTGCTAAAGTAACAGAGCTCAGGTTGCTATAGCAAAATAATAGTACTCCTTGCATTTGATACAACCACAAAGTTACATTTGTTTTGTGCCTTTCACATTGGGAGGACATCCCAAGGCTCTGGTAGAATGCCTTACTGCATGTTAGGCATGTTTCCTTACTCTACAGGCCTCTGTTTACCGAGCAGCAAGTAGAAAACCGGTTGTTAGTCAATTAGTGGATAACTTTTCCAAGGGTAATAATCCCTTCAAAAAACAATTTAAAAATTATAATTTGGTCATTCAATCCATTACTGTTTGTGGGACACAGCTGTGCGCAATTCACTGCTGTGTGCGTTTCACCCACCAAAGTCAATTCACTTTACAGTATATTCTGTGAAGCGCTTTGAGACATCTCGAAGACATGATATATAATGCAAGAATTATTATTATTATATCTACCTAAATAGGTAGATGAGACATCGGTTTAATTTCTTCAGAAAGGCATTCCAAACACTGACTCCTGTAGAACATCAGACTAGGCAGTGAATTTGAAAAGCACCAGCTCCTCCCCCCACATCCCCCAACGTGAGACTTGAACCAACAGCCGTCTGACTCAGGGGTGAGAGCGCTACCAACCGAGCCAGACTGACACCGAAATCGGAAGAGACAGAAATCGTTTTGTTTGTTAAAAAAAACCTGAAAGCTTTGTTAGTTCGAGGCCATCTGTTAGAGAGACCACAAACTTCCAAGAAATGATCAAGTGACACAATATTCACTGCCAACACCCGTCAACGAAGACCGCTTGTTAAAACCAGAGCGGGACTCCTAATTTATTGTTCCACGTTTGACTGTTACTGAGAACTCTCCCTTGAACGAAGGCATGTGGGCAATTCACATCAATGTAGTACTGTAGGGCGTTGGTTAGAGCATGCGCTCTAGAGCGAAACCTTAGGCAAGTTTCCTTACCCGGCATACACACCTCTGCTTACCTAGCAGTGACCTCGTTAGTAGACGATTGGCAGATCACTTTTCAGGGGGTAATAATCCCTTCAAAAATACTACCACTAATAATATTAATTTGGTCACTCAATCCACCAATGTTTGTGAAACGCTGCTGTGGGCAATTGGCTACCGCTTTTTGGCCCACAAAATGTACAGTCAATTTACTTTCCAGTATATTCTGCGAAATACTTTCAGATGTCTCAATGACATGCTAAGATGCTGTATCAAATGCAAAAATTATTACTGTTATTATAAGCAGATTGAGACATCTTGGAGATGCGATAAGGCACAATATCAACTGCAATAATAATAATAATTAGTATTATTATGATGATGAATAGCATGTGAACTATGAAGGATTTATTCTGACACTTCCCATTCACAATCTACTTCCTTATGTCCCGTGGGAATCAAAATAATAATAGTAATAATTTGTTCACTTAATCCACAAATGTTTGTGGGACACTGCTGTGTGCAACTGACTGCCGTGTTTCACCCACAAAACACACGGTCACTTGGAGGAGTCTCGAAGACTGATAAGGCACTATATCAAACACAAGGATTATTATTAAGACAGACAAAGAGGGGCCAAGGTGGAGGGATTGAGGCAGAGGTACCAGAGGTTCAGGCGTAGTGGCTGAAAGCATGGCCGCCGATGATAGAGCGGATGGATCTAGTGATGCACAGAAGGTAAGACCCAATTAAGCAAAGGCTCGAGGACTGAGGTAAGAGCAGGTTACAAAGGTAGGAAAGTGCTAGAGCACAATGTGAATTTTAGGTGACGGTGAGGATATTGAAATCGCTCTGTTCAAAGGCTTCCAGAACGGAGACCCTGTGATGCACAGCACTATCAGGTGTCCCCATTTGCAACTCAATTGTTATTGAAGAAACCCATTGAACAAACAGTCAGAAATTGGGCCTTTCTGACACCAATCGCAGTGTGAAAAGTATACTTCCCACAAAAAATAATAAACTTGATCGACAAAGAAGCAGATGTCTCTCAACCACAACATGGCAACTCCAACAATGCAGCGTTCTGCCGGTACTTAATGGATTATGATCTCAGGAACTGATATGGGGGTTGATGACAAAGAAGGTTTGGATGCTGACAGTACTACATTGATGTGGATGCTGCCAGTTGAGCACAGCAGTGTCCCACAAAGAGTCGTGGATTAAGCGAACAAATTATTATTTTCTTGGTAGGAATTATTACCCCCGAAAAGCAATCTACTAATCGACTAACAGGGTTCCTACTGTTAGGTAAACAGTGGCGTGTGGAGTAAAGAAACTCGGCGAACATTTTCCCCTGCCTGGGAATCGAACCTGGGTCTCTCGCTTGCGAGACGAGCGATCAAGTCTTTTGATCACAAATAAAGACTTCCCTGTTCGACAGTAGCTATAGCCACCTCCCCGTTCTCCCCAACAACAAGATGTTTACTGTTGGTGTAAGATGGTGTCAGAGAGATGTGTCCAAGTGATGTATTTCAAATCACCAATAAGGAGTCCGTCATTCGTAGCTCAGATATTATTGAGAAGTCCCGTTAACATTAGACCCCATAGTAATGGCCATTGGTTCATGTCCTGGCCTGAACTTTGTTTTAAACCTTTGAAAAGCTTACTCCGCCCAGCGCACTCCAGGCTGCTCCATGTCCCCAGTCCTGCCGCCTGACCATCAGCAGTCAGGCCTTCAGCCTCTCTGCCCTTACCTTTAGAACTCCATCCCACAGTCCCTCTGTCTCGGTCCATCGATTGCGTCCTTCAAGGCACATCTCAAGACCCTCCCATTTGTCCACGCCTTCCTCCTACCCTTGCGATGTCCTCCCGACACGAAAGGCGCTCTAGAAATGTAATTTTCTTGTTGTTGTTGTTGTTATTGTTGTTGTTGTACCCCTACCCTCCCTGCCTTCCAACCCTCCTGATCCCAAATCCCAGCTCGGATCCAGTGCCTTCGGACGTCCTCACAAGCGCACTACAAAAGTAATTTGCTGTTGTTGAAAAGTGTACCACAAGACCATTAATAGGAGATATTTTTTTACGAGGCAGACACTCAATTTTTTTGACAGTTTTTCCTGCAATATGAGAATTCCTGGTATAGTAGAGTATGCGGAAATCAGCAGGAAACAGTAAACTGTCATCGGTGACTGAGCCTTTGAGATGAGGGGTGGTGGAGCGGTGGTGGAGAGAGGGGAGGGGTGGGGGGAGGGGGAGGGGAGATGTCAAATCAGAACTTTTTACAAAGATTTCAATAAATGCAAGAGATATGTATCCTGCAGAAAGGCTGTAGCATCAAGTCAACAACAACAACTTTGATTTATATAGCGCCCTCCACGCCGGATGGCGTCTCAGAGCGCTTGACAAACACTGTAAGTCAAACATCTAGTCAGTTGATCAAATTGGCTGTCACATTCACCCACATAAACACACAGTCACTTCACTTTACAATATAGTCGAGCGCTGTCGAGCGCTTTGGGCCATTCCCCCTGATGTGAAAGATGCCGTATCGACTGCAAAGATGATTAAAATTATTATTATTAATAATTTTTATTTTATGATTAGGATTGATTTGCGATTGTTATTCATCACAAGGTAAAGAGCGCACATCGATGTCAATATTATGATGATCATTAAAATGCACTGAGGCAGTAATTAATACCATTAATTATTAATTAAGTTTGGTTCAGATGAAGAAGGCTCTATGGCCCATCTGATCCCATCCTTCCAGAATACCCTAACCCTTTTCTTCCATCGATTGGCTGCTGTGTTTTGCCCACAAAATGTACAATGATTCCCTTTACAGGACCTTCCATGAATAGCTTAGAGGCATCTCGAAGATGAGGCTTCTCGAAACCTTGGGCAAGTTTCCTTACTCCGCACACCTAACAATAAAATCCCTCCAAAAAACAACAATGATTTGGACACTCAATCCACGACTGTTTGTGGGACAGTTTGTGGGACAGCCTGTGAAGGGCTTTGAGACGTCTAGAACACATGAAAAGCACTATATCAAACGCAAGGATTATTATTATTATCTGAAACGCTGCTCTGTGCGAAGGTCGCTATATCAATGCACATTGTTGTTATTGTCATTCAAAGTATTTACCGTATGTTGGCTCATTTTGATTTCTTTGGTCGCTGGTTTGTTTCTGGCTCGAAGGACGCCACACTTTTACCAGCGCCTTGGGACGTCCTCCTGACGAGAAAGGCACTACACAAGTGTAATTTTGTTGTTGTTTCAGCCTCCCAGTACATCCATCTTAATCTCCCCACATCACAGTATCAAGTTGTATTTTTAAGATTCCACGGGTCCAAGTTTCAACCAGCCCTTCCCGGTTAACCCAGTTCCCCCCTAAAATACACCATTTAATTTCTAAGCATCTTTAATCTGTTAACAAGTCACAAGGCACTGAAGGCAATAACATCTCAATTGCATGAGTTCAAAGTCCTCGCACAAACCCACAGCATTCTGACTCGGAGGTGAGAGTGCTCAAAGTTGAGCCAAGGCTGACACTTTGGGCTAGGAAGAGGAAAATTCAGTCAGGATTGCTGGTGAAATGACTGGATATCAGATGACAACAAGATTAGGCTCAGCTATGCGCCTCAGCTATAGGCTGCCAATGCTCACTGCCTCTAAGCTCCAGGTTTCACTCATGCAGAGTGGCCAGAGTGTGACTAAGACCCATGGACTTCTCGGGGCAAATGGGTTAGGAGTCTCACATAACACAGGGAGGAAAATAAAAAGAAAACTTCTTTGAGTGCGTCTGTTCAGGGATGAGGAGCCATTAAACAGACACCCACAACACACACCCTCACACACACACACACACACACAATACCACATCCTCCTCAAACATCCTTGAGATCTACTGAAACCATATAATTATCCCCTCGTTTCAGTCTTCAATTTAATTTGGGTTGATTATTGAAGTTCAATGTTCAAAATGCAACGTTCATGCATGTTAATTAACACAAACACTTTGCACAGCTCTGTTTTAAGCAATATTTCTTTTCTAATTCATGCCCGCTTTCCTTGATCAAGCCTTGCTCAGGAAACAGATTAGCTCAGCACAAATCAACCAGCTCAGTTTCATCAGATATACTCTGCAGCATATTAATCCAAAAGTCCCTACCCACATATTCACCTGCACTAAACTCCGTACCCACAATCACAACAGTTCTAGCCAGGCATCACTGGCTCCCTATCAACATTTCAAGATCCTCATCCTCTTCTTCAAATCTCTTCATGCCTTGGCAATTACCTATCTCTCTTACCTGCTTGTTTTCAAACCAACAAACCATTTCCTTCACTCAAATGGCTCTAACCTCTTGCTTATCTCTTGTGCCCTCTGTTCCATCATTGGTGGGCGTACTTTCAGCCCACTACGTTGAAACTCTGGAACACTCTTCCTCAATCATTCCGCATTGACCCCTCCTTGCCCATCTTCAGGGCACGTCTGAAGATCTTCCTCATTGACTCTGCTTACGGTCACCTCCCTCCCCCACTCTCCGTGGCTCGGTGTCATGCTCTGCCATTGTAAAGTGCTCTGTGACGCTACTCTGCGTGAGCGGTGCTGTGTAAATGCAAGTTGCTGTTAATTTATTTTCTGAACAGCCTCAGTCTATTTTCCAATGGATAAATGCCCTTAATACACAACTGACAGATTGATCTACGCATCAACAACAAAATCACATTTGTAAAGCGCTTTTCACATCAGGAGGACGTCCTAAGGTGCTGGACAGACCCTGTGTCACACCCGAGCTGGGGACAAAGGGGACGGAGGGAAGGGGGGAATTAGGAGTTGCCGATGGGACCATCGGAGAGGAGAGTCTTGAAACGGGACTTGAAGGACTTCTAAGGGCAAATGGGTTAGGAGTCTCACATAAGCAATTTGACAAATCTCTCTCACAGAGATAATTGGAGCATCTCAGTGCATGATTATCAATCAAATCAAAGTGAAAACATTTAAAATTCCTAGCGCTGTCCTCATTTCCTCTTTAAATGTTACACAGCTATAAACACTAAGACTCTTCTCATTCTTGGCCAGAATGCAAGCATTTTAGGCTTGTTCTCCTCAAATCCAATCCATATCTCTATGGTGCATTTTTTCCACTCGGAAATCTAGGCAAAGGATCAAGGCCAAATAAAGCAGGGTCTGGTTGAGGTTGAAAAGAATAGATGAGATAAATCAACACATTGACGTTTGGTGATATAAACTATAATTCCCTCTGTATTCAAACATTCACGCATGATTTACACATTGTTTACGTAACTTGCAAATGGGACCTTCCTATCAAAGTTCAGACAAGTAAACTCCATTAACCTCAAGTGTCTCACATCTCCCAGATTCTCCCAGAATCTCACATTTAGAATCGTCCTAAACCAATCCTGCTTACATCATCCTTATCTATATCTTTCATTATGTGAACAACTGTGTCATGTCTCCATCATCAGTCTCTGGAGGCAGGGAATCCTCCCGTCCAGCCTCTTGTTAAACCCCTCACGTCAAAGCCCTAATAACAGATTGAATGGTCCTAGCTAGACAAGCAGCGGAAACAACAAAAACAACAAAATTGCACTTGTACAATTTGTACACTTGTGCCTTTCACATCAGGAGGATGTCCCAAAGTGCTGGAAAGTCAATGTTTCAAACCGGAGCTGGTGTCATGAACGGGAAGGGTTGAGGGAAAGGAGGGGAGTTGGGGTGACCAATGGGACCGCCAAAGAGTAAGGTCTTGAGGCGGGACTTGAGGAGACGAGGCAGAGGGCCTGCTGGATGGAATTCCAGAGATTAGGGGCAGAGTGGCTGAAAGTTAGACCACCAATGGTGGGGTGGTTTGGGGGACATGGAGCAGGCCAGAGTTTGCTGAGCAGAGTGGGCGGGCAGGTTGGCAGGGGGTTCAGAGGTCATAGAGGTAGGGAGGGTGCGAGGCCATGGAGGGCTTTGAATGTGAGGACCAGGATCTTGAATTGAGTCCTCTGGGTAATGGGGAGCCAATGGAATCAGGCAAGGATGGTGGAGATGGAGTCACAAAGCACAAAGGAAAGACAGTTGAGGATCAAACAAGTCACTTAGGTTCCTGATTGGCTTGATGAGGTTGAGTGTGCAACCATGGAGGTTGATGTTGCCAGTGCCTGATGTGTGAAGGCGCTGGCACGTGCCAATCAGGAGGAGGGCCTCGGTCTTGTTGACATTCAACTGTAGAAGGTTAACTCTCATCCAGGACTTGATGTCTGACAGGCAGCCGTAAACTCATAAACACGGTGATGGATTTCTGCATGTGCCCTAGGATAAAAATAACGAGTAAAAATTCTCCCTAGTGGAAACAAATCAATTCGCCTCAGTCTTTGTTGATAACCTAATGCCTTAAGACCTAGAATCAATCTTGCAGTTCCTCTCAAAGTCCAATGATTCCACATTGTCTTTTGAAGTCGACTGACCAAAAGTTCACAATGTATCCAAAGCAAGGGTTTGGCTGGAGATGAGAACATAGATAGCATAACTCGTTTTGACCTCGTGATCCAATCAACAAATAGATCCACAACAAATTGATACATTGTCTTTCTCCTTCAGAAGACGTCCCAAGGAGTTGGACAGTCAGGGATTGGATCCGAGCTGGGGTTTGGGATCAGATGGGGTGCCGGGCAGGGAGGGTGGGTGTAGGCGGGTGACCAAAAGTGCGGATGAAGAGGAAGGTCTTTAGGTGAGGTAGGGGGTGAGGTGAAGGGACTGTAGCAATACGAAGTTAACGCTTTCTTCCTTCCCTCCGTCTTGTCCCTTCCTTCCCCACCTTCAGGTCATGCCTGAAGACCTTCCTGTTTACCAAGGCCTATAATCAGTTTCCCCAGCTCAGTGTCGTGCTTGCCATTGTCAAGCGCTCCCCCGTGTGAACGGCGCTAAATAAATGCGAGTTGTTGTTGTTGTTGTTGTTGTTAGCAGGTCTTTAATAATCTCCCCAAAATAATAATAATAATCCTTGCAGTATATTCTGTGAAGGGCTGTGAGACATCTAGAAGACATGAAAAGCACCACATCAAATGCAAGGATTGCTATTATTTTTATTTGAAGCAGCGTCTTATCACATCTTCAAAACTCCCCAAAGCGTATATTACAGAATATACTGTAAAGTGAATTGACTGTGTGTTTTGTGAGCAAAAAGCGGCAGCCAATCGCACGCAGCAGACAGTCCCGCAAACAGTCGTGGGCTGAAGTGACCAAATTATTATTGGGGGGGGGGGTTTTGAGGAAGGATCATTATCCCCAGAAAAGCGATCCACCGATCCATCCAAATAGTCTCACAACCTAGATGGCCTCGTTATTCCTTTCTTCACATTGTCTAGATCTGATCATCTGTCGAATAACCACGAGGTTCTGTACGTCTGCACATGTCCGATGTAAACAACCCCCAAGGTGTGTGTTTTTTTACCCAAATTAGGTGTGGCTTACGTCTGCGTAACCTCGGTGTGTACTGCTCACTGACACCGTGTGGGTTCTTCGGCTGCCTCATGACGATACTGGCTCTCGGTTCCCCTTTTAAGTGGTATTGGCCCTTACGTGTGGTTGCTGCTTCCGTCAGTGAATCTGTTGTTTACCAAAACAATAACAAGCCGCTCGGCAAAAATAACAGCGTGCGCGCCAGCTGCCGAGACTACACTGGGGGAACGCATCTTGCTGCGCCTGCGACGCGAGATTCTCTCAAGTTCCCTCTGCAGTGTTAGAAGGGCCTACGCAGAAATCATCAATTGTTTTTTCCTCTCCGGCAAGCTAACGTCGACTGCCAGGAGCATCAGACTTTTATTGACTTTTAAGTTTCTGTGAATGGATGGCACAGCACAGGATACGATGGATTCAATTCCCGTTCACAGCTAAGCCATGGATATCTGGCAGAAATTAAAATGTTTGACTGTTTGCTGGATTGGATGTTCAGTTTATGGAAGAAAGACAGACAGACCGACAGTCAGGCAGGCAGGCAGGAATATTAAAGAGCTAACACGAGCTTTTTCAAAGACACTCAGAAACCAACAATACAAACAGGAAATGTTTGAAATAAACACCGTGATGTTGATGACGTGGGGATTTTTCATCCACAAAATACTGTACAGTCAATTTACTTTACAGTATACCCTGTGAAACGCTTTGAGACGTCTCAAATACATGATATGGCACTTTATCAATGGCAAGGGTTATTAATATTGGTATTATTGTTGAATTTATCTGAATGATATTACTTGAGATTAATGCAAATGCTGATCAATCTGATATTTTGAAATTCCCAACCGTCCATATTCCTATCCTGTCTTATCAAATGGTTTCATTAGAATTAATTAGATTTTCTGCTAGTTCTATATCATAGAGTATTGACATAGTGTTTCGCTTTACTCTCCATCTACCTCCATTCACTCAACCACAAGAGATATTTGGCCTATTTGATGTTATCCTTCCAGAATACCAAACCTACCATCGCAGCATCAAGCTGTTTCTTAATTGAGTCTTCTCTAACCATTTACAAGCTGGATTACAAGCTGTCAGCTCAAACATTCGCTCTTCACACGAATTCAGAGTCTGTTGAAATTTAACTCAGTGCAGGAATCTGCTGAAAGGCACACACGAGCAGTGAAAAATAAAACTTGTTACACAGTCAATTTACTTCATGGTATATCCTGTGAAGGGCTTTGAGACTTTGAGAATGATGTAATCAGGTGCTAACATCAACTGCAAGGATTATTACTATTACTTCACAATTTAGTTGACAAACGATGGTAGTTGGAAGGGAACAACTGGGACCATAAGGTACAAGGCTGTTTGATTCTTGTCTGATAAAAACCGAAGATTAAAGTGGTCTGATAGTATACTTGACACACATTAAGTGATCAAACGTTACAATCTCACTTTAGATGCGATCTCGGCTTTTTAGTATTAATCTTACGGATGTTGCTTAACATCCAAGCAATTTGTAAATATTGATCAAACAAACTTGTATTACTTTGTTGTGTTGATGCATGGTTGGTGTCAGTGGGCCTGAATTTGATAGCGATGGCTTCTGGTTGAAGTATTAAGGACTTGCAGGAAACCATGCGTTGGATTGATCCGCATCGTGGCGGTGATCTGCCTTGTGCGTTGACGGACTACGGTGGAGGGATGGTTTGCCTTTGTTTTGGGGGCAGCGCGGTGTCTATGAGGATCCGTGTGAAGCCCACCGTCACACTTGAGAGCATCCAAACCAAGCCATGCGTCCCATCTCATCCCACCTACACATGGAGATCTCCAGGGTTTGGCAAACGGATAAAATGCACCCTCTCCCGGGAGGAATGCGCTTTCCTTACCTGATTCTGGATGAGAATTTCAACTTTGGCGGCTGCGCTTTTGGCCCACTAGCCTGCGAAGCTTTGGAACTCTCCCCCTCCATCCCATCCCCCCACCTTAACCCCTCCTTCCCCTCATTGTCAACATTGCCGTGCGCAATTGGCTGCCGCGTCTCGCCCACAAACTACACAGTCAATTCAGTTTACAGCGTGTTCTGTGACGCGCATTTGAGATGCCTCAGAGAAGTGATAACGCTCTATCTCAAATGCAAGGATTTCCTTTTAAGTATTTTATATATTACTATTATTATTGCATCAAATGCAAGGATTATTATTAAAAATATCATCATTAAATTATTGCCATAATTCAATGCACAGATTAAAATTATTGTATTATTATCAATATGTACTTGTGTGTGTGCGTTTAGCTATTTCCGCTGATTTCTTTTTAACCGTGACTGATTTCAGCAATGCGTGGAGGGATTTTTATTTGTGTTTTTAACGGGAAAAAAAATAGCCACAGCTACTTGTTATTTATTTGTTTCGAATTACAGACTAAGAATCCTCACTGACGGTGTTAAGTTTGTTCATGCTGGGGCAAAGGGGGTGGGAGGAGGGGGGGGGGTTGTTGGGGGGGTGTGGGGGGGGGTTAGGAGGAGAGAAAATACTTAACGTAAACATTAAATGTTATTGTTAATGTTCCAATTTTAATGTTTGTGTGCGACTTTCCTGTATAACGAGAAGATTAATCAGAATAATAACCGCTGTAATCCTTCCATTTGCTTTATCAACTGTCACGCCATCGAGACGTCCCAAAGCGCTTCACAGAGTATAGTGTGAGATTTTATTCTATTTTATGGGTAGTCAGTCCATTGCGTCGTGGGTCCCACGAACAGTGGTGGATTGAGTGACCGCATCATTATTGTTTGTGTATTTATTGTATTTATTTTGGGTGAGTGAGTGGGTGGGTGAATGGGGGGGGGGGGGGGGGGGAGGGGAGCAGTGATTTTTTTTCTTTACAAATCGCAGGCGCCAAGAAATAATCCTTCCTTAAAAGTGAAACAAACCCTTGGCCTGACTTTCCCTCTTTGAACACCCAATAACATTGAAAGAAAACCTGCACCAATCAACCCGACAGTGTTTCTCTCTCTCTCTACATAATAACACAGACTGCCCAAGACTGAAAATAATAGTTGGGTGTCCTATTTTGCTGGCTCTGGTTACTCAATCACTGAATGAGGCTGTGTTGGACTACAGCAGAGAGAGAGAGAAGGCGAGAGAGGGAGAGAGAGAGAGATGCCTTTTGGTCATGATGACTATGTTATGATGATAGGGTTGCAGTGTTTATCACGTGGCTCTCTCTCTCTCCACCCCCCCCCACACACTTCTTTCTCTCTCCACCCCCCCCCCCCCCCCTTCAAGTTTCCATAGCGCCTGAGCCTGTCACATGTTGGACAAACATGATATAATTGAGTAATGAAACAACACAGCCAAGCAAGCCACACAGGAGAGAGATATACAGGGGAAATTGCAATCCACTCACTCACTCACTCACTCATTCACTCACTCATTGACTCACTCACTCATTGACTCACTCACTCAGGTTCTGATCACTTTCTCTGTGTCTGTCTACAACACACAAGATCTCCCTCTTGTCTTATTTATTTCCGCCTCTGGATAGTACAGAGGTGAGGAGAGAGAGAGGGAGGGTGGGTGAGTGAGGGAGGGAGGGAGGGAGAGAGAAAAGCAATAAAGCTTTATCAACTGCGCACCTCTGTGTACACAGACTTGCTCTCTGTGTGTGTGTGTGTGAGAGAGAGAGAGAGAGAGAGACAGGTAGTTTTGAAGCTGAGAGTTTACATGTCTGATGGAGGTGGGTGGGTGGGGGGAGAAGCAGTAACCAGATCATCTGTATTTTATTGGTGGTGGGGGGGAGAGAGAGAAAAGGATGGAAACACTGACTAAAGGCACCTTTTAAAGGTAAGTTTTTTTTAAAAAAATCCTCACTTTTAGATGTGGGAGTGTATATATATATGTGTGTATATGTGTGTGTGTGGGAGGGAGGGACAGACAGAGAGCTGTGTAAATGTGATGTGTGTTTCTGGATAGCGATGTAATGCTGTAGTCGCTTCTGTCATAACAAGTGCAATGGTTCGTAACGAGCTATTTCAAAGCAATTTATAATCTTGTTTATCCTCCCTCCCCCCCCCCCACCCACCCAAACAACTGACCTTTTCTGCTCAGACTGGGGGGGAATGATTGTGTTTTTGTTGTGTGTGTGTGTGTGTGTGTGTGGGGGGGGGGGGGGGAGAGGGGGGGAGGTTAAAAACAGCAACATACCCACATGAGCTATTACGAAACCTATGTTGGTTCATTGCCACATGGCTCTGTGTTTGTGTACATGTGAGTGTGTCTTTAAGTATGTGTGTGTGTCTTTAAGTGTGTGTATGTGAGTGTGTCTTTAAGTATGTGTGTCAGTGTGTATTTCTCTCTCTCTCTGTGTGTGTGTGTGTGTGTCACTATGTATATATGTGTGCGTGTG